>CM077150.1:242977623-243366333 GCA_039583875.1 Platanthera guangdongensis | reverse complement strand
CCGCATCATAAGTCTATATCCTAAACCAGCTAAATGAGACAAGTTTGACATGAGTAAAGGTGTCCCGCTCCACTACTTGAAGAAGATGGACTCAAGTGTGTTTGACCGATGGGAGAGACGTATTGGGCAGACTGCAGTGGAAGAGCAACAGGGAGTATCTTCAGCAGTCACCCCCAATGAAGTTCCTGATACCATGACTGCAGGGATCGAGGGGGAGCCTCTACCCCTCATACTGAGGTAGTATCTGACATCTCCCAGGTGGCCAGGGATGCGGTGGCCGAAATTCAAGAATAAAGTGACACTGTATTGGAGACTGCTGACAAAGAATTGGAAGAGGCTGCTGATGAAGATGAGTTCATGGATGATGACGAAGAGGATGGGAAGGACATGCGGGACATGAAGTATTTGAGGTCCGGATCCTGTTGAACCTCCATCTAACAAGCATGCACCAGTGGAGGGGGAGTCAGATAAATCTACCGAGGCCGCCAGCATTCCTCCATTAGAGACTGTGATTGTATCCAGCTCTACAGATGCGTCTACTGAAGGGCAAGGCCCACCAAGTTGCCTCCGGCTCTTCCATTACGAGATGAGCTAGCTACTCACAATGTAAATGTCATTCAGGGGATTGTGAATGAACTCAAAGTCTCCTTTGATGAAGCTCAGAATAAACTGCTGAAAAGGATTAAGACATCTGAAAAGCTCATGCTCAAGAATATGGTGGAGATCAACCATAAACTGGACGTGATGGAGAAGAAATTTGAAGAAAAATACACCAAGGCCGGCCAAGCTGTCACACTTCTAATGGCGGATTGAAAAAGAATACTGATACTCTTGCTGTAGTAAATCAGAATGCACATGTTGTCGCTAACAACATTCAAAAGTTTGACGGTAATATGGTCACTCTCAACGCCAATCAGCAGACCTTGGTCACTGAGTTCTCCCGGACCACCAAGCATATTGATGACTCCCTGCACTCCTATGCAAACTGCATCGCTGTCGAAGCCAAAAAGGGGGAGAAAGAGTATATAGCTAAGATGGCCGAGCTTCAAGAAATCATGATCACAAACTTCGAACAGTCAAACAAATACGTTTATGACAGCTGCTGGTGGATGCTCCACCAGGTGTTAGGCTTCGCCTTGCCTGGAAAGCCTGCGGATATTCATGCTCCTGAAACTTCTACGGCCGCTGAGAGAGTGAGTGTTGCTGAGGGAATAAGTGCAAGTGCTGCAGATGTTCCCATAAGTGAAGCTGATGCTAGGCTCTCTCCAAAGCTAAACTGAGGAGCATGTTTGACCAAGAGGCCCTAGCAAAAGCCAGGGCCAAGAGAAAAGCTCAGGAAGGGACCTCCAAGGAGACAATAGCTGAGAAGAGAATCAGAATGAGTGAGGAGGAGTTCGAAACGAAAAGTGGAGTCCAGTTTCAAAGAACATCATCTTGGACACTTCTGGCTACAGAACAGGGAGAACTCAATCGGAATGAAGTTTTACAGCCAGTTTGAGTGGGAAAGGCACAAGACGTATGAAGCGAAACGAAACATCTTCTTCAGAAACAACACAAATGCAGATAAAGGTTCCTCCTCCCAGATACTATCTGAAGCCTAAAGAGTACATGGAGAGACAAAGGAAGAAGTTCTTGGCGCAAAAAACACAAGGATGACTTAGCTAAGGAAAGATAGTCAACAACGTGTAGCTTGTCATTTCTCTCCTAAAAACATTTAATGCTTATTGTTATGATATGAACAATTCTGAGATTATTATATATATATTATATATATTATATATATATATATTATATATATATATATATATATATATATATATATATATATATATATATATATATATATATATACATTGGTATTTAAATTTGTGAATGACTCAAGTCCTGATCTGGTTGCATATATTCTCTTGTGCTGCATGTTTAATTTCTGAATGCTATGTTTATTATTTGATTGGTGTTATTCATCTTAGCTAGTAGGGTTTGGCTTCGTCAAATAGGGGGAGATTGTTGGGTATTATATCCACAATCACCTGGATTTGAGGAAGCCATCTGTCAAGCTAAGATGAATTCACAATGTATTTGATGGAACCTCTTAAGTTGTGCTTGCAGTTCTTCCAACGCTAAGTGCACACCAATGTCATGGTGCAGTAGGTCAATATACACGGATCTGCACGACGTAATCCCTCGTTGAGCAGATCATTGTGTTGGCCTACGTGTACTCTCTCTATTGGAGTGCACTTATTTTCAAGTACAGGGCCATGTTTATGCAAGAGAAGACAAGGAGCAAGGATGGGTCAAGGAGCAGCACTTGGGTGGAAGACGAAAATCCGTCTAAGTATAATTCGACGAGAATCACCAAGTGATTTTCGCCGATTCGGCGAGAATCACTAGTGATTCTCGCCGAATCGTCGAGAATCATTAGTGATTCTCGCTAACTCATTCCGCTACCCCAAAAACCGTGCAAGTAAGATTCAGCGAGAATCACTAATGATTCTCGCCGAACCCGTCGCTGAGCAGGTCATTAATACCAAGGGAAAATCGTTGAGAATCAACAAGTGATCCGTCGAGAATCACCAGTGATTCTCGACGCATCGTCGAGAATCGTTAACTGATTCTCGCCGATTCGTCGAGAATCACCAATGATTCTCGACGAATTTTACTTGGCGTTTTCTCGGGATGTTGCTGGACCGGATTCTGCCGCTGGACTATTTTGAACCGGATTTCGGGATTCTACTGGTGGGTCCCACAACGGTCAAATTGAATCTATCTACAGTATATATATACGGTATTTTGAACAGTAGGCGGATCGAAAAAAGAAACACGCGAGCACGGAAAAACCCTAAGTCGCCGCTTCCGCTCCGCTCCGCCGCCGCCGCTCGCGTCAAGTGGGTCGCCGCTGTTGATCGCGTTTCTTCCCGATCTCCGGCGACAGAAGCTTAGCCAAGCTTAGAGTCTCACGCGTCTATCCAGAGATCTCTTGTCTCTCGATTTGTAGATCGGGAAAGTGTTCCCCATCCGAATCGATCGAGACGACCGATCCTCGAGTGACCATTGGTAGACCTAGCTAGCTTCGCTACGAAGTTTGGATCTCAAAGTACTGCTGCCGCGCACCTTCGTTGCCGCCGATCCCGAACCAAGCCGCCGCTCGGATTGCCGCCGCCGTTCCGGGGAGATCCTCTCCAAGAGAGACCTAGGTTGTAGGCTCTTCGTTGACTTCACGAACACGTCGTCGAACGAAGAGGAACACCGAAGTCTCCAAACGAAGTTTGTATCTCGTATACATTCTATTTTACTTTTGTTGTAAAGGAAACGATTGTTCCGTATTGTAAGGGTTGGGTGCAACCCGGTTTGTGGGAGTGTTGACTCCTACGTGTGGAAGGGTTCCTTCCGTTAGTGCAGGGATTGGATTTCAATCCTGTTGGAGAAGAGACCGAGTCGTCCCTTGTTGGGAGATAGGTCGAAGGGGGAAAGTGGATGTACCCAAGTCGGGGAACCACTATAAATTGCTTGTGTATTCTGTGTGATGTGCCTTTTATTTTTATTGTGCAGGTACATTCGTAAATTCCGCAAAAGCGTTGCACGTCACCTATTCCCCCCGCCCATAGGTGAACCTTGTTGACACTAGGTGGACTTTCAGATATTTAGAAGTATTTTATTATCTTTTAATCATCAGGTCTAAAAGCCTCATATATTGTAGTTTTACAGATTTATAGAACATACATGAAATATAATGCTCGATAAACTAGAAGATATTCAGAAGTACATCATGTTAGTATACTTTTTTGGTTAGTAGTTGTGTTGCAGTCTGCTTAACGCTCCTAGCATATTGGGTTAAACTTGGTCGTCTTCGACCGAGGAGCGGTCAAATGCGCACATATACACAGAACAAGAAAGATGGTACACATGCTATTTTTTTACGTGGAAACCTCCTCAAACTGGGTAAAAAATCACGTGTCCAGATCTGTGTCAGTCAAAACTCCACTATGAGCTTCGAGTTATAGATTCGTTGTAGAATCGAAGGCGACCGGTCACCTCCTCATTACAAATGGAGAGGAGAGAGTGAAAGTGAGGGATAGATAGAATTTACTCTAGAGGGGGGTGAATAGAGTATTAAAAAAATTGTTTAGATTTATTGCGGAATTAAAATATTGATAACTTATATGAAAGAGGGAAAAGCACAAGAAACTATCACAGCACAATACAAAAAGAGAACACAAAGCAACCAGACGACACAAAAAATTTTATAGTGGTTTCCCAAATCTGGGTACATCCACTCCTCTACCACACTGGTAGGAATCCACTTAGGTTTTTGATCAGGTGCCCTATCACCACAAGATCTGCTTCAAGTAGATCTAGAAACCCTTCAGGCTTTTGATCAGGTGCCTAAAAACCAATAGGTTTTTGATCAGGTGCCCAATCACCAAGGAGTTTACTTTTGAAGGGAGTAATAACCCTGTACAAGAGAGGTTAAAGAAAAGTAGATGACTGTCTTCTCTTTCTTAAACACAATGAGAAGACTATTTGGATTTTTGATGATGCCAAAGCTCCCCCTGAGATATTGAGTAGATTCAGGAAGATGGAAGCTTTGTCCAGGGTATAGGTCTTCAGATTGATGTTGATTTGAGCTCTCTGTAGATTTTTGAAGCCTGAAGAAAGAAAAAGACTAGAGAGAATAGAGTTTTGAACAAGTTCTTCTTCTTCCTTGTTTCAGCAAAAGCAAGAGACCTTGAGAGCAAAAAGATTTTTTTTTTTGACTATCTGTCTCAGTGATTCTTGTTGTCTCTTTTTTTTTTGAGTTCTCTGTTTTAATCAGAATGACCAACGACCTGAAATTGAATTCCCCAGACAGTACTTAATTCTCTGCAAGAATTTAGGAGCCCAAACGGCTAGAATGGCTGGTAATCATAAATGCACTTCCATAACTGTCTTTACAGAATATTCTGTGAATACCATAATTAATGCTTCATGAAATACGACTATCAGCCTTGAGAATGTCAGCATTAATTATCAGAATATATTTGCCTTAAAATAATTTATCATAACCAAAATACTTCTGACTGATCTGAGAGAACTGATAACTGGAGGTAGCATAAAATCATAGAGCTTAGTTCAGAGATCGTCAAACTGGGTTAAGAGATCGTCGACCTGAGAACAACTATCATAGATTTGAGATAACTGCTGAGAAGCACAAGATCGTCGACCTGAGCTCGTAGATCATCGAGCTCAGTTCAGAGTAGAGAACTCTGAGATCGTCGATGGGAGATCGACGATCGTCGAGCTGAGTTCGACTATAGTCGAACTGATGTAGATAATCCATAAAATCTTTCTGAATCTAAGTCTGAGTCCACTACAATGCTGGTCTGCACAATCCTGACCTAAAAGGATCTAACTAAGACTAGACAAGGACCCAGGCTATACATGGGGGTCAAAACATCCTAAGAGTGAACTTAGCACAAATCCAAACAAGGGTTCCAACAATATCCACTATTTGTGTGAGGTCACTCAAAAACAAAACTGAAAAGAAATAAAAATACAAAGACCATAAATATCTGTATGGATGATATAACATCAGCAGATATGTTATAGCAATACATTGTACATAATCAGTTAAGCATTAAAAATAAACACAAACTATAGTTTATCAGATGAAGGACCAGAGGAGGGTTTAGAAAAGATTATCTTTCTGAGTGGATCTGGTATATCCTTCTTAGAAGTCATCAGGTCTTGTCCACCAATATTTGTCTGAGCACTAGTCCTGGGCACAATTGCTTCTGGATGCAATGCCATATATTCAGCTGGATTGAAGACTTTCTTGCTAACTTGGAGTTTGTCAAGCTCTTTTTCTCTATAGGATGACATGGTGGAAAACCTAGATGGATCTTCTCCTTCTGCTACAACTTTTCTTATCTAAGAGAGACCAATCAATTCTTGAAGCCTGACCATCCTAAAGTTAGGATCAACTTCCTGTTCAATAGGTGGCTGATCATCTTGAGAAGGCAACATTGAAACTGCTTTGAACTGAGTGGATTGAGCCTGAAAGTTTGTTGTGCTATGATGTTTATCACTTTGAGAGTAGATAGATCTTGGAGGAGAAACCACACTATACTTTCCTTTGGGCTTATGAGATTCATCATGTCTTCTGGACTGATAAGCAGCTGTCTTCTGAACCTTGGGAAGAACTTGTTGTTGAGGAGGAGAGAAGGAGGGTTTCTGATAAATAACTTCCTTTATTTGCTCTGGAGAACTTTGATTTTATGTTGTTGACTGCTTCCTTAGGAATGAGATCTGGAAGATCTATCCTACCTTTGATATGTTCTAGAGAATGAGGGAGGCTTGGAAGATGCATTAGAAGCTTGAGGAACAACTCTTGAAGCACCAGTAGTAGTAGGAGGAGGAGGACCTCTTCTGAACTTCTAAGGAGGAGGTGAGTATCTCATGCTCTTCTTCCTGGCTTTCTGTTCATTTTTTGATAACCACATCCAGCTTTCCATGCTAGGGTATGGAGTAATCCGTTTCAAGATGTAGTAAGGAGTATCATTAGTATTGCCTGGCTTAGGAGCAGCTTTTCTTTTCTTTGACACTTTCTTTTTCTTGAAATTTTCATCCTCTGAATCATCATCCTCATAGTCATCAGATGAATCAGGAGGATTGTAATATAGGTCATTTATTTCCTTCAGTTGTTTATCATATGTCTTTTTAGCAGCTTTTTCTTTAGCTTCTTACTGAATGTCAAGAGCAATAAGATCATCCAAAGAGGGAAGAGGACTATCATCTATGGAATAGGAAGGTCCAAGGGGACTTGGGACTAGATCAATATCCATAGAATATACTTCAGCAAGAGGAGCACAAGGCTCACAGAGATTTATTAAACAAGTCTCTAGGGCTAAGGCCAGATTTCCTGAAGCCACTAGATCAAGCAGTGCATCAGCAATTAAGAGAGCATCAAGCTCATCCTTATCTTCTATAATAGGCATCGGCTCAACAGCCATAGTGGATGGCATATCTGTACAAACTGTAACTGACTGAATAACTGTACAGATTGGAGCAATTGGAGCTGACTGAATATGCAAAGAGTTGTTTCACAACTAAAGGACTCATGGGTCTGGTATAACAGACCATGGCCTTGAAAGAGTTTATCTCAACTGAAGTCTAGACTGATCTAAACACAGAGAAAAAATGCAAAAGAAATTGTAAATCAATAGAGGGATTTATAAAGCAGTAACCACTAGAAATGCCATGGATTGACACATCAGTGTCCTCATCTGACATAAGAAAATCTGAATAAGGAACTATATCTGCACACAATTCTTAAAACACTTCTTCTTCCTGTACTGCTGGAGGAGACTGAGCTGGAATTTCTGCTGAGGCTGAACCTGCTGCATCTTCATAGGACATCTCCCCATGCCTGGTTTCAGTAAGAACTGGAATCAGGCCCCTAGATGAAGAAGGGACAGAGGAAGCAGAAAGGGAAGCAGAAAGAGAGGCAGAAAGAGAGGAGATAGATTGAGCAAGAGGTGAAATAGCCTCTGTTATCAAGGATTTTAGAGTTGGAGTGAGGAGTTCCAGAAGATGAGAGAGAAAAGAGGGATCAACATAAAGAAACTCAGTTCGAGCCTGAGTTGAGATAGAATGATGAGAGGGATAAGGATTGAAATCAGTCATGATGTCATCCTGAATAGGGGAGTATCTTGAAGAATTTTGTGGAGATTGTGGTGTGGAGGCTTCAATGTTGATGGGTGAATCATGTGGACAAGAAGGAGATGAGTGAGGTGAGACTAGGTCAAAATTAGGAAAGGATATGGTGTGGAGGTTTTGAGGTTCAACATGATGAAGGGTAAATGGTGACTGGGAAGGTGGAGAAGGAGGGATAACTGAGGATGAGGGAGGAGTTTGAACACTAGGAATGCGGGGGTTGCTGGAGGTGGAGGAGGAGGAACTTCTTCATTAGGGTGAGGAGTGGCTGTCACAGCCCTTGTGTCCTCAGATATATTGGAGGATGTTCCAGCCTTGGAGGGCTTTTGAATTGTCCTCTACCACCTCCCAAAAAGAGAGGAGTCCAACCTCTTGCTTGCAATGATAGCTATGGTTGTGGAAACCAGTAGCTCTGGAGCTTTCTTTTGAAGGAAGATTCCCAGAATCCTTCATAAGCAGACTTCCTTCTTACTGTTCTTTCTCTTAATCAAATCAAAGAACAAACTAGCCCAATCTAAGGATTTCTTATTAACTAGAGCGGACATAATGGCAAACTATTGCCTATTAATGTTGTCATGGGCCGAATGCTTACCCAGCAGTACCTTGCCCACAATATCAATAAGGAACTTAAAACCAACAGATAAATTCTTCTTTAAGAGCTTAGATGGGATGCCCTCAGCATGACCCATCTCCATTAACATCCTGCTATACTCAGAACTATCTTGTTCCATCTTGTCTGTTCCAATTTTCAACTCAAAAATTTCTGTAAGAATTGCAGGGTTTAGAATCACCAGCTGTCCTGAAATGAACCCGATCATTGAAGAGTTATTTGTTGAAGAAGAGTAAACCATTCTTTGATTTCAACAATAGATAGTTTGATCCTTGTAGACATGAACTTCTTCAGACCCTGATCATCACATAACTATAACATTTCCTGAAAAATAGGATCACAGTGACTGATCGATTCGAAGTCGACGTCGAAACCAATGTCGAACTTCATCGCTGAAAGAGCAACCGTAGAAATCGCCATGGAAGATCTGTAGACTCAAGAGAAAAGAGATCAAGGGCAAAGGGAAAAAATGAAAGCGCCGGACAGAGATCGAAGAGAAACCTACATATAGGTTTTTGGAATATGAAAAGACGATCTCTATCCGACGATAAAAATTAAAAATGTCGATCTTAGGTTAAAGATTAATTTATAAACAAATAACATCTTTGGTCTCTGATCTCAGTCGGAAATTGATAGTCGAGCATGGCTCGACGATTAATTTACTGAAGCAAAGTCGTCGATATCTGGTCGGCGATTTTTGTCATCACAAAGAGCTGTCGTCAAACTTTGGTCGACGATTTAGCTCAAGAGCTGTTCGAAGATCGTCGATCTCCGTTCTACGATTTATGAACAGTTCCAAAAACTGAAGACAAAAATTAAATTAGTCCTTCCTATTGATCATTCCAAGCTGATTCAGGAAGAACAGGTGCTTCTTTTCATCAAGGGCTTTGGTGAAAATATCTGCTCTTTGAAAATCAGTGGGGATAAAGTCTAGATTAATTTTCTTTTTGTCTACATTATCTCTAATGAAATGATGTCTTATATCTATATGCTTTGTTTCAGAATGATGCACTGGATTATGTGTTATAGATATAGCACTAGTATTATCACAGAAAATGGTTGAATTATTTAGATTGAAATCATAATCTAAGAGTTGGTTTTGTATCCACAAAATCTGTGAACAGCAACTGCCAGCAGCCATATATTCAGCTTCAGCAGTAGATGTTGATACAGAGGTTTGCTTCTTGCAAAACCAGGATACAAGTCTATCACCGAGGAACTCGCAAGTTCCTGAAGTGCTCTTTCTATCCACTCTACATCCAACATAGTCAGCATCTGAAAATCCAGTCAACTCAAATGATGACTCTGTTGGATACCAGAGTCCTAGATTAGGACAATCCTTTATATATCTCAAAATCCTTTTTATGAAAATAAGATGGGATTCTTTAGGGTTCACTTGGAACCTAGCACATAGACATGTAGCAAATATGATATCTGGTCTGCTTGCTGTTAGATATAGTAGGGATCCAATAATGTCCTTATACCTGGTCTGATCAATAGGTTTTCCATGTTCATCAGTGTCTAAAACAGCATTGGCAGCCATGGGAGTCTTCATAGAAGATCCATCAGCCATCCCAAACTTCTTAATAAGCTCATTAGCATATTTAGATTGGGAGATGAAAATATCATCAGGAGATTTTTTCACTTGGAGACCAAGGAAATAAGATAACTCTTCCATGCTACTTATCTCAAATTTGGAATGCATTAGATTAGAAAATCTCTTGCATAATTTGGGATCAGTAGAACCAAATATAATATCATCTACATATATTTGTACTAATAAAAATTTTTCATGATGCAATTTTTAAAAAGGGTTTTATCTACCATGCCTCTAGAAAAATAATGCCCTAAAAGAAATCTGGCTAAGGTCTCATACCAAGCACTTGGAGCTTGCTTTAAACAATAGAGAGCCTTATGTAGTTTGAAAACAAAAGAGGGATGAGTTGGAGAAACAAAACCTGGAGGTTTTTCAACATAGACTTCTTCTTTAAGTTCTCCATTTAAGAATGCACTTTTGACATCCATCTGATACACTGTGAACTTTTTGAATGTAGCATAGGCCAGAAAAATCCTTATAGCTTCTAGCCTGGCAACTGGAGCAAAGGTCTGATCATAGTCAATTCCTTCCTCTTGCCTATATCCTTGAGCAACAAGCCTAGCCTTATTCCTCACAATCACACCTTGGGCATCAAGCTTATTCATGAAAACCCACCTAGTTCCAATTACTGGATAGCCTTTAGGCCTTGGAACCAAGTCCCAAACTCTACATCTTTCAAATTGATTTAGTTTCCTTTTGCATTGTAATGATCCAATGGGGATCTTGCACAGCATCAGTTATGGATTGATGCTCAATTTGGGAGAGAAAACAGGCATGCATCACATCATGGTTGAGTTGATGCCTTGTATGTACACCTGCTGACATGTCTCCAATTACTTGGGATCTAGGGTGATCCCTAAGTGTGACAAAATCAAATTGTGGAGTTGGTTCAGCAACAGTAATTGGAGTGAATTCCTCTTGTGGAATCACTTCTGCTGTTGGAGGAAGTTCAGTTTCTTCCATAGTGTCTTCTTCACTGTCTTCATTTTCTTGTGGTGAAGGATGAGATATCACCTTCTGGATGAGATTTAAGTCATTCAGGTTTTTACATAGACTTTGTACCTACAAATGATCACTGGTAGAAGCTTCCTTCTCCTTGTAAAACATATTTGCTTCATCAAATGTAACACGTATAGACTCTTCAATTTTCAAGGATGATTTATTGAGAACCCTATATGCCTTGCTAACTTGGGAATATCCTAGAAAGATTCCATTGTAGCTTTGACTTCAAACTTTCTAAGATAATCTTTGTTGTTATTATGTATATACCTGATACAACCAAAATTCTAAAGTAGTCTATTTTAGGTTTCTTCCCTTTGAGTAATTCATATGGAGTCTTGCGTTTAAGTTTGTGTATCAAACTTCTATTCAGGACATAATTTGTTGTGCTTACAGCTTCTGCCCAGTAGGATAGAGGCATATGAGCACCAGCAAGCAATGTGCCTGCAGTTTCAATGAGTGTTCTGTTTTTCCTTTCAACTACCCCATTTTGTTGAGGAGTTATGGGAGCACAAAAATAGTGCCTGATACCTTCCTTCTCACAAAATTCTTGCATAGAAAGAGATTCAGACTCAGTGCCATGATCACTTCTGATCAATGAAATTGGAGTAGAGTACTCAATCTTTATGCATTTTAGAAAGTCTGTAAGAACTTTGAAATTATCAGACTTGTTTCTCAAGAAGAAAATGCAAGAGAACCTAGAGAAGTCATCTACAATAACTAAAGTATAGAACTTACGTCCTAGGATTTGTACAGCAATTGATCCAAAAAGGTCCAAATGAAGCAGATATAAAATTATAGGTGAATCACTCTTATTAACTGATTTAAAACTATTTTTAGTTTGCTTGCCTTCTTGACAAGCCTTGCAAAGTCTTTCCTTTTTGTAGGGGCAAGAGGGCAATCCTCTAACAAGGTTGTCCCTAGATAACCTAGCAATGTTTCTAAGATTTACATGTCCTAGCCTTTTATGCCACAATGTATTTTATTGCTAACCTGGTTAAACAAGCAGATTTCTGAACAAGCAGAATTAAAATCAACTAAATAGATATTCCCTAACCTAATACCTGACAACACAGTATTGTTGTTTAAAGAAATATTGCATTTAGATTCAGTAAAACATACCTCATAACCTGCATCACATAGCTGACCTATGGATATCAAGTTATGTTTCAGCCCACTTACATATGCCACTTTCCTGAATGTGACAACTCCAAGTGTAAATTCTCCATAGCCCTCTGTCTGACCAAAGCTTGAGTCTCCAAATATAACCTTTGGACCTAGCTTTGCCTTATAGTTACTTAGATTTGCCTTGTTTCCTGTCATGTGCTTGCAACAGCCACTATACAAATACCACTTATCTTGTATGGTAGGATAGGTCTTTATCTGCAAGGAAAAATAACTTATATATTCTAGACCCAGGTAACCTTGGGTCCTGGCTTCTTTTCATACTTAAAACTTGAAATATAAGAGTATTCAGGTTGACTTTTATAACCTAAGGGATGAAATCTCCTAGGTGGGATTATCCAGTTAGTTAAGGGATTGAAAGGTTTAGAGTTAGAATTCTTATTGAAATTTCTGTTGAAATTATAGTTTTGATGAACTATTTTGAGTTCGATGATTTTAGTTGAGATCATCGATCTGCGTTCGACGACCAGCATTGATATCGTCGATCTTAGTTCTCAGAATAATAGTGGCTATTATCTGGGTTCCACGATCATCGATCTCTATTCGACGATACATAATGATATCGTCAATCCCCAATTGCAGAGTGTTTAGGCTCAAGCTCTGGGTTCTGAGATCGTCGATCGTCGTTCGACGCATAATGCTGAGATCGTCAATCTTAGTTCGATGATTTCTGTTCAGACTTAGCTTTTTATTTTTCTTTATTTATCTCAACTTGTTTTAAAACTTTGTTAACTGTTTTAATTTGTTATGTATTCTTCTTACCTTTATCTGAAATAAACTTTATAGGTTGTGAAAGGTGGTTTTTCTGAATAATTGTGGTTCACTGGATGATGCACCTAATCCTAACTTACTTCTATTAAGTCTATCATTAAGTGTGCTGGTAATTTCTACTAGCTGTTTGCTTCTTCTATTCAGTGATTCCTCTAGCTGTTTTGCTTTACTTAATTCAACTTTCAAAAAAGTGATTTGTTCACTATACATGTCTATTTCATTTTTCAATTTAATTTTTTCTGATACTAAGCTATCATAATTAAATTATTTATCACTGAGAAGTGTGATTTCCTTCTCAGATCTAATCAGATCACTATACATAGATTTAAAGTCATTTTAAAAATCTTCAGAGGTAAAGTCAAAGTCTTCCAATACCTGATCACAATCTGAACATTCTTCAGATTCTTCTTCTTTTGAGACATGCCCTGAAGCATTGATGGCCATTAAACACATTTCTTTGGCCTTTGCTTATTCTTCATCTTCACTAGAGCTGGAGGAAGATGATTCTTCAGTGTCACTCCATGTTTCTGCAATAAACCCTCTCTCCTTCTTCTTGTGCTTGTAGGAGGATGGTTTGTTGGAGTGCTTCTTGGAGTCTTTCTCCTTTCCTTATGCTTGTTTTCTGGACATTCTGGAAGAATATATCCAGGTTTCCTTCAACCAAAATAGATAATCTCTTTAGAAGGAGTTGAAAGATATGGTACCTAAACACCTAGAGGGGGGGGTGAATAGGTGACCTAAACCTTTTTGAAACTTTGTTGGCAGCAAAACAGTTATCTCACAGATTTCTACAGCTAACAGCAATAACAAAATATAAACAGCAAATCCACAGCACAGCAGACACACAAATTTATAGTGGTTCCCCAATCTTTGGGTACATCCACTTTCCCCCTTCGCCTATCTAGCAGTGTACTAGATTCGGCCAAACTTCTCCACTATCTCAGAACCCAACTAGGTTCCTACACCTCAGGCCCAAAGCCTTACACTCAGCCACCAAGGCCTACACTCAGCCACCCAGGCCTACACTCAGCCAATCAAGGCCTACACTCAGCCAATTAAGGCCTACACTCAGAGTTCTTCAACTCCTACACTCAGGCAACCAAGCCCTACCCTCAGCCTTTATAATATAGGCTTACAATTCACTCAGATCCAATGGATCCTACAAGTTAAAATTGAATTACAATAACTAACTCTACAACTCAGAAAATAAGAGAGGAGTTGAGAGTTTCTTGAAGAGTTCTTGGAAGAACTCAGCTAGATCCAAACTGACTTAGCTTCCTTCAAAGCTTCTTGAGTAGAACTGAATTAGTCTGAATCCTCTACAGTTGATCCTTGACCTCTGCTTCTTGAGATCCAGATGATTCTGAATCCTTCTTCTCAGCCTTAGTTCCAAAGACTGAATTCTTGATTGGAGCTCTCTCTCTCCAACTTCTTAGATCTGCAGTTGGACTGCCAGATCTTCTTGTGTTGATACTCTGTGTACCACTTTTCTGATTACTTGAATAATCTGATCTATTACTTCAAAATAGCTTCAACAACAGTTTCTGTAAACTGTGGGTGCCTATTTATAGGCATTCTTCATGGTAACCGGCTGGTCCGGTTCATAACAGACTTCTGACTTCTCTGACAGTTGCTGTAGACCGGCTGGATCGGCAGCTGTCATGTCAACCAGTCACTTCTTGAAATTCTCTAACTGTCAGATAGTGTCGAGACTTTCTGTTCTTAAGTGTCGACACTTATAGACCAAGTGTCGACACATGTTGTGTAAGTGTCGACACAAGTCTACAAGGTGTCGACACAACTCCTTGTATGTCTCGACACAGATTCTTCTTCAAGTGTCGACACTGAAATTAAGTGTCGACACAAGTACTTGATCTTCTGTAACTTGTTGAATTCTTCTAAGTGTCGACACATCTCCTTTGTGTCGACACATCTTCATGTGTTGAAACTGTCAAGTGTCGACACTGCTTCTTGGTGTCGACACAAGTCTTCAATTTTGTTTCTTCAGCTGAGTGTCGACACATTCCCTTAGTGTCGACACTTGTACTTAGAATATTTTGTAAACTTTTCTGTTCTTTGCTAAGTGTCGACACAGCTCCTTGTGTCGACACTTTCTTCAAGTGTAGAGTCTTCAACTAAGTGTCGACACATTGTGCTGGGTGTCGACACTTTCTTCAAGTGTTGACTCTTCTGGTTGTGTGTCGACACATTGTGCTGAGTGTCGACACATACTTCAAGTGTTGACTCCTTTGAGTGTGTGTCGACACATTGTGCTGAGTGTCGACACATTCTTCATATGTTGACTCTGCTGATTGAGTGTCGACACATTGTGTTGAGTGTCGACACTTGTCCTTAGTCTCTGCAGAATTTTGCTGAGTGTCGACACAACTCCAAGTGTCGACACTTTCTGATGTAGACTCAGCTCTTCTAGGTGTCGACACTTCTGCTAAGTGTCGACACAGCTTTTCTGCATTCTTCTTCACTGAGTGTCGACACAGCTCCAAGTGTCGACACTTTCTGTCTGGTGTCGACTCTTCTTCTCAGGTGTCGACACAATTACTCCAAGTGTCGACACTGCTTGTCTGGGTGTCGACACAAGCTTTCTCAAGTGTCGACACTTTCCCTCTGGGTGTCGACACATGGACTTAGAAACTTTTAGCTTCAGTCCAGTGAATACCTAACCTGCACAAGTAACTCAAACAAACATCAAATACATTATGATGTATATCATTGAGTTAGGTGAGGCTTCTTCAAATCAGGTACATTTGACCAATGTACCCAACAATCTCCCCCTATTTGGAGAAGTCATAACCCTTAGTCAATGATATACACCACTCATAATTAAAAATTAGAAAATGATGTAAAGCAGGTATATGTCAACAGGGTAAACTTAAACATGTAATAAAGCACACATGTATACTCATTAAACATTGCAGAACAAACAAGAAATAGACACATGCTTCTGAACAATCATGAGATATATTTATCAAAAATTGTTCTAACATTGTTTTAATACATTTCCATTGTTTTACAAAAATATTTCATATGTAAAAGATTACAACAATGTTTCTTAGTCTAATCTTAGTCTAGTTCTGATCAGGTTCTTTTATAACTATTCCTTTTCCAGCTTGGACTTTAGCCTTTACAGCAGCAGCAGCAGGCTCAGCATCAGCAGGCTTCTTGCCTTTGAGATCTTTCTTATCAGCCTTGATCTTTTGCCTCTCAAAGTAATGATAGGGCTTAGGAAAGTACTTGCTAGGCTCCACAGCTGTAGGAGGTAGCTTTCCTAACTTAGCCTTCCTTCTATACTGGACAATGGCTTCCTGCCTAATCTCATGCTTCCTCCATTCTGCTTCTGAGAACCATTTGTTCCTTTCATGAGCATTGTCCTTGGCTGCTTTCCAGGCTGTGAGAATGATGTTCCTAGAAGTAGGGCTCCACTGTTCAAAATCTGGTTTTTGCTCAGCTAGTTCCCTAAACTTCTTCTTTGACAGCCTTGTCTCTTCTTCTTTGTCCAAAGCCTCTTGCATAGCTGCTGTTATAGGTTGAACAACCTTTTCCAGAACAACATTAGACTTTCCAGCAGTTGGACTATACATTGTGCTGACTTCTGCATGAACCATGTCAAAATCTGGAGGTGGATAGATCACCTGAGCTACTTCCTGTTGCTCACCTCCAAGATATGCACTTTGAATCCCTGATTCAGCAACATTATCATCATCACACAGGGGAGGATATCCAAGGGTAGCCTGATGGAATTTGATATCCATTTGCATGGTCAGAGCTTGCTTTGACTAACACCCTCTCCCCCTTTATGACTTCTTGTGCAACATGATCTCTTACATCATCTTTCTGGAACCTGATTTGGCTGTCCAAGTACCTGATTCCATCCTTAAAATAAGGTCTAAGCTTTGTAAGCTGTTCAGAAATGACCTTCTGTGAATCCTTGATTGCAGTCTTGACAGCAGCAATTTCATCTTGAAATACTTTATCAAATTCAGCCTTAACTGCAGCAGATGATGTTGAAGGTTCAGCAGTCTTATTCTTCAGTTCAGTGACTATAGCATTGTGGGATGCAGTCAAATTATCATTCATTCTCAATTGATTCTCCAGCACATAGCCTTGCTTTAGTGCTATATCATCTACTTGAGACTTTATCTTCTCTTGGTGAGTTGCCAGATAGACCACTGCATTACCACCCTTTGAAAACATTCAGTCATCTCCTTTTTATTAAGGTTCATTTCAAACCTTATTGACTTGATTTCCTGTGCCAGATCAAATTGTAGGGACTTGTGCCCTTCATCAACATAAGTCTCTATAGCCTTCCTTTGCTCATCCAGCTTGATCTGTAGTGCAATCAGTAAAGCACTATAGTCAGCAGTTGGAGCTTGCTGAACTATAGGCTGTGGGGCAATGGATTACAAGGCTTTCTTGTAACTCTGACTTCTCCTCTTGAAGACATAGAGTTTCTTCTTTTTAGCTTGTTCAGCCTCATCTTCCTCAGACTCTGAAGTACTGGCGATATCAACCCTGTCCTTAGGGCTTGATGGTTTGTCAGCTTGCACATCTAGTGCTTTCTCACTTGCTTGCCTTCCAGGCTCTTCCTGAACTTGCAGTTGCTCCCCCTCAGCAGCAGCACCCTTCTCTTCAGCAGCAGCAACTTTATCCATGTCAAAGTCCTCTTGATCTAGATTTAGAAATAGATCTTCCATGGTAATTCTACTGGTGACTGTGCAGGAGAAGTACTGGGTTCATCAACTACTTTATCAGGAACCACTTCTATGATAACTGATGTGTCTTGGAGAACAACATCTGGTTCTTGATTTGCTTGCTGAGTTTGCTGATGGACATCAGACAAATCAGAATCTATTACAGAAAAATCTAAAGTATTGAGGTCAGTAAGTACCTCTTGGATAATGATTGTGGCTTGCTCACTGTCCAGAGTAGAGGGTTCTTCTACTGCTGGAAGCTCCCCCTGGCTTGGATCCTTATACTTGGGGCTAGCTGGAGGCAGCTCCCCCTGGATTTCAGCTGTCTCTTGAGGAGCAGGAGACTTCTCTGCAGCCACTTCCTCTTGACTATCAGGAGTGAAAACAACTTGTTCTTCACTACCTGAACTGCTGGAGGACTCCTGTGTCACAGGAGCTATCTTCCTCTTCTTCTTTGGAGGTGAATCTTTCTTAGAAACTTGCTTCTCTGGGGTAGGTATTTCCTTAGATAGTACTCTTTCCCACCTGGAAAATATCCTCATATCCATCCTTCTCATATGGTTGATCTTGCTACCAGCAGCATTGCTCATTACCTCTGGTATTGTACCAGCCAGGTAGAGACTAAGTATTCTGCCCAGATTGGGCTTCTTCAGACTTTCTTTAATTTTCTCATACACAACCATTGACCAATCTGTTTTTAGGTTGAAGATAATTCTGGTCATGATTTCAAACATGGAGGCAGACACCCTGTCATGCCCTCCAGTCTTGCTGAGTAGAACTTTGCCTACAATTTCAGACAGAAATTTTCCTTGGTTATTCATTCCTTTTCTGTTAAATACAGATCCTATCTTCATCTTAGGATCTAGACCACACCAGGTAAGTGCTTCCCTGGTCTTAGATGTAGTCACTTCCTCTTCTGCTTGAATTTTAGGTAGCTGAAGTACCTTTCTCAGAGTTTTGGGTGAAATCTTGACCTTGGTTCCATGCACTCTTGATTTGATTCTGTAACCTGAGTCATCTACTACAGCTCCAGTAAGGAATTCAAGAACTTCCTTCTTCCATATTTTGGTTGGTTCTGAAACCAAGTACTCCAATCCAGAATCGGTGACTAGGGTTACCACCGATTTGATTTCTTGATCGTCCATCGTCGAACGCGCCACGAACCAGTTCATAGCCTTCATTGACGTTCTCCTCGAGCTTGGGAGCCATTAGGGTTTGTAGAATTAGTCTTTAGAAAAGAGAAATGTCGACACAGTAGTTTGGTCTCGAAACTCTGAAAGCGTGTCGACACAAAGACAGAATCCTATTTATACCTTTCTGGTTTGAAGACGAACAGGCGGGATGGATTACTAAAGATGTGTCGACACTGGCAATAAGTGTCGACACTGACTTATAATGTCTCGACACTCATGTGTCGACACAAGTTTAGTCAACAGATTTTATGTGTCGACACTTGGTTATGTGTCGACACCACACTACTCGACATGTAGTCGAGACGTTACTTAGAAAATTCTGAGTAAAACTTAAGTGTCGACACCTCATTGGATGTGTCGACACCAACTCGACATGTGTCGACACTAACATTCTGAAGTGTCGACACTAACTTCCTAGATGTGTCGACACCATTTTCCTGAAGTGTCGACACTTACTATTCTGTGTCGACATAGACTTGTCTATGTGTCGACACCTTTTTACTTAGCCAATTTTTAGTTCTGTAAACTTAGTCTAAGTTTATCATACCTAGTTCAATTTTGAACCTATTGAACTTAGCTTCTTCTAAGGGCTTAGTAAACATATCAGCTATCTGATTATCAGTTTTAACATATTCAAGTGCAATATCATTTCTTTCTACATGCTCCCTAAGAAAGTGATATTTAATCTCAATATGTTTAGTTCTACTATGTGATACAGGATTATTAGCTATTGAAATAGCACTTGTAGAATCACAGAAAAGTGGAGTTCTACTTACCTGAAATCCATAGTCTTCTAGCTGATGTTGAATCCATAGAAGTTGAGCACAGCAACTTCCTGCAGCTACATATTCTGACTCAGCTGTGGAGATAGCCACACTGGTTTGCTTCTTACTACTCCATGAAATGAGTCTTCCACCTAGGAATTGACAGGATCCAGTAGTGCTCTTTCTATCTTCTTTGCATCCTGCAAAGTCTGCATCTGAATAGCCTGTTAGATCAAAATCTCCATTCCTAGGGTACCAGAGGCCTAGATAAGGTGTGCCCTTTAGATATCTCAAAATCCTTTTGACTGCAGTCAAGTGAGACTCTTTAGGGCAGGCTTGATACCTGGCACAAACACATGTAGCATACATAATGTCAGGTCTACTTGCAGTCAAGTATAAAAGGGAGCCAACTATCCCTCTATACAAGGTTTCATCTACAGGTTTCCCTGCATCATCCTTGCTAAGAGACATACTTGACCCCATAGGAGTCTTCATGGTACTGGATGAATCCATACCATACTTCCTTATGAGTTCTAGGGTGAACTTGGACTGACATATGGATAGACCACTTTCAGTCTGTTTAACTTGGAGACCCAAGAAAAACTTCAGTTCTCCCATACTACTCATCTCAAATTGACCTTGCATAAGTTTTGCAAACTTTTTGCAAAGGCTACTTTCAGTAGACCCAAATATAATGTCATCTACATATATTTGGACAAGTATGACTTTGCCTCTAGATTCCCTAAGGAATAGAGTCTTATCTATTTTCCCCCTTGTGAACTTGTTCTCAATGAGGAAACTAGATAGGGTTTCATACCAAGCTCTAGGAGCTTGTTTTAACCCATATAATGCTTTCCTAAGTCTATAGACATAATGTGGAAGAGTAGGATCAACAAAACCTGAAGGCTGCTCCACATATACTTCTTCCTTTAGATTACCATTTAGGAATGCTGACTTCACATCCATTTGGTATACCTTGAATCCTTGATAGGTTGCATAGGCCAAGAACATCCTTATGGCTTCCAGTCTGGCTACTGGAGCAAAGGTTTGATCAAAATCAATACCTTCTTCTTGCCTATATCCTTTTGCAACCAGTCTTGCTTTATTCTTAATGATGACCCCTTGTTCATCTAACTTATTTCTGTAGATCCACTTAGTTCCTATAACATTGTGGTCTTTAGGTTTAGGAACCAGTTCCCAAACCTTGCACCTTTTGAACTGATTAAGTTCTTCCTGCATTGCTTCAGTCCACTGTGGATCTTGTATAGCTTCTTCAAATTTCTTTGGTTCTATTTGAGACAGAAAACTTGAATATACTACAGCATTCTGATTTCTGCTCCTTGTCTGAACACCTTGTCTTGGATCTCCAATAATCAGCTCTACTGGATGATCTCTTAGATGCCTGTTGGCTGGAGGCATCCTTACTTCTGGTTGTACTTCTACAGCATCTTCATCATGCTGAGTTCCTTGTACTTCTTCAGCTCCTGGTACATGTAGTTCTCCCCCTGGACATAAGCCATCTTCTTCTACTTGCTGTCTTGCAGCAGGTACATCTTCTATGGTTAGCTTGTCCATCTTCTTAGTAAGACCTGTGGGGCTGCATACATTGCTAGACAACTCATTGTTAATAAGTTTTGTCTCATCAAAAACTACATGCACAGACTCCTCTACAACTTGTGTAGTCAAGTTGTAGACTCTATAAGCCTTACTATTATTGTTGTACCCAACAAACACTCCCTCTTGGGACTTGGCAGCAAACTTAGTTAAGTAAGACTTCCCATTGTTAAGTATGAAGCATTTACAACCAAAAATCCTGAAATAGGATAGGTTTGGTTTCCTGCCTTTCACAACTTCATAGGGGGTCTTATTTAACCTTTTAGTGATGGTAGCCCTATTTATCACATGGCATGCAGTGTTAACTGCTTCAGCCCAGAAATACTCAGGCAGTGATGTATCACTAAGTAGGGTTCTACCAGCCTCTATCAAGGTTCTATTCTTCCTCTCAGCAATGCCATTTTGCTGAGGTGTTCTAGGTGAAGAGAATTCTTGAAATATCCCAAAGTCTTCACATAGTTTTGTCATGCTTTCAGATTGAAACTCAGTACCATGGTCACTTCTAATTTTGACCACAGTACTATTTAGTTCATTCTGAATTTGCTTGACAAAGCTGTAGAAGACACTAGGTGTTTCAGATTTCTGCCTTAAGAAGAACACCCAGGAAAACCTTGAGTAGTCATCAACAACTACAAAGGTATAGACCTTCCTACCTAAGCTGTGAACTGGCATTGGACCAAAGAGATCCATATGCAAGAGGTATAAGCACCTCACAGCATCTTTGTTCTCAATGCTTTTAAAGGTGGATTTGGTCTGCTTGCCCTTTTGACAAGCTGAGCAAATGCCATCTTTAACACACTTAACTTGAGGACCATTCCTCACTAACTCTTTGCTAAAGAGTTTGCTAATAGTCTTGTAGTTAAGATGAGCTAGCCTCTTGTGCCACTTGACACAATGAGAGACTGTCTCATCAGCTACAAGACAAACAGGAGAACCATTGTTCTCAATCATGATGTCTAGACAGTAGACATTCCTCTTTCTATATCCTGTCAAAATGATCTCTTGATCACTTGACCTCTTGATATGACAACCATTTTTAACAAATGAGATGTCATACCCTACATCACTTAACTGACTTATACTTATAAGGTTGTGTTTCAACCCTTTAACATAAGCCACTTGAGTAATGGTAACAAGGTTTGAAGAAATGTTACCAAACCCTTTGATGATTCCTTTTTCAGAACCACCAAAGGTCACTTTAGGACCATTTTTGATTGGAATGTAGTCCTTCAGTAGTCCCCTTGTTCCAGTCATATGTCTGGAACATCCACTATCCAAGTACCATGTTGGGGTATGGCCACTTGGATTCACCTGCAAAACAAATTAATGAACCTTAGAACCCAAAGTAAACTTGGGTCCTTGGTGATTGTTAGTTTGCAACATGACATAGCTACCTACTGGCTTTCCACCAGGTAGCTTGCTACTCCCATTGGCACTTGCATTGTGCCAACAGTCCAAGGCAAAGTGGCCAACTTTGCCACAGCACCAGCATTCAAACTTGTTGTACCTTTGCTTAGGTACAGACTTGGCTGTCTTGACTACAGCAGGCTTATTGAATGTTGGGGCTTTGCCCTTGGACTTGGACTGATCCTGAACAGTCCTAGCTAGGTTTAATAAAACCCAGTCCAGCCTTTCCTTTATGATGAACAAATTCATCAATCAAGGGTAGCACTGATTTAGGTTTTGAAAACCTAGCAACTAGCTCTCTTTCCTTCTGAAGATTGATCTCCAGTCTCTTAATTTGATCATTTTTATAGGTGATAGTTCCCATCTGAATCACAGTAATGTGTTTCAGCCTGGCTACCTCATTGAGCTTTTGATCAAATTTCTTCTCAAAATCTGTTGCAGCTGCCTTGAGATCAGCAATCTCCTTTGCCTGACTTTTGGCTAGGGTCTTGCTTTTCTTATAGGCTTGCAACAGTACTTTATATTCATCTAAGAGCTGATGAATATCTCCCTCAGATTCAGAAACACTTCCATCACTTGATGAAGATGAATCTGACTCTGAACTAGAACTGGAATCTGAACTTTGAGTTGGACTTTGTACCTGACTAGGTCCTGGCTGCTCCAGGATTTTGGTACTTTCAGTCAATGCCATCAGTCCTTGGCACTGACACTCTTCTTGTTCATAGATTGATTCCATGATCTGCATAAACTCTTCTTCTTCTTCAGCAAATAGCCCTATGTAGGCTTCAGCATCTGTCTCAGTGTCTGAAGAAGAAATGTCTGAAAGAGTCTTCTCATTCTTTGCAACAAAGGACTTCTCCTTCTTTCCTTTGAAGTGAGTCTTCTTTTTGTCACTGGATTCTTTTCTTCTCTCAGGACAATCTGCAATAACATGACCCTGTCTATTGCAGCAGTAACACACTATCTTAGACCCAGTTGCCTTGCTAGTCTTTGTCTTTTTCTTGTCCTTCTTTGAAGGCTTCTTCTCCTGATACTGGACTTCTTTCCCTTTGGAAAATGAAGGTCTGGACCTCCACTGTTTCTTCTTCAGGAATTTCTGAAAATGTCTGGTGAATGCAGCAAAGTCTTCATCACTTTCACTGCTTGTAGACTTTGTGCTAACAGACTCATCAGATTCTGATTCAACTACCTCTGGAGGAGGAGTTGATGACTTAGTCCTGCCCTTTCTAGGTACTTCTGACTTGAAGGCAACAGTCCTTTCCCTGTGCTCAGTCCTTGTTGATTTTTCCTCCTCTTTTCTCACTGACAGCTGCATCTCATAAGACAACAACTTGCCAAACAGTGTGGGAGGAGGAATTTCTCCCAACTTTGCCATTTCTCTGATGGCACAGATCTTGGTGTCCCAATCTTTGGTTAGGGACCTTAAGAACTTATCATTCAATTCATAGTTAGTGAACTCTCTTCCATAGGACATGAGTTCATTAACAATTCTATAGAACTTCTTGTAGCATTCAGTGATGCTATCTCCTCTTCCTTGCCTAAAGCTCTCATACTCTTGATTAAGCAAGGACTTCCTATCTTGCCTAACTTCTTCAGAACCTTCCATATAGACAATGAGGGTATCCCACATTTCTTTTGCTGTTTTACAGTGAATTAAGTTCTGAAAAGTGGCATCATCAATGGCACTTACTATAATGTTTTGTGCCCTCTTGTCCATAGTGGCTAGGACAATTTCATCCTTAGTCATCTCAGAGAAATCCTTTGGAGTTCTCTGTGTAGCATCCAAAACTGAAACCTTCATGGGCACATATGGCCCCTCTTTGACTGTGATGTAGATTCTAGGGTCAGAGGCCTCCATAAATAGCCTAACCCTTTCTTTCCAGATCCCAAAGATCTCTTTTCTGCATATGGGCAGTTTCATTGAACCCAATTCCTTGTGATTCTCTGAAGAACCCATGTTTCTTGATTTTCTTGAAACTGTGTTCTGACTTACACTGAATCTGCCAAACTGGATCTCCTCAGACAGTTAGTCCTTTTTGAGGAACCTCCCTCTGATACCACTTGAAAGATATGGTACCTAAACACCTAGAGGGGGGTGAATAGGTGACCTAAACCTTTTTGAAACTTTGTTGGCAGCAAAACAGTTATCTCACAGATTTCTACAGCTAACAGCAATAACAAAATATAAACAGCAAATCCACAGCACAGCACAGCACAGCAGACACACAAATTTATAGTGGTTCCCCAATCTTTGGGTACATCCACTTTCCCCCTTCGCCTATCTAGCAGTGTACTAGATTCGGCCAAACTTCTCCACTATCTCAGAACCCAACTAGGTTCCTACACCTCAGGCCCAAAGCCTTACACTCAGCCACCAAGGCCTACACTCAGCCACCCAGGCCTACACTCAACCAATCAAGGCCTACACTCAGCCAATTAAGGCCTACACTCAGAGTTCTTCAACTCCTACACTCAGGCAACCAAGCCCTACCCTCAGCCTTTATAATATAGGCTTACAATTCACTCAGATCCAATGGATCCTACAAGTTAAAATTGAATTACAATAACTAACTCTACAACTCAGAAAATAAGAGAGGAGTTGAGAGTTTCTAGCTGAGAGTTCTTGGAAGAACTCAGCTAGATCCAAACTGACTTAGCTTCCTTCAAAGCTTCTTGAGTAGAACTGAATTAGTCTGAATCCTCTGCAGTTGATCCTTGACCTCTGCTTCTTGAGATCCAGATGATTCTGAATCCTTCTTCTCAGCCTTAGTTCCAAAGACTGAATTCTTGATTGGAGCTCTCTCTCTCCAACTTCTTAGATCTGCAGTTGGACTGCCAGATCTTCTTGTGTTGATACTCTGTGTACCACTTTTCTGATTACTTGAATAATCTGATCTATTACTTCAAAATAGCTTCAACAACAGTTTCTGTAAACTGTGGGTGCCTATTTATAGGCATTCTTCATGGTAACCGGCTGGTCCGGTTCATAACAGACTTCTGACTTCCCTGACAGTTGCTGTAGACCGGCTGGATCGGCAGCTGTCATGTCAACCAGTCACTTCTTGAAATTCTCTAACTGTCAGATAGTGTCGAGACTTTCTGTTCTTAAGTGTCGACACTTATAGACCAAGTGTCGACACATGTTGTGTAAGTGTCGACACAAGTCTACAAGGTGTCGACACAACTCCTTGTATGTCTCGACACAGATTCTTCTTCAAGTGTCGACACTGAAATTAAGTGTCGACACAAGTACTTGATCTTCTGTAACTTGTTGAATTCTTCTAAGTGTCGACACATCTCCTTTGTGTCGACACATCTTCATGTGTTGAAACTGTCAAGTGTCGACACTGCTTCTTGGTGTCGACACAAGTCTTCAATTTTGTTTCTTCAGCTGAGTGTCGACACATTCCCTTAGTGTCGACACTTGTACTTAGAATATTTTGTAAACTTTTCTGTTCTTTGCTAAGTGTCGACACAGCTCCTTGTGTCGACACTTTCTTCAAGTGTAGAGTCTTCAACTAAGTGTCGACACATTGTGCTGAGTGTCGACACTTTCTTCAAGTGTTGACTCTTCTGGTTGTGTGTCGACACATTGTGCTGAGTGTCGACACATACTTCAAGTTTTGACTCCTTTGAGTGTGTGTCGACACATTGTGCTGAGTGTCGACACATTCTTCATATGTTGACTCTGCTGATTGAGTGTCGACACATTGTGTTGAGTGTCGACACTTGTCCTTAGTCTCTGCAGAATTTTGCTGAGTGTCGACACAACTCCAAGTGTCGACACTTTCTGATGTAGACTCAGCTCTTCTAGGTGTCGACACTTCTGCTAAGTGTCGACACAGCTTTTCTGCATTCTTCTTCACTGAGTGTCGACACAGCTCCAAGTGTCGACACTTTCTGTCTGGTGTCGACTCTTCTTCTCAGGTGTCGACACAATTACTCCAAGTGTCGACACTGCTTGTCTGGGTGTCGACACAAGCTTTCTCAAGTGTCGACACTTTTCCTCTGGGTGTCGACACATGGACTTAGAAACTTTTAGCTTCAGTCCAGTGAATACCTAACCTGCACAAGTAACTCAAACAAACATCAAATACATTATGATGTATATCATTGAGTTAGGTGAGGCTTCTTCAAATCAGGTACATTTGACCAATGTACCCAACAGGAGTTTTGTCATACCTTGGTTTATCATCACTCCTTGATGATTCCTTCTGAATTCTTTTTCCCCGTCTTGAAGAATCTCTTTGCAAAGAGACTCAGCAACTCTTCATTTGATGGAAAAGTTTCTGATTCTTCTGAAGCTTTAAAGGCTATATTCTGCTCCTTCCTAGTTGGTGTGGCAATCTTTTGTTGCTCAGCTTCTCTTGTCTTCAGCAGCTGTTCATAAGATTTCAGCTTTCCTAAGACTAATTCTGTAGTCATCTCATGTGTGTTTCTGGTCTCTCTGATAGGCAAGATTCTAGAGTCCCATGAGCTGGGGAAGCATATGAGAATCTTGTCATTTATTTTTGTGACTGAGATGTCTTTGTCAAGAGTTTTCAGCTCATTAACAATGATACTGAGTCTATTATACATCTCAGAAACTTATCTAGTTTCTTCCTTTTAAAATTCTCATACTGGGAGATGAGATAAGCTTTCTTGTCCTTCCTTTCATCTACTGATCCTGCAACCATCTGGTTTAAGGAATCCCAGATGGCCTTAGCTGATTCACATTCAGCTACTTTCTGAAATATATCATCAGACATTGTTTGTGCCAGTATGTTCATGACTTTTGCATCAGCAATCTTTACTTTCTTGTATGCATCATTGTAGTCTGGAGGAGGTACTGCAGTCATGTTTGTGAAAGTACTTGCAGGGCAGCTGGTGGTGGAGGTACTCCTGTTAAGATAGAAGCAAAAATGTCTTCATCAATAGAATTCATATAAAGCCTGATTCTTGCCTTCCAGATTCCAAACTTTTGCAAGTTGCAAACTGGAGGTCTGGTGCTTGCAAAATCCTTGTACTGTGCCATGGTATAACAAGAAAAAATAGTAGAGTAAACAGATATCTATCAGAGATCTTAGGTTCAGGTGTTAGCCTGTACAGCATTAAAAACACACCCTCTGATACCAATTGAAAGTGAGGGATAGATAGAATTTACTCTAGAGGGGGGTGAATAGAGTATTAAAAAAATTGTTTAGATTTATTACGGAATTAAAATATTGATACTTATATGAAAGAGGGAAAAGCACAAGAAACTATCACAGCACAATACAAAAAAACACAAAGCAACCAAACGAGATAAGAAATTTTATAGTGGTTCCCCAAATCTGGGTACATCCACACTTCTACCACCCTGGTAGGAATCCACTTAGGTTTTTGATCAAGTACCCTATCACCACAAGATCTACCTCAGGTAGATCTAGAAACTCTTCAGGCTTTTGATCAGGTGCCTAAAAACCAATAGGTTTTTGATCAGGTGCCCTATCACCAAGGAGTTTACTTTTGAATGGATTAATAACCCTGTATAAAAGAGATTAAAGAAAAGTAGATGACAGTCTTCTCTTTCTCAAACACAATGAGAAGACTATGTGGATTTTTGATGATGCCAAAGCTCCCCCTGAGATATTGAGTAGATTCAGGAAGATGGAAGCTTTGTCCAGGGTGTAGGTCTTCAGATTGATGTTGATTTGAGATCTTTGTAGATTTTTGAAGCCTGAAGAAAGAAGAAGGCTAGAGAGAATTGGGTGTTGAACAAGTTCTTCTTCTTTCTTGTTTCAGCAAAAGCAAGAGACCTTGAGAGCAAAAAGATTGTTTTTTTTTACTATCTGTCTCAGTGATTCTTGTTGTCTCTTTCTTTTTGAGTTCTCTGTTTTAATCAGAATGACCAACGTCCTGAAATTGAATTCACCCAGACAGTACTTAATTCTCTGCAAGAATTTAGGAGCCCAAACGGCTAGAATAGCTGCAATCATAAATGCACTTCCATAACTGTCTTTATAGAATATTCTGTGAATACTATAATTAATGCTTCATGAAATACGGCTATCAGTTTTGAGAATGTCAGCATTAATTAACAGAATATATTTGCCTTAAAATAATTTATCATAACCAAAATACTTTTGACCGATCTGAGAGAACTGATAACAGGAGGCAGCATAAAATCGTAGAGCTTAGTTTAGAGATCGTCAAACTGGGTTAAGAGATCGTCGACCTGAGAACAACTATCGTAGATCTGAGATAACTGCTGAGAAGCACAAGATCGTCGACCTGAGCTCGTAGATTGTCAAGCTTAGTTCAGAGTAGAGAACTCTGAGATCATCGATGGAAGATTGACGATCGTCGAGCTGAGTTCGACTATAGTCGAGCTGAGTTCGACTATAGTCGAGCTGAGTTCGACTGTAGTCGAGCTGATGTAGATAATCCATAAAATCTTTCTGAATCTAAGTCTGAGTCCACTGCAATGCTGTTCTGCATAATCCTGACCTAAAAGGATCTAACTAAGACTAGACAAGGACCCAGGCTATACATAGGGGTCAAAACATCCTAAGAGTGAACCTAGCACAAATCCAAACAAGGGTTCCAACAGAGAGTACGCTTGTGCTCAGTGGATGACATGCCGCCTCATGCAAAGCTTAAAGTTAGAGGCCTTTGGGGATAACGAGCGCTTCTGGGCAACGTGCGGGAGCTGATCATAGTCACGGAGCGTGCGAAATAATATTGGTGAGGACTTGCGGGATGTTGCGTACAAGGATGCTTCCCTGACCGGCTCGCAAAACAGGCTTTTGGTTGTTGACTTAGTCAAATTTCTAGTAGAGAGACGGCGACTCATAGAAGAAATCTGGCAGAGTTCTGGCCTGAGCAGAAAGAAAGCAGGGAGCAGAAAGAAGAGAATTGAGGAGGCATGGAGCTCTTTTTATAGCCTCCGGGAGTGGTTATGGTAGTTATAGGGCTATCCGCATGCCGTAACCACCAATAATATTATTTTATCGTAATTTGAAGTGTACATTATTCGCATAATATTTACTAAAGCAAGTCGTTCATTTTATTAATGGCACACCCCCACAAACCATGGTGGTTAGTGGGTGGTTATCCATGAAATAGATGGCGGTGATCGTAGAGAAATTATTGGACAGCGGAGAAGGGCCGCAATGCACGGGCGGCCACTTTGAGGAAGAAGGACGTCGGGGAAGGAGGACCATGGTTGCGGGAGGCGGCTGCGGGGAGGGGTCACCGTCCCTTGCGGGCGGCGCCAGCAACTGGGAGCCTGCCATGTGGAGGAGCAGTTTGTGTGTGGCCACCCCTTGCAGGCAGCGCCCCGCGCCTGAGGGACGACCGCGGGGAGGGGAGGCCAGGGTGCGGCCGCTTCTTGCAGGCAGCACCGCACGGTCAGGAGGCGATCGCGAGGCAGGGCGGTCATGGTATGTCCGCCCCTTGCTGGCTGCGCTCCGTGCCCGGGAGGCTGTTGCGGGGAGGGGAGGCTGGGGTGCGGCCTCCACTTGCAGGTGGGGCTTCGTGGCCGAGAGGTGACTGAAGGAAGGGGCGGCCGGGGTGCGGCCTCCCCTTGCGGGCGGCGCCTTGCGGCCGGTTTGCGGTCGGGGAGAGGAGGCCGGGGTGCGGCCATCCATCACAGGCGGTAGCCCGCTTCAGGGAGGAGGCCACGGGGAGGGGCGGTTAGTGTGCGGCCACGGGGAGGGGCGGTCGGGGTGCGGCCGCCCCTTGCGGCCGGGTCTGGGCGGCCCCATGCGGCCGGGTCCGGGCCGCCCCATGCGGCCGGGTCCGGGCCGCCCCATGCGGCCGGGTCCGGGCCGCCCCATGCGGCCGGGTCCGGGCCGCCCCATGCGCCCGGGTTCGGGCCGCCCCATGCGCCCGGGTAAGGGTCGCGCCATGCGCCCGGGTCCGGGCCGTGCCATGGGACGGGGTCCGGGCCGCGCCATGCGCCGGGGTCCGGGTCGCGCCATGCACCCGGCACTGACGATGGCGGCGCCGTCAGCCGGTCGCGGTGGTGGCTCGGATGGTGCACATTGGTAAATCGGTGTGTGGGGGATCATGTGCGGCGATCGCATGTGGTGATCACAGGTGCGGCGGTCAAACTCATGATCCCGCTAAATTAATGGGGATCATGAGAAGTGGACTATTTGCACCTCCAATCCCTTATAAAAATTATGACGGCCTTATCAAGTTGTATGCCTTCCAACTAGAAAAACATGTACCTATTAATACTATATTCACCATGATAGTCTAGATATCTTATGTGATGGTAGCATTACTTATGAACACTCGTGTATGCAAGGCTAAGTTATTAACCTTGTTGTAACATTAATGTCTTCTTATACTGTTAGCCCACGTACTACTCATAGGATTAGCCTATTTAGTAGTTGGTTAAAGACTAGGTGTATGTGAATAGGATTATTATTGTGTGAAGTGCTTGCTCTATGGTCTAGGTAATAATTCAATAAGGTACTCGATTAAAGTATAAGTTATTACACCTGCTTTATTCGAGAAGATTACTGATCGTAGAAGATATGCAAGCAAAATATTACAATGCCTATGATCTTATGTCGCAATCCAATTTCGGGTTGTCTCATTCGTCTGAGGCTGATATAAAACATCAACTTACTAATTTTAGTTTTGAGAACACAGAATTAGATTTGTGCCTTTACTGGATAATTTACACTAATAGGAGAAACGTCTCACTCTCATTACATGATAGTAGGCTGAAATATTGATTAGCTTCTTCGTCTCCACGAACTGCTAGACTATCTTCCAGGAGAGGACAGCCGGAACGTGGATGTACACCTCCCCTGCAAATATCATATAATATGGGTCCGGCATGGATCCCACAACAAATAGACGCCGCAGTTTCGGTATTAAAAAATTATATAAGAACACTACTCATCTCAAAACACATAATACAACACAGCGGAAACACTGAAATAGAAAATAGAAGTTCTCCACAAAACATAGGAGTTCAAATGGTCTTATGTCCTTACATCAATTATATGTCAAAATCATTATCAATAGTAACTAGTAATGTGAAATAGCACTCCTAGTCTACCTTGATATCCAAGACGGAAAACATTGAAAGAAACATGACATGCAAACAAGCAGGAAACAACAGGGTGAGGTGCACTTCATGTGGCTTAGGCCTTTTTGACCGGCGAGCTGACTCCAGATTGTAACCCTTGCCCTGTAAAAATTATTGTAACATGGGTCAACAAAGGCTGACCTGAACTTTGTAACCAACACCCCTCCTCCTAGACGTCCCTAGCGGACCCAGAGGCACTTCGTCACCCTACAAGTCAGCACTTTGTATGTATATGTAATAGTACATGAAAAGCATAGAAAACACAAGCAATGGTGTCACAAACATCATCCATGTTTTTATGTTGAGGAGATAAATAAATGGCCTACCAATGTAGCATGTATACAAACTTGGGTTTCACCCAAGGCACCATATAGCATGTATGATTCTAACATATCATCACACATCATCATATCACAATAATGTTCATGGGTACTTCAATTCCCCAAATGCTTACAAGCCCAAGGCCGAAAACTGCCGTTTAGACTCCACCCAAACATGGATCACAACATCATCGGGCTTGTCCATCAGCTTCTTTATTCTAGCCAATTTCACCAAGCACACACAACTGAAGCTAAGGACTCTCGCTTAGACCCCACTTGCACTTGGATCATAATACCATCGGGCTTGTCCAAAAGCACAGATGTTCTCGTCAGTTTTTACATGAAGGGACTTGTCTTGTCGGGACACCCTCCACATATGAATCACAACATCACGGGGTAAGCCAGTCAACCACAAAGACAAAGTCGCGCCTTCACATACAAACGGGCACTTCAATCCACCACTTACATTTCCTTACCCTAGTTAATTTTCGTTCTCATACAAAAATAAGGGGCATCACAATGGTGTTTTCGCAACAATCAAATTTCAAGCAAAATCCCTAAAATGCACGAATATTAACATCACCAAATCGGACCACTGATCACGATATATTACGGCTTCACCCATCATTCCTAATCCACTAACGGATCGGATCTCTAATTCAAAGTATGTCAAGGATGGACTCAATCGACCCAGTGGTTGCTCTTGAACCAATGCGACCTGAATCCCTCTCATTTAAGAGATCCAGTACAAAAATGCAAAAATAAAGGGCATAAACGAAAGGGATGTCATACACGCATCCTAAAACCGGGAGGAGATATATCGTGACCTTGTGGGATCTCTTCCTAGCCATAGAGATCTTGATTTTCATGGATGGAAGTGTGCGCCTTCAAGCCCACTCCATGATGCTGGTTGAAAGTTCTTGTTTTCAAGGTAGCTACCAACATAGAGGGGGTGAATAGGTTTATCTAGATCTTTTAATTTCTTTTTGTTTCTTCTTTAGTTACTATATGATTGAGAGCTTTTTATGTACTTGCAAGAATAAATGAAACACAGAAAAGCACACAAGTATTTTATAGTGGTTCCCCAAAATTAAGCGTACATCCACTCTCCTCACACCTTGCTAACTTCCCGTTAGTCAAGGCACTTCTCCAAATCAATGCTCCAAGGAGCTTACACCTCAGATCCCTCAGGATCTTCTAGTCTCCTCCAAGACTAACACCTCAGCGACAAAGTCCTACACTCAATGATACAAGTGTCACCTACCTCAGGCTATTAAGCCCTACCACTCAGGTTATGGAGGATAGCCCTACATCAGAGCAAACTTGCTCCTACAACTTAAAGAGATACACTCTCCTACAGCTCAAGCAATATTGCCCTACTTCTAAGTCAGTAAAACTCACCTACCTCAGATCCCAGCAAGATACTACACTCGGAGAGGAGCCCTCTCCTACAGCTCAGGAAAATTTGCCCTACCTCAGGCTTAAGGCCCTACAGCTCAGATCCAGAAGGATCCTACAATAAGAAATAATTTAATTAACATTGACACAGAGAAAGTTTTGTGCCAACAACTAGAGCGGAGAAATTTCTACTCTAACTCTCGTCACAGCAGAGAAAAATATTGTTGGAGGTACTCAGAAGCTGACTTCTGAACTTGTTGAATAGGACTAAAGGTCTGTTGATCTTGAGTCTTCAAGCAGCTAACTGAACATGCCCAAGGCTGAAGGTTCTTATTTCTTCAGAACAATTTCTGATTTTATTGTGGTTGATGGAGATTACACTGCTATCTGAACTTTTCTTGCAGGAGAGCTTCAATCTTTTTGCATGCAGCAATGGCAAAAATATGAAGTCGGCTGCTAACTTTTTCAGTTGATAATGCCCTAAAAGTTTTCTTATGTCTTGGCCCATCTCCTCATTTTGTACTCCGCTGATCAACGTCTCTTAGAGATCAGTGGCCCCACCTGCAGCGTCCAACTGAGTCTTACTTTAACGCCTATCTGTCGTACTATAGGCCTGCGGCGCCTTTTGTCGTATATTGTGGCTTTGCCGCTAATAATTTTAATATTATTGACTTTTTGACTTGCTGACATCAGCACCAGAAGACTTAGTCAAAATCCAAGCATCAGTAATATAGGCATTAAGTGAGTGAGCTTAACTCAACGTTGAAGTACTTAGACAGTTTTATTGTCTCTTGGTGTTAAGTGAGTTACCTTCTCTCAATGCCAAACTGAAAGTGAGAGTTAGATCTACAATACTCTAGAGGGGGGATGAATAGAGTATATTTAAAAATTTATTAGGTCCCTATAACTGTGCTGTTACAGCTTTTGCTGTAAACAGTAAGGTGTAGTAAATAAATAGAGAATATAAAAACAGATACTATTAATCCTACTCACAGCCACATAGCAAGAACAAAAATAAAAAATAAGCAACTAGACGACACAAGAAATTTATAGTGGTTCCCCCTAAACTGGGTACATCCACTCTTCTACCACCCTTGGTAGGAATCCACTCAGATTTTTGATCAGGTGCCTGACACCAATGGGTTTTGATCAGGTCCCCAAAAACCAACTCAAGTCTTTTGGTAAGGAGACTTGCAACCAGGAATCACTTTTTGAAGGGAGATGACAAACCTTTGTATAGGAGGGGTTGAGAGAGTGATTTTGTCTTCTCTGTCAACAATCAGAGAGAGGACTAATGTGGAATGATGTCATCAAATAGCTCCCCCTGAGATGTAGAGTGATTCAGGGAAGATCTGGAGTTTTGTTGTAGGGTGATAGGTCTTCAATCAGATTTCTTGACAAGCAGTGATACAGGATCTTCTTAACTGATTTGAAATCTGTTGTCCTTGGGGAAGTCTTGGAGAGAATGTTGAAGAAGAAGACTCTTGATATATTATGATTCTTCTTCTACTTCTGAATGAATATCACTGTCTATCACTGTAAGATTCAGTATATGTTTTTTTGTGTGAAGCTTTTCTGGTACTGTATGTAATCTTGCAGTCAGTCGGTTTTTTTGACTGAGTATATTCTTGTTCTCTAATCTGTGCTACTGAGTGTCGATCTTGTTTTCTTCTATATCTATTCAAAAATTTGAATCGTCTGTAATAAATGCTGACGCCTTGAGAATAATCGGCATTTACTCATTTCCTCAACTGTCCCGTGGAAAATCAGCAAGTAATATTCCTGAAGAAAACTGCAATTAATGCTTCCTCTAACAGCTACATTCAAAGAATGTTTGAGTCATTAATCTGTCAAGAATTATTGCATTTGAGTGAGGATTGAATGCTGGAAATGGCTAAGTCTGGAATCGTCGAACGAATAACATAATTTATCGAGCTGAGTTACTAGTTCGTCGAACTGAGTCCCAAGTTCGTCGAGCTGATAACAAAACTTGCATGTTTCATAACTTTGCCTTTTCTGTCTAAAGTTCGTCGAGCTGACAATTGCATTCGTCGACTGGAGTTCAGCAACAATTCTGGACTTAGTCAAATAATTTGTGTTGACTTGAAAACTTCTGGTTCCAGAATTCGTCGACCAAAGAACACAATTCATCGACCTGAGAATTCATCGGCCTAAGAAGTTGACTTCGACGTCCTGAGATCTTCTAACAGAAGGTTGTTGTGAACTCGAGGTCCAAATTCGTCGAGCTCAGAATCTTGTTCGTCGATCAAAAGCCTGAAGTTGGACTTAGAATAATCTTGAGTTTATCCTGACTTTAGTCTCTTGAAGTATCCCAGCTTTCGTCGAGCAGAGAATGAAGATCGTCGAGCTCAGCTCAGAGAAATATCTCAAGATCGTCGAGCTGAGAAAGCCTTTCGTCGACCTGACTTCGACGAACGTCGAACTCATTTTACTTGGTCTTGAAATCTTCTAAGTCTTGAGTCTCTGATGGTCTTGTTGATAGCTGGTCCATCTGATGTTTACTCTAAGGATGTGGCCTAGACTCTAAGACACAAATTTGACCCTGGCTATACATGTTGGGTCACATCCTAAGTTAGTGAACCTAGCCCAAATCAACTAGGGATCCAACAATCTCCCCCCTATTTGGGTGAGGTCACTAATAGACTCAAAACATAAACATAAAGATAAATAAAGTAAGAAAAGATATAACTGGCAGAGAATTACCAATACATGCAGCAGATATATATGTACATAAGCTTTGTTTAATCAGATAACATGGTTTGAAAGCAAATGCAGAAAGAAATTAAAATAAAGTAAAGATTACTTCTTCTGCTTCTTCTCCATGGACTTGTCTTCCTTTATCTTCTCTCCTGGCTTTGTAAAGATGATTTCTCTATTTGGATTTAGAGCATGTGCCTTTGCCATTGTCATATCAGCTGCCCTAATAATCTTCAGAGGTGTAGTTCTAGGGACAACTGCTTCAGGATGGAGTTTCATGTAATCATCAACATTAAACAGTTTGTTTGCTTTATCAAATCTTCTTAGTTCTTCTTATCTGTATTTTGACATAGTTGTATATCCTGGTATGTCTTTACCTTCAGCTTTTGCTTTATTAATCAAGGAAAGACCAATGAGTTCCTGGAACCTGGCCATTTTAGCAGTATTTGTTGTTTCAGGATCTTCAAAATAAACAGGAAGTGAATCTGATTTTTCAGGACTCTTAGTTTTTTTGTTCTGCAGAGAGAGTTGGTTGTTGCTGCTGATGCTGTTGATGTTGTTGATCTTGCTGTTGTTGATTTCCTGAAGAATGATGTCTTTGTTGACTGCTTCTAGAGGATCTCCTTTGATGTCTCTGATAAGTTTGCATAGTGGCAGATCTCTGAGAGCTAGAGCCAGTGGCACCAGCTGCTGGAGAAGGTGGAGGAGGTGGATCTCTTCTGTATCTCTGAACTAGTGGTGGAGAATATTTCCTACTTTTCCTCTCCTTTTGCTGATTCTTAGACAACCGCATCCATGCTGGCATTCCTTTATAAGGAGTAATATTTTGAAGGATGTAGAATGGGGTATCATTCTTTGAGATTGGTTAGCAGCAGGAGGAGGAGGGACTTTCCTTTTCTTTGACAGTATTTTCTTCTTTTTCTTGGCAGCTTCTTCATCTAAATCATCTTCATCATCATCTTCATCATCATCACTTGCAGAACCATGAGGAGTAGCATACAGAGCATCCAATGCTTTCAGGGCTTTATCATAAAGAGCAGTCTTTTCTAGAGCAGGAGCAGAAGGTTCAAAAGCTGGAGTTTCAGTAGTAGGTGAAGAAGAGATTATACAAGAATCAGAAATAATTGGGACAGAGCTTTCAGCTCTTGCCTTATTTTCTTCTTCAATATCAGCCAAGATCAGCTCATCTAGAGCTGGCATGGGGGAGTCATCCATCACAAAGATTGGTGCTGAGATAGCTTCTGGAGAGGATGGAATGACTGCAGAGGTTGATACAGAAACTGGAATTTCACAACTGTCACATAGTTGCTTAGTAACTTCTAGACTGATAGGAGGAGTATAAGGTACAATAGCCAACTGTGGCTTAGTAAATTCTCCTGGAAGATACTGCATATATATAGTGTCAAAAGTTTCCAGTAATTCTTGTCGATTAACTGTGTGATTGAGGATAAAATCACCAATAGTTTCATCAATGTCCATATCAGTATAAATAAAATCAATTAAATCAATTAAATCTGTATCTATACAATCTGTATATGCTGTTGGGGCTGAAGTCTTTGCTGGTACTGGTGCTGAAGTATCTGAAGCTGTTGCTGCTGAAGTGTCTGAAGCTGTTGCTGCTGCTTCATCATCAGGCATCTCCCCCTGCCTGGGTTCAGTGGAGACTTAGGCCAGGCCCCTGACTGAGGAGGGGGCAGCAGTAAGAGCAGATATTTGAGCAGATAAGGAGGTAATGGTGGTAGCAAGAGGTGTAGTAGCCTCTGCTATGAGGGATTTCAGAAGGGGAGTGATGATGGTGATGATAGATGATATGGTAGAGGGGTCCAGAGAGAAAGTGGTAGGTGGTGTTGCAATTGGTGTGGAGGAGGTGGCAACCAGTGATGGTATGGAGGGTGGAACATCAGATATGTGAAGATTTGATGGTGATGATAATGGAGGGATGACATCTTGCATCATAGTGTCTGTGGGTAGGATGTAAGATGGGATGGAAGATAAATGTGGGGGAAGTGGAGACTGTGGTGGTGTAGAAATGTGGGCGTCTTGAGGTGATTCAGGAGGTGTTGGTTGTGGATTTTCTTGAAGAGGGGAAGATGGAATGTTAGGGATGTCAAGTGGTGGAGATGGAGGTGGAGTAGTAACATGAGTATGTTGTGGTGATTGGGGTGTTGAAGAAATAATTGGAGAGGAAGTGAGTTGTTTTACTGGAAGGGGTGCTGGAAGAGATGGTGGAGTGGGATGAATCTCTTCAGTAGGTGTGGGAGTGTCTTTAACAGCCCCGGTGCCTTCAGAAGCTGGGGTGGAAGAGGTAGAAGCCTTAGTTGGCTTGGTGATTGTCCTTTCTCACCTGCCAAATAAGGCACAGGTGAGCCTTTTACTGGCATTAATGAATATGGTCTGGGAGACCAGGGATTCAGCAGCCTTGTCCTTGAGGAAGATCCCTAGGATCCTTCCAAAACATACTTCCTTCTTGGTATTCTTCTTCTTTATCAAGTCAAACAGTAGTTGTGCCCAGTCTATTTGCTTCTTGTTGACAATGGCACACATAACCAGAAACTGTTGTCTGGTTATGTAGTCGTGTGCTGTGTGTTTTCCGAGTAGCACTTTACCAACCAAGTCTGCTAAGAATTTATATGGCGCAGACAGATGTTTCTTCAACAGTTTATGTGGGTTGTCACCAGCATAACCCATCAGATTTGGCATCATAGTAAACTCTTCAGAATCAATTTCTAATTCCTCTTCCCCATTTGTCAAACCAAATATTTCAGTTAAAACTGCGGGGGTTAAGGAGACAATGTTACCGGCAATTGATCCTGTCATAGCATTCTCTTCAGAAGTTGATGAAGTATAGACCCATTCTCGGATTTCTGTTCCTGCCAACTTTATCCTGGTGGTCATCAAGTTCTTCAGATTCTGTTCTTCCAGAAGTTCCAGAATATATAGGAAGATTGGATCTGAGTGCTGGAATGATTCGAAGTCGACATCAAAGTCAGTGTCAAACTTCATAGTGGCTAGAGCTCCTGCTGGAATCGCCATTGAGATCACCTGCAAGAAAGATAGAGAAAACGGAGATCAAGTGCAAGGGAACAGAAAGCGCGGGATGGAGGTTGAAGAAAACCTAGATATAAGTTTTTCCAGAATATGAATCGACAATCTCCGTTCCACAAAAATAAAATTAATTCTTCGAACTGAGGTCGACGAAATGAGTTAATAATAAATAATTCGTCGATCTCATTCAGAAGACTTGAAGACAACTCGTCGAACTTCGGTCAACGAATAACTTCTGAAGCAAAGTTCGTTGAGCGTCGGTCGACGAAAATTGTTTCACACAGAGAATTCGGCGAACTCCATTCGATGAATATCTCTCAAACCTTCCCCGTTTCATGGAACTCCGCTCGACAAACTTTGGAAAATTCGTCGAATGCAGACAGAACTTAAGCTAAGTCTTCACCATTGATCATTCCCAGCTGATTTAGAAAGAAAGCATGATTTTTCTCATCCAGAGGTTTGGTGAATATGTCAGCTTTCTGTAAATCAGTGTAGATATAGACAAGCTTAATCTTATTTTTGCCTACACACTCCTTAATGAAATGATGTCTTATATCAATATGTTTTGTCCTACAATGGTGAACTAGATTTTGTGCTATGGCTATAGCATTAGTATTATCACAGAATAGTGTTGAATTATTTAAGTTGAACCCATAATCTAGGAGCTGATTCTGTATCCAGAGCATCTGTGAACAACAGCTGCCTGCTGCAATATATTCTGCTTTAGAAGTTGAAGTTGACACTGATGTTTGCTTTTTACAGAACCATGATACTAATCTCATACCTAGGAACTGACAAGTTCCTGAAGTACTTTTTTTATCTACCCTGCATCTAGCAAAATCAACATCAGAGTATCCAGTTAACTCAAACTCTGATTCAGCAGGATACCATATGCCTAGATCAGGACAACTCTTTATATATCTTAAAATCCTTTTTAAGAAAATTAGATGACATTCTTTAGGGTTCACTTGGAACCTAGCACAAAGGCATGTAGCAAACAAATATCTGGCCTACTGGCTGTGAGGTATAATAGGGACCCAATAATGCCCCTATAAAGTTTCTGATCTACAGGTTTTCCTGGTATATCAGAATCCACAACAGCATTTGTGGCCATGGGAGTTTTCTTTGCTGAGGCAACAGCCATCCCAAACTTCTTTAGAAGTTCTTTAGCATATTTTGCTTGGGAGATGAAGATGCCATCAGGGAGTTGTTTCACTTGTAGACCAAGGAAATATGAAAGCTCTCCCATGCTACTCATTTCAAATTTAGAATGCATAAGGTCAGAAAACCACTTGCACAATTTTGAATCTGTAGAGCCAAATATAATGTCATCTACATAGATTTGTACTAACAATATTTGGTCCTTATGATGTCTAATGAAAAGAGTTTTATCTACAGTTCCTCTTGTAAATTTATGCTCTAATAAAAAACATCCCAAGGTCTCATACCAACCTCTTGGAGCATGCTTTAGACCATAAAGAACCTTATTTAATCTAAAAACATAAGAGGGATAAGTTGGAGAAACAAAACCTGGAGGTTGTTCTACATAAACCTATTCTTGTAGCACTCCATTTAAGATGGCACTCTTCACATCCATTTGAAAAACTTTGAACCTTTTGAATGTTGCATAGGCAAGGAAAATCCTTATAGCTTCCAACCTTGCAACTGGTGCAAATGTCTGATCATAGTCAATTCCTTCCTCTTGCCTATATCCTTGAGCAACAAGCCTAGCCTTCTTTCTCACAAATACTCCTTGGGCATCAAGCTTATTACTGAAAACTCATTTGGTTCCAATAACTGGATAGTTTTGGGGACTTGGAACCAAATCCCAAACTCTATATCTCTCAAATTAGTTTAATTCCTCTTGCATTGCAAGGATCCAGTGGGGATCTTACCCAGCATCATGAATGGTTAGAGGTTCAACCTGAGAGAGAAAACAGGCATGCATCAAGTCTTGGTTGAGTTGATGCCTTGTCTGTACACCTGCTGAAATGTCTCCAATTACTTGAGATCTGGGGTGATCCCTAAGTGTGACAAAATCAGTGGGTGGAGTTGGTTATGCAACAGCATTTTGAATATATTGCCCTTGTGGAATTATATTTGCTGTTGGTTGAGGCTCATATTCTTCAGCTTCATCTTCTTCACTATCTTCAATGACCTGTGGAGAAGGATGAGTGGGAACCTCTTGGGTGAGGTTTAGTCCATCCAATGTCTCACACAAGTGAGGTACCTGCAAGTTGCTAATGGTAGAAACTTTTTTCTCCTTGCAGTATATGTTAGTCTCATCAAATGACACATGAATAGACTCTTCAACTTTTAAGGTTGATTTATTAAATACCCTATAAACCTTTCTTACTTGGGTGTATCCTAGAAAAACTCCCACTTCAGCCTTAGCTTCAAACTTTCTAATGTATTTCTTCTTGTTATTGTGTATATAGCAGGTACAACCAAATACTCTAAAATAGTTAATTTTAGGTTTCTTCCCTTTGAGTAATTCATAGGGAGTCCTATTCTTTAGTTTGTGAATTAAACTCCAATTCAGGACATAGTTTGTTGTGCTTACAGCCTCTGCCCAAAAGGTTAGTGGCATGTATGCATCAGCAAGTAATGTACCTGCAGCTTCAATGAGTGTTCTATTTTTCATTTCAACTACCTCATTTTGTTGGGGAGTTCTAGGAGCTGAGAAGTAATGCCTGATACCTTCCTTCTCATAGAACTCATGCATAAGAAGAGACTCAAACTCGGTGTCATTATCACTTCTGATCAATGCAACATGAGTAGAAAACTCAATCTGTATGGTCCTAAGAAAATCTGTAAGAACCTTGAATGTATCTGACTTTGTTCTCAGAAAGAAAACCCAACTAAACCTAGAGAAGTCATCCACAATAACTAAGGTGTAGGATTTCCCTCCTAGGCTTTGTACTACAATGGGTCCAAATAGATCCAAGTGTAGCAAGTACAAGATCCTAGGTGAACCACTCTTATTAATTGACTTGAAGCTAGATTTAGTTTACTTGCCTAATTGACAAGCCCTGCAGAGACCTTCCTTCTTGTAGGGAGCAGAAGGTAGACCTCTAATAAGGTTGTGCTTAGATACCCTAGCAATATTTTTCAGATTTACATGTCCTAATCTTTTGTACCATAAATCATTCTGATTACTAGTTAGATTAAGTAAGCAGATATCAGTAGTGGCAGAAGAAAAATTTACTAAATAAATTTTGCCTTATCTACTTCTAGTTAAAACAGTTTGGTTATTTTTATCAATAATAGAGCAGGTAGAAGGGTTAAAGTATATCTGATAACCATCATCACATAATTGACTTATGGAGATGAGGTTATGTTATAGTCCACTTACATATGTCACTTTTCTGAATGTGACAGCTCCTATTTTAACCTCTCCAACTCCTTCTGACTGACCACATTTTGAGTCACCAAAAATAACCTTTGGCCCCAACTTGGACTTGTAGTTGAACATGATGTCCTTGCTGCCAGTCATATTCTTGGAGCAGCCAATGTCCAGGTACCAAGTTTCATTTCTCCCTGGACACTTTTTCACCTGCAATATAAAAAGTTAGTGATTTTTGACCCAGGTTACCTTGGGACCTTTGTATGGCTGATAGGAGAAACTAGAAATAATAGAAAATTCTGGCTGGGACTTATATCCTAGGGGGTGGTATCTCATAGGTGGAATGTTCCAGTCAACTAGGGAATTAAATGATCTCCTAGAAGTATTTAAGTTTTTGTTGCAGTTAAAGTTTTGGTTAAGTCTTCCTGGGTTCGACGAATTTATGTAAGCTCGTCGACCAGAGTTCGACGAATTGGGTTGAGATCGTCGATCTCTGCCCAGAGAATAAACATATTCATTCTCTGCGCCCCACATTCGTCGATCTCTGCTTGACGAACCATACAAAGTTCGTCAATCGTAGTTAGACGAATAATGATAACTATAGTTGGCGTCCAGAGTTCGTTGATCTGGGTTCGACGAACTGGCCTCTTTTCGTCGATCTGAGTTCGACGAAAATTGCTGAACTTTATTTTTACTTGGTGTTTTCTGTTTTTCCATTTTGTCCTTAGGTTTAATTTGTTCAAGAATTTTATTTACTTGATCAGTATTCTTCTTTCCTTTCTCAGAAATAAAATTGATGGGTTGTGATAGATGGTTTTTCTGAAAAATAGGTAGTTCACTAGACGATGCACATAATCCTAACCTACTTCCATTAAACCTGGCATTAGATGTGTTAGTGATTTCTGCTAGTTGTTTACTTCTTCCATTTAGTGATTCTTCTAAATGTTTTGCCTTATTTAATTCATCTTTTAGAAGGATGATTTGTTCACTAAACATATCTATTTCATTTTTTAATTTAGTATTTTCTAATACTAAGTTATCATAGTTAACTTGCTTATCTCTAAGAAGTTTGATTTCCTTCTCAGAGTTGATTAAGTCAAAACACATGATTTTAAAGTCTGATTTAAAACATTCTGAATTATAATCAAACAATGATAATACCTGATCAGCTTCTGATTCAGAAGCTTCCTCATTGTCTGACTCTCCTTCTTCTGAGTTGCTCCTTGAGGCATCAATTACCATGAGGCAAACCTCTTTTGCTCTTTCTTCTTCTTCATCTTCACTGGAGCTTGAAGATGTTGACTCCTCTTCAGTCTCACTCCAAGTCTCAGTTACAAACCCCTTTTCCTTCCTCTTGTGTTTGATGGAAGAGGGTTTGCTGGTGAAATGCTTTCTGGAATCCTTTTCCCTTTCTCTTCTCTTCTCTTTCTTATGATTCTCTGGGCACTCAGAGAGAAAGTGCCCAAGCTTTCTGCATCCATAACACACCACTTCCTTTGTTGGTGTTTTGTCATACTTTGGCCTGTCATCCTTTCTTGCTGACTTCCTCCTAAAGTCCTTTCTAGCCATTTTGAAGAATCTCTTTGCAAAGAGACTCATGAGCTCTTCATTTGATGCAGTGGATTCTGATTCTTCTGAGGCCTTGAATGTTATGTTCTGATCTCTTCTGACTGCAGGAGGTGTTCTTTGTTCAGCAACCTCCCTTGTCTTAATTAACTGCTCATAAGATTTTAGTTTGCCCAATAGTGATTCAGTTGATATCTCATTCAGGCATCTAGCCTCCTTGATAGGCCAGATTCTTATGTCCCATGAGCTTGGGAAGCACATCAAAATTTTGTCATTCACTTCAGTGAGAGTGATGACCTTGTCCAGAGTTTTTAGTTCATTGATGATTGAGCTTAGTCTATTATACATCTCTGAGACTGTTTCAGCTTCCTGCTTCTTAAAATTCTCATATTGGGATATGAGATTTGATCTCCTGTCCTTCCTTTCATCAGCTGATCCATCAACCATTTGGTTCAGGGAATCCCAAATGTCCTTTGCTGATGTGCACTCAGCAACCTTCTGGAAAATATCATCAGACATTGTCTGTGCCAATATGTTCATGGCTTTTGCATCAGCCATCTTGGCTTTCCTGTAAACATCATTATAATCCGGAGGAGGTACTGCAGTCTTATTTGTGGAAGTACTTGGAGAAGCTGCAGGTGCTGTCGGTACTCCTGTCAAGATGGAAGCAAAGATATCTTCATCAATAGAATTCATATACAATTTGATTCTTGCCTTCCAGATTCCAAACTTTTGCAAGTTGCAAACTGGAGGTCTGGTGCTTGCATAATCTTTGTTCTGTGTCATGGTTGTGGTTCTACTTTAAAATGTGAACAAAGTGATATGTAGTTCTAACACAGGATCTTTGGTTCAAGGATTACCTTGTGCAACCAAAGGAACCTTCCTCTGATACCAATTAAAAGTGAGAGTTAGATCTACAATACTCTAGAGGGGGGTGAATAGAGTATATTTAAAAATTTATTAGGTCCCTATAACTGTGCCGTTACAGCTTTTGTTGTAAATTGTAAGGTGCAGTAAATAAATAGAGAACAGAAAAACAGATACTATTAATCCTACTCACAGCCACACAGCAAGAACAAAAAGAAAAAATAAGCAAACAGACGACACGAGAAATTTATAGTGGTTCCCCCTCAACTGGGTACATCCACTCTTCTACCACCCTTGGTAGGAATCCACTCAGATTTTTGATCAGGTGTCTGACACCAATGGGTTTTGATCAGGTCCCCAAAAACCAACTCAAGTCTTTTGGTAAGGAGACTTGCAACCAGGAATCACTTTTGAAGGGAGATGACAACCCTTTGTATAGGAGGGGGTGAGAGAGTGATTTTGTCTTCTCTGTCAACAATCAGAGAGAGGGCTAATGTGGAATGATGTCAGCAAACAGCTCCCCCTAAGATGTAGAGTGATTCAGGGAAGATCTGGAGCTTTGTTGTAGGGTGATAGGTCTTCAATCAGATTACTTGACAAGCAGTGATACAGGATCTTCTTAACTAATTTGAAATCTGTTGTCCTTGGGGAAGTCCTGGAGAGAAAGTTGAAGAAGACTCTTGATATATTATGATTGTTCTTCTGCTTCTGAATGAATATCACTGCCTATCACTGTAAGCTTCAGTATATGTTTTTTTTGTGTGAAGCTATTCTGGTGTTGTATGTAATCTTGCAGTTAATCGGTCTTTTTTTTGACTGAGTATATTCTTGTTCCCTAATCTATGCTACTGAGTGTCGATCTTATTTTCTTCTATATTTATTCAAAAATTTGAATCCTCTGTAATAAATGCTGACGCCTTGAGAATAATCGGCATTTACTCATTTCCTCAACTGTCCCGTGGAAAATCAGCAAGTAATATTGCTGAAGAAGACTGCAATTAATGCTTCCTCTAACGGCTACATTCAGAGAATGTTTGAGTCTTTAATATGTCAGGAATTATTGCATTTGAGTGAGGATTGAATGCCAGAAATGGCTAAGTCTGGAATTGTCGAACGAATAACAGAATTCGTCGAGCTGAGTTACTAGTTCGTCAAACTGAGTCTCAAGTTCGTCGAGCTGATAACAGAACTTGCATGTTTCAGAACTTTGCCTTTTCTATCTGAAGTTCGTCGAGCTGACAATTGCATTCGTCGACTGGAGTTCAGCAATAATTCTGGACTTATTCAAATATTTTTTGTTGACTTGAAAACTTCTGGTTCCAGAATTCATCGACCAAAGAACACAGTTCGTCGACCTGAGAATTCGTCGGTATAAGAAGTTGACTTCGACGTCCTGAGATCTTCTAACAGAAGGTTGTTGTGAACTCGAGGTCCAAATTCGTCGAGCTCAGAATCTTGTTCATCGAACAAATCCTGAAGTTGGACTTAGAATAATCTTGAGTTTATCCTGACTTTAGTCTCTTGAAGTATCCCAGCTTTCATCGAGCAGAGAATGAAGATCGTCGAGCTCAGCTCAGAGAAATATCTCAAGTTCGTCGAGCTGAGAACGCCTTTCGTCGACCTGAGTTCGACGAACGTCGAACTCATTTTACTTGGTCTTGAAATCTTCTAAGTCTTGAGTCTTTGATGGTCTTGTTGATAGCTGGTCCATCTAATGTTGACTCTAAGGACGTGGCCTAGAATGTAGGACACAAATTTGACCCTGGCTATACATGTTGGGTCACATCCTAAGTTAGTGAACCTAGCCCAAATCAACTAGGGATCCAACACAAACTACTTAAAATATAAATCTGTTTCTAGGCGTTGAGTGATTCAGTTTCACTTAACGCCAACTTGCTTTCTCAGCTTTCTGCTGCTTGACATTAAGTGAGTGGGCATCACTCAACGCCAAACTCCTTAGACAAAATTCTATCTTCACTAGGCGTTGACAGTGTTGAGTGAGTAATGCACACTCAATTCTTGTTGCCTTAACAATTTCTGCAGCCTCTTTTGTATGTATGGCGTAGAGAGCGTTGAGTGAGCATGCCTCACTCAACGCTTTCTCCCTTAGCCATTTTTGCTTCTTTAGCACCTTAAGCGTTGATATCATTGAGTGAGCATGCCTCACTCAACGCTTTTTTCTTTAACAAATTCTGTGTCATAGTGTTGAGAGCATTGAGTGACCACGCCTCACTCGACGCTTTCTGTCTTAGCCAACTTTTTGAATTCTTTAAAAATACTGGATTTGACTGACTGAGTGTTACTCATCACTTAAGAGTCTATGACATAGAGTGAATTTCCGTCACTCAACGTCTATGGATATAGCCACATTTTTGTCTCTAAAACCTTAGGCATAGACTGTCTCAGCCAGCCTCACTCAACTCTAAACTGAGTTCGACGAATGCTGAACTGAGTTCGACGAACAGTGAGCTCAGCTCGAAGAACTCTAAACTCAGTTTGACGAGTTTAGACTTGTCCAAATTTCTCAAACTTTGAGCTTAGTTTGACGAATGATTTGCTCAGCTCGACGAACTCTGAACTTAGTTCGATGAATTTGAACTTAGCCAAATTTCTCAAACCATATCTTAGTTATGAGTTTTCCTGACTTAGCCACATAGGCTACATGTCCCATCAATATCATCTACTGATATATGTATATCAATGATAAGATTGACTTCCTCAAATCTAGGACATTGTGGGAAATGTACCCAACAATCTCCCCCTATTTGAGGAAGTCAAAACTCTTAAGCAAGTGAGTCAATGATACACCGAACCATGCAGCAAATAAGCATAAGATCTATATAATTGAGAAGTGATCTATAGTTACCATGCTTCCTAGCATGCAGAGTGGAACATTACTGCACATGTTTCCCCTGAATTACTGCTACCATACTAGAACATTAATTTGATCATCTTTTCCTCCCCAATTTTGACTTTAGCAAATAGCTGGTAAGATTCATCTGATTATCTGATCATTTTGTCATATGCTCCCCCTCCATTAGGCAGTAGTGAGTTGTTGGAATTGTGCTGGACATGCTCCCCCTCAATTGGAGAATCTTCAATTCTTTAAAGAACAATTCCATCTGCAAAATACCAAATAGCTTGGAACCAGATGAGGAGAAACTAAAGCTATACTAAGTTTAACATACCTAACTCAAATTTGAAGGCATTAAACTTAGCTTCATCCAGTGGTTTAATGAATATGTCAGCCACTTACTTGTCTTTTGGAACAAACTCAAGGGTGATGTCTTCACTTTCCACATACTCCCTAATGAAATGATATCTAATCTCTTTGTGCTTAGTCCTGCTATGGGAGACAGGATTCCTAGCAATTGAGAATGCACTAGTAGAATCACAGAATAGAGGAGTTCTACTTATCTGGAGGTTGTATTCTTAAAGCTGGTGTTGGATCCACATCAACTAAGCATAGCAGCTACCTGCTGAGATGTACTATGACTCTGTAGTTGATATTGTAACACTAGTTTGTTTCTTGCAGCTACAAGATACCAGTCTCCCTCCCAAAAACTTACAGGTGCCAGATGTGCTCTTCCTGTCCTCTTTGCAGTGTGCAAAATCTGCATTTGAATAGCCTGTTAGTTCAAACTCCCCATTCCTAGGGTACTATAGGCCAAGATCTGGAGTGCCTTTAAGATACCTCAAGATTCTTTTAGTCATAGTGTAGTGAGATTGTTTAGGGCAAGCCTGATACATAACATAAATACATATAGTATACATGATGTCTGGTCTACTTGCAGTCAGATATAGAAGAGAGCCAATTATCCCTCTATACAAAGTTTCATCAACAGGTTTCCCTGCCTCATCTTTGCCTACAGTCATACTTGACCCCATGGGAGTTCTCATGGTGGAGGAGTTCTCCATGCCAAATTTCTTTATCAACTAACTAGTGAACTTAGACTGGGATATCCACAAGACATCATCAGTCTGTCTTACTTTGAGGCCCAAGAAGAACTTAAGTTCACCCATGCTGCTCATCTCAAACTTCCCCTGCATAAGTTTAGCAAACTTTTTTCAGAGGTTGTCATCAGTAGATCCAAAGATTATATCATCTACATAGATCTGAACTTGGATGATCTCACTCTTAGATTCCCTTATGAATAGGGTCTTGTCTATTTTCTCCCTTGAGAATTTGCTCTCAATGAGGATTCTAAACAAAGTCTCATATCATGCTCTAGTGTCTTGCTTCAGCCCATATAGAGTTTTCCTAACTCTATAAACATAATCAGGTGAGTTAGGAACAACAAAACCTGCAGGTTGCTCAACATAGACTTCATCTTTTAGGTCACCATTCAGAAAGGCTGACTTTACATCACTTTGGGAGACCTTGAATCCCTTGTGTGCAGCATTTGCAAGGAACAGTCTGATGGCCTCCAATCTTGCTACAGGGGCAATGGTTTGATCAAAGTCAATGCATTTTTCTTGCCTATACCTCATAGCCACTAGTCTGGCTTTGTTCTTGATTATAATGTGAAAGTGAGAGTTAGATCTGAAATACTCTAGAGGGGGGTGAATAGAGTATTCTTAAAAAAAAATCTTAACAGCTATTACAGCTTTTGCTGTAAATTAAAAGTGCAGAAATAAATATAGTTAGCACACAATAAACGTAAAGCGCAAGCACAGCAAGAACAAAAAAAGGGGTAACCAGACGAAATAAGAATTTTATAGTGATTCCCCTACCTGGGTACATCCACTCTTCTACCACCCTTGGTAGGAATCCACTCAGATTTTTGATCAAGTGCCTGACACCAATGAGCTTTTGATCAGGTGCTCAAAAACCAACACAAGTCTTTTGATTAGGAGACTTGCAACCAAGGAATCACTTTTGAAGGGAGATGACAACCCTTTATACAGTGGGGGGTGAGAGATGATTTTGTCTTCTCTTTCTCAATATACAACTGAAAAGACTGTGGATTTGATTATAGCTTATGGCTCCCCCTGAGATGTAGAATGAATCAGGGAAAAATAGGAGCTAAGCTTCAGGGTGATATGTCTTCAAACTGAATTCTTGACCGGCAATAATCTTCAGGAACTTCTTTGATAGATGGAACTGATGTTATCCTTTTGAAGTGTCCTGGAGTACTTGAAGAAAGAAGACTCTAGATATAGGTATTTTTGTTCTTATTCTTCAGGTACTGATGAGCTTCTGGTCGAGGGCTTCTCTGTATCAGAGAATGCTTCTTGTTGACAGATCAGATTGTTCAAGACTGAATATTTCTCTGTGTCTCTGTAATCTCTGTATGCCTCTGAGTGCACTGTGCTCTGTGTAAAACTTTCTTAATGATCCTTGATTGTGTCTATTATTCTCTTCTTTTCTTTTTATATTTTCTGTCAAGATCTGTCCTTCAGAAATTTGAATTAATCTGCAATTAATGCTGACAACCTTGAGAATAAACGTCATGATTTATTTCCCCAACTATCCCATGGAAAAACGGCAAGGCAGTAATCCTGTAGAAGACCATAATTAATGCTCCTTCTAACGGTTATATTCAGAGAATGTTAGAGCATTAATTACTCAAGAATTATCGCATTAGAGTGGGGACAGATGGCCGGAAATAACTAAGTTTGGAATCGTCAAACAGTTGATAGAAATCGTCGAACTAAGTCCACAGTTCGTCGAGCTGAGATGTTGTGTTCGTCGACCAGACGGCTTCTTTTCGTCGAGCTAAGTTCCATGATCGTCGAACTGGAAACTGAACTGCTGTCTCTTTTGAACTTTGCCTATTCTATGTCTGAAGTTCGTCGAGCTGGTAAATGTGTTCGTCGACTGGAGTTCAGCAACTATTCTGGAGTTGTCAAATATTCTGTGTGTCGACACAACCTTTCCAAAGTGTCGACTGATGATCTGGGTGTCGACACAAGTTCTTCTAGTGTCGACTCAGTTGGTGTCGATATATACTCTGAGTGTCGACACAAATCTTCTGGTTCTAAGTTGTTGAAGTAGATGATTCAGAATTCATCGGGCAGAGAACTGAGTTCGTCAACCTGAGACTAGAGAACATAGTCTTGACAGAATGCTATAGTAGTCCAAAGATTCGTCAACCAAAGAATAGAGTTCGTCGAGCTGAGAACTAAGTTCGTTGACCAAAGTCTGATACTAAGGACTTAGAATATCTTGATGTTTTCTGAACTTGAAGTGTTGTTGTAGTGTCCAAGTTTTCGTCGACCTGAGTACCAAGTTCGTCGAGCTCAGCTCAGAGAATTTACTCTGAGATCATCGAGCTGAGCACGACTATCGTCGATCTGAGTTCGACGAACGTCGAACTCACTTTACAGATTCTTGAAATCTTCTAAGTCTTGAGTCTCTGGTGGTCTTGTTGATAGCTTGTCCATGCGATGTTGACTCTAAGGACTTTGCCTATACTCTAGGACACAACTATGACCCTAGCTATACATTGTGGGTCACATGATCCTAAGTTAGTGAACCTAGCCCAAATCAAACTAGTGATCCAACAATGTCCCCCTATTTGGGTGATTTCACTAATAGACTCAAAATAAAAACATAGAGTAAACAAAGCAGGAAAAAAAACATATATCTGGCAGAGATAATTAACACATGCAGCAGATATATTTACACAAGAGCTTTGTTCAGAAAATATGAAACAGTATAAGAGAGAAAAATAGAAATAAAATAGTTCTGATTTCATTTCCTCTGCTTCTTCTCTTGATTCTTTACATCCTTGCCCTTGTCTCCTGGCTTGGTAAATATTATTTCCCTGTTTGGATTGGAAGCTTGTTCCACAGTCATTGTCATGTCAACAACCCCTATAATCTTCAGAGATGTATCTCTAGGGACCACTACTTTAGGATGTAATTTCATATAATCATCAACATTACAAATTTTGTTAGCCTTTTCAAACCTTTTCAGTTCTTCTCTCCTGTATTTGGACATTGTAGTGTATTCAGAAATATCCTTCCCTTCAGCATTTGCCTTGTTAATCATAGAAAGGCCTACTAGTTCCTGGAACATGGCCATTCTAGCTGTGTTGGCTGTTTTTGGAACTTCATAAGGAACAGGAGGAGAGGTTGATCTTCTAGAACTTTCAACTTGTTGATGTTGATGTTGTTGATGTTGTTGTTGTTGATGTGTTTGTTGTTGCTGATGTTGATGTTGCTGCTGATGTTGTTTTCCTGAAGAGTGTTTCCTGTGCTGACTGCTACCAGAGGAAGATCTGTCATGATGTCTTTGATAAGTTTGAACAGGGGCAGACCTTTGAGAGCTTGAACCAGGAGCACCAGCTGCAGGAGGAGGAGGAGGTGGTGGATCTTTTCTATACCTTTGAACTGGTGGAGGAGAGTACCTTCTACTCTTCTTCCTTTTCTTCTATTGATTCTTGGACAGCCACATCCAAGCTAGCATCCTTTTATATGGTGTTATCTTTTGAAGAATATAATAGGGAGTGTCATTGTTTGGGTTAGGCTTAGGAGCATGAGGAGGAGGGGCTTTTCTTTTCTTTGATACTTGCTTCCTCTTCTATGTATCCTCCTCATCTGAGTCCTCATCCTCATCTTCATCATCATCATTTTCAAAACCCCGAGGGTTATCATATAAATCATTCAAAGCTTTCAAAGCCTCAGTAGAAATAACAGGCTTTTTTGGAGCAGGCGCAGGAGTTTCAACAAGAGTTGGAGGAGAAGCTACAAAAGAATCAGAACTAACTTGGACAGAGCTTTCAGCTGCTGCCTTATTTTCCTCTTCAATATCAGCCAAGATCAGTTCATCTAGATATGGCATGGGGGAGTCATCCATGACAAAGGTTGCTGTTGAAGGTATTATTGGAGAAAAGGGAATAGCCACTACTTCTGGAAGTAGAGTGACTGCTGGCTGTGCAATAGCAAAACTTTCCCTAAGTTGCGTAGCAACTTCTGAAGAGATGGGGGAAGTGTATAGTATAATAGCCAAGGATGGCTTAGTAATCTCAGCTGGAAGGTAAATCAAATATACAGTATCAAAAATACTTAACAAATTAGTAATATCTACTGTGGGATTTAGAATGAAATCACCAACAGTATTGGGCTCTTCAGAGACTGATTCATCAAAATCCATATCAGTCTTAATAAAGTCAATCAAATCTGTATCTATGTAGTCTGTGCGCTCTGCTGTTATTGCTGGAGCTGGAGCTGGAGTTGAAGTCTCTAGAGCTGTAGCTGCTGCTTCATCATCAGACATCTCCCCCTACCTGGTTTCTGTGGGAACTGAGGCCAGGCCCCTGGCTGAAGATGGGGCAGCAGTAAGAGCAGAGATTTGTTCAGAAAGAGAGGAGATGGTGGTAGCAAGAGGTTTAATGGCCTCTGCTATAATGGATTTGAGGAGGGGAGTGATTATGGAAATGATAGAAGATATGGTGGAGTGGTCTAGTGATGGAAGAGCAGTAGATGTTTTAGATGTGATTTGAGTAGAAACGTGTGGAGGGATGATAGATGGTGGTGGAGATGATGGAGTGGCATCTTACATGATGGTGTCTGTTGGTAGATGGTAAGATGGTATTGAAGAGAGATGTGGTGGAAGAGGAGATAGTGGTGGTGTAGGAATGTAGGTGTCATGGGGGGAATCAGGAGGTGTTGGTGGTTGCTTTTCTCGAAGAAGGGAAGATGGAATTTCAGTGATGTCAATTTATGGAGATGGAGCTGGTGAAGTATGTGGAGATGGAGGTGGAGTAGGAACATGAGTATGTTGTTGTTGTTGTGGTGATGGAGAGATAGTGGATGATGGAGGAAGGATCTCTTCAACAGGGTGGGAAGTGGCCTTTACAGCCCTTGTGCCTTCTGAAGCTGGGGTGGAAGAGGTAGAAGCCATAGTTGGCTTGGTTATTGTCCTCTCCCACCTGCCAAATAAGGCACATCTTAGCCTTTTACTGACATTGATGAATATGGTCGGGGTGACCAGTGATTCAACAGCTTTTTTCTTGTAAAAAGATCTCTAGGATCCTTCCAAAGCAAACTTCCTTTTTATTAGTTTTCTTCTTTATCAGATCAAAAAGAATCTGTGCCCAATCCACCTATTTCTTATTTATGATTGCACACATGACTAGAAACTGGTGTCTGGTGATGTAATCATGGGTAGTATGTTTCCCAAGCAAAACGTTTCCAACCAAATTTGCCAAAAACGTATAAGGGGCAGAGAGGTGTTTCTTCAATAGTTTATTAGGGTTATCTCCAGCATAACCCATTAGTCCCAGCATCACGTCAGACTCCTCTATTTCAATCTCTAGTTGCTCTTCTCCATTCCTTAGTCCAAAAATTTCAGTTAAAATTGCGGGAGTTAAGGAGATGGGGTTACCCGCAATGGTGCATGTCATCGTATTCTCCTCTGTTGGCAATAGGGTGTACACCCATTCTCTGATTTCAGTGCTGTGCAATTTAATTCTTCTTGTCATCAAGGTTTTGAGTTCTTGTCCTTCAAGTAGTTCCAGAATGTAAAGGAATATGGGATCAGAATGCTGAAACGAATCAAAGTCCACATCAAAACCTATATCGAACTTTATGCCTGAGAGAATGCTTGCCTTAATCGCCATGGAATCACCTGCAAGAGAAACACAAAAATGGCGATCAAGTGCAAAGGAACAGAAAGCGCAGGGCGGAGGTCGAAGAAAACCTAATTATAGGGTTTTCAATAATATGAATCGACAGACTCTGTCCACGAAAATAGAAATAATTCTTCGAACTAAGTTCAACGAAATAATTTTGAATGAAATAATTCGTCGATCTTATCCAGAAGAATTGAAGGCAGTTCGTCGAACTCCATTCGACGAATATCTTCTGAAGCAAGTTCGTCGAACTCTGTTCGACGAAAATTGTTTCACTCACAGAGAGTTCGTCGATCTCCGTTCGACGAATATCTCTCAAACTTTCCCCGGTTCGTCGAACTCCATTCGACGAACTTTGGAAAATTCGTCGAGTGCAGACAGAAATTAAATAAAGTCTTCTCCATTGATCATTCCAAGTTGATTTACAAAGAACATATGATTTCTCTCATCCAGAGGTTTGGTGAATATATCAGCCCTTTGTAAATCAGTTTAGATATAGACAAGCTTGATTTTATTTTTATCTACACACTCTCTAATGAAATGATGTCTTATGTCAATATGTTTTGTCCTACTATGGTGAACTGGATTCTGGGCTATGGCTATAGCACATGTATTATAACAGAGTAGGGTTGAATTATTTAAGTTGAACCCATAATATAGAAGTTGATTTTGTATCCAAAGCATCTGTGAACAACAGCTGCCTGCTACAATATATTCTGCTTCAGCAGTTGAGGTTGACACTGATGTTTGTTTTTTACAAAACCAAGATAATAATCTCATACCCAGGAACTGGAAAGTCCTTGAAGTACTTTTTCTATCTACCCTACATCCAACAAAATAAGCATCAGAGTATCCAGTTAACTCAAATTCTGATTCAGCAGGATACCATAGGCCTAGATTAGGACAACTCTTTATATATCTCAAAATCCTTTTTAGTAAAATTAGGTGAGATTCTTTAGGGTTCACCTGGAACCTAGCACAAAGACATGTGGCAAACATAATATCTGGCCTACTTGTTGCGAGGTATAATAGGGACCCAACAATGCCCCTATAAAGTTTCTGATCCACAGGTTTCCCTGGTACATCAGAGTCCACAACATCATTGGTATCCATGGGTGCTTTCTTTGCTGAGGCATCAGCCATCCCAAACTTCTTTAGAAGTTCTTTAGCATATTTTTCTTGAGAGATGAAGATGCCATCAGAGAGCTGCTTTACTTAGAGACCAAGGAAGTAGGAAAGCTCACCCATGCTACTCATTTCAAATTTGGAATGCATGAGGTCAGAGAACCTCTTGCATAATTTGGAATCTGTAGAGCCAAATATAATATCATCCACATAGATTTGTACTAATAAGATTTGGTCCTTATGATGTCTAGTGAAAAGTGTTTTATCTACAGTTGCTCTTGTAAATTTATGCTCTAATAGAAAACTAGCTAAGGTCTCATACCAAGCTCTTGGAGCTTGCTTTAGACCATAAAGAGCCTTATGTAATTTAAACACATGAGATGGGTAAGTTGGAGAAACAAAACCTGGAGGTTGTTCTACATAATCCTCTTCTTTTAGCACTCCATTTAGAAAAGCACTTTCACATCCATTTGGAAGACCTTGAATCTCTTGTATGCTGCATAGGCAAGGAATATTCTTATGGCTTCCAACCTTGCAACAGATGCAAATGTTTGATCATAATCAATTCCTTCTTCTTGCCTATATCCTTGAGCAACAAGCCTAGCCTTGTTTCTCATAATGATTCCTTGGGAATCCAGTTTGTTTCTGAAAACCCATTTGGTTCCAATAAATGGGTAGTTTTGGGGTCTTGGAACCAAATCCCAAACTCTACATCTCTCAAATTAATTTAGTTCCTCCTGCATTACAAGGATCCAGTGGGGATCCTGCTCAGCATCATGGATGGATAGAGGTTCAACCTGAGAGAGAAAACAGACATGCATCAAATCTTGGGTGAGTTGATGCATTATCTGTACACCTGATGATATGTCTCCAATCACTTGATATCTGAGGTGATCCCTAAGTGTGACAAAATCAGTGGGTGGATTTGGTTATGCAACATTATTTGGAATTAATTCCTCCTATGGAATTGTATTTGCTGTTGGTAGAGATTCATTCTCTTCAGCTTCTTCTTCTTCTTCACTTTCTTCAATGGCTTATAGAGACGGATGAGTTGGAACCTCTTAGGTGAGGTTTAGTCCATCCAAGGTCTCACACAAGTGGGGTACCTGCAAGTTGCTATTGGTAGAAACTTCTTTCTCCTTGCAATACATGTTAGTCTAATCAAATGAAACATGAATGGACTCTTCAATTTTTAATGTTGATTTATTAAAAACCCTATAGGCCTTGCTTACTTTGGAATATTCTAGAAAAATTCCCTCTTCAGCCTTAGCCTCAAACTTTTTAATATATTTTTTGTTGTTGTTATGAATGTAACATAAGCATCCAAATACTTTGAAGTAGTTGAGTTTAGGTTTCTTCCCTTTGAGCAATTCATAGGGAGTCATGTTCTTTAGTTTGTGAATTAGGCTCCTGTTCAGGACATAATTTGCTGTGCTTACAGCCTCTGCCCAAAAGGTTAGGGGCATGTAAGCATCTGCAAGCAATATACCTGCAGCTTCAATGAGTGTCCTATTTTTCCTTTCAGCTACCCCATTTTGTTGGGGAGTTCTAGGAGCTGAGAAGCAATGCCTGATACCTTCCTTCTCACAGAACTCATGCATAAGAAGAGACTCAAACTCTATGCCATGATTACTTCTGATCAATGCAACATGCGTAGAGAACTCAATCTGTATGGTCCTGAGAAAATCTGAAAGAACCTTGAAGGTATCTGACTTAGATCTCAGAAAGAATACCCAACTTAACCTGGAGAAGTCATCCACTATAACCAAAGTGTAGGATTTCCCTCATAGGCTTTGCACAGCAATGGGTCCAAATAGATCCAAATGTAGCAAGTACAAAATCCTAGGTGAATCACTCTTATTAATAGATTTAAAACTAGTTTTAGTTTGCTTGCCTAATTGACAAGCCCTGCAGAGACCTTCCTTCTTGTAGGGACCAAAAGGTAGACCTCTAACAAGGTTATGTTTAGATAGCCTAGCAATGTTTTTCAGATTTACATGACCTAGTCTTTTGTGTCATAAGTCATTCTGATTACTAGTTAAATTAAGTAAACAGATATCAGTTTTGGCAGAAAGAAAATTTACAAAGTATATGTTGCCTTGTCTGTTTCCAATTAAAACTATTTGGTTGTTTTTATCAATAATAGAACAAGTTGATGGGTTAAAGTATACCTGATAACCATTATCACATAACTGACTTTTGGAGATGAGGTTATGCTTGAATCCACTTACATATATCACATTTTTGAATGTGACAGCTCATATTCTTACTTCTCCAAATCCTTCTGACTGACCACATTTGGAGTCACCAAAGATAACCTTTGGCCCCAGCTTGGACTTGTAGTTGGATAAGATGTCCTTGCTCCCAGTCATATGTTTGGAGCAGCCACTGTCCAGGTACCAAGTTTGATTTACCCCTGGACAGCTCTTCACCTATAATAGAAGACAGTTAATAGTTTTTGACCCAGGTTACCTTGGGTCCTTTGTATTGTTGATAAGAGAAGCTGGAAATAACAGAGAATTCAGGTTGGGACTTGTATCCTAGGGGGTGATATCTCTTAGGTGGTATGATCCAGTCAGCTAGTGGATTAAATGGTTTCTTAGAAATATTTAAGTTGCTGTTGGAATTATAGTTTTTATTAAGTCTTCCTGGGTTCGAAGAATTTCTATAAGTTCGTCAACCAGAGTTCAACAAATTGGGTTGAAATCGTCGATCTCTGCCTAGAGAATGAACATGTTCATTCTCTGTGCCCCTTGTTCGTCGACCTCTTCTCGACGAACCATACAGAGTTCGTCGATCGTAGTTAGACGAATAAATATAACTATAGTTTGCGTTCAGAGTTCGTCGATCTGGGTTTGACGAACTGGCCCTATTTCGTCGATCTAAGTTCAACGAAAATTGCTGAACCTTGTTTTTACTGTGTTTTCTGGTTTTTGGTTTTCTGTCCTACTGTCTTAGGGATCTTTTCTACTGTTTGTTTGTCATTTATTGTTTATTTCCCTTTAGCAGATACAAATTTTATTGGGGTTTATAAAATGTTCTTCCTGAGAATGGGGGGGCAAACCTGATGGGGCACCCAAGCCTTGCTTGCCATTAAGTCTGGCATTAACAGTACTTGTGATATCCATCAGCTTGAGGCTTATCCCATTGAGAATTTCCTCAAGTTGTTTGGCCTCACAAAGCTCAGTTTTTAGTGAAATTATTTTTTCATTTGCTAAGGTTAATTCATCTTTTAACCTAATGTTTTCAGATTGAACATCCTCTAAGTTTCCTAATTTTTACCTAAGAATTTTAATTTCTTTTTTAGAATTAATCAAATTTATGTACATTAACTTGAAATCAGATTTAAATGTTTTAGAGCTGTAGTCAAAGGAGGACAATACCTGATCTGCCTCTGATTCAGACACTCCTTCATCTTCAGACTCTTCTTCTTCTGAGTGATTTCTGGAGGTATCAATTGCCATGAGGCAAACCTCCTTTTCTCTTGCTTCTTCCTCATCTTCACTGGAGCTTGAAGATGTTGAATCATCTTTTGTCTCACTTTACGTCTCAGCCAAAGCCCTTTTCCTTCTTCTTGTGCTTGCTGGAAGAGGGTTTGCTGGTGTGCTGTCTTCTGGTTTCCTTTTCTCTTCTCTTCTCTTTATTCTGGTTCTCTAGACATTTAGAGAGGAAGTGCCCAGGCTTCCTGCATCCATAGCACACAATTTCTTTGGTTGGTGTCTTATCATATTTTGGCTTGTCATCTTTTCTTGATGACTTTCTCCTGAAATCCTTTCTGGCCATCTTGTTGAATCTTTTAGCAAAGAGACTCATGAGCTCTTCATTTGATGTTACAGTCTCTGTCTCTTCAGTGGCTTTGAAGGCAATTCTTTTTTCTCTTCTGGCTGTTGGAGGTGTTCTTTGTTTAGCTGCCTCCCTGGTCTTTATCATCTGTTCATATGACTTCAGTTTACCTAATAGAGATTCAGTTGAAATCTCATTCAGGCATCTGGCCTCCTTGATGGGCCAGATTCTTGTATCCCATGAGCTTGGGAAGCACATCAGGATCTTGTCATTCACTTCAGTAAGAATGATGTTCTTATCCAAGGTTTTTAGCTCATTGATAATTGAGCTTAACCTATTGTATATATCAAAAAATGTTTCAGCTTCTTCCTTCTTAAAGTTCTCATATAGGGATATGAGATTTGATCTCCCATCCTTTCTCTCATCTGCTGATCCATCCACCATTTGGTTTAGGGAATCCCAAATGGCTTTTGCTGAGGTGCACTCAGCAACCTTCTGGAAGATATCATCTGACATAGTTTGTGCCAGGATATTCATATCTTTGGCATCTGCAATTTTTGCCTTTCTTTGAGTTTCAGTCCACTCAGGTGGTGGAACTGCTGTTGAACTTGTAGGTGTTGTAGAGGTGGATGTTTGTGGGCGACCTATCAAGATTGAATTGTAGATGTCTTCATCAATGGAATTCATGTACAACCTAATTCTTGCCTTCCAGATGGCAAACCTATTAAGGTTGCACACTGGAGGTCTGGTACTTGCATAGTCCTTGTTCAATGTCATGCTGTGTGTATAAAACTATTGAAAATGAAATGAAATAAGATAGATCTAACTTAGGATCTTTTGGTTCAAGATTTAACTTGTACAACCAAAGGAACCCGCTATGATACCAATTGAAAGTGAGAGTTAGATCTGAAATACTATAGAGGAGTGGTGAATAGAGTATTCTTAAAAAAAAAATATTAACAGCTATTACAGCTTTTGCTGTAAATTAAAAGTGCAGAAATAAATATAGCTAGGACACAATAAACCTAAAGCACAAGCACAGCAAGAATAAAAGAAAAGGGCAACCAGACTACACAAGAATTTTATAGTGGTTCCCCAACCTGGGTACATCCACTCTTCTACGACCCTTGGTAGGAATCCACTTAGATTTTTGATCAGGTGCCTGACACCAATGATCTTTTGATCATGTGCTCAAAAACCAACCAAAGTCTTTTGATCAGGAGACTTGCAACCAAGGAATTACTTTTGAAGGGAGATGACAACCCTTTATACAGTGGGGGGTGAGAGATGATTTTGTCTTCTCTTTCTCAATATACAACTGAGAAGACTGTGGATTTGATTATAGCTTATGGCTCCCCCTGAGATGTAGAATGAATCAGGGAAAAACAGGAGCTAAGCTTCAGGGTGATAAGTCTTCAAACTAAATTCTTGACCAGCAATAATCTTCAGGAACTTCTTTGACAGATGGAACTGATGTTGTCCTTTTGAAGTGTCCTGGAGTACTTAAAGAAAGAATACTAGATATAGGTATTGTTGTTCTTCTTCTTCAGGTACTGATAAGCTTTTGGTAGAGGGATTCTCTGTATCAGAGAATGCTTCTTGTTGATAGAGCAGATTGTTCAAGACTGAATATTTCTCTATGTCTCTGTAATCTCTATATGACTCTGAGTGCACTGTGCTCTGTGTAAAACTTTCTTAATGATCCTTGATTGTGTCCGTTATTCTCTTCTTTTTCTTTTTATATTTTCTGTCAAGATCTGTTCTTCAAAAATTTGAATTCATCTGCAATTAATGCTGACAGCCTTGAGAATAAACGGCATTGATTTATTTCCCCAACTGTCCTATGGAAAAACGGCAAGGCAGTAATCCTAGAGATGACCATAATTAATGCTCCTTCTGATGGTTATATTCAGAGAATGTTAGAGCATTAATTACTCAGTAATTATCGCATTAGAGTGGGGACAGAAGGCCGGAAATAACTAAGTCTGGAATCGTCGAACAGTTGACAGAAATCGTCGAACGAGTCCACAGTTCGCCGAGCTGAGATGATGTGTTCGTCGACCAAACGGCTTCTGTTCATCGAGCTGAGTTCCGTGATCGTCGAGCTGGAAACTAAACTATTGTCTCTTTTGAACTTTGCCTATTCTGTGTCTGAAGTTCGTCGAGTTGGTAAATGTGTTCATCGACTGGTGTTCAGCAACTATTCTGGAGTTGTCAAATATTCTGTGTGTCGACACAATTACTCCTGGTGTCAACACAACCTTTCCAAAGTGTCGACTGATGATCTGGGTGTCGATACAAGTTCTTCTAGTGTCGACTCGGTTGGTTTTGACATATACTCTGAGTGTCGACACAAGTCTTCTGGTTCTAAGTTGTTGAAGTAGATGATTCTGAATTCGTCGGGCAGAGAACTGAGTTTGTCGACCTGAGACTAGAGAACATAGTCTTGACAGAATGCTGTAGCAGTCCAAAGATTCGTCGACCAAAGAACAGAGTTCGTCGAGCTGAGAACTAAGTTCATCTACCAAAGTCTGATACTAAGGACTTTGAATATCTTGATGTTTTTTGAACTTGCAGTGTTGTTGTAGTGTCCAAGTTTTCGTCGACCTGAGTACCAAGTTCGTCGAGCTCACCTCAGAGAATTTACTCTGAGATCGTCGAGCTGAGCACGACTATCGTCGACCTGACTTCGACGAATGTCGAACTCACTTTACAGATTCTTGAAATCTTCTAAGTCTTGAGTATCTAGCAGTCTTGTTGATAGCTGGTCCATGTGATGTTGACTCTAAGGACTTTGCCTAGACTCTAGGACACAACTATGACCCTAGCTATACATTGTGGGTCACATGATCCTAAGTTAGTGAACCTAGCCCAAATCAAGCTAGGGATCCAATATAATGTCATTTTTATCAAGCTTGTTTCTATAGATTCACTTGACTCCAATGACATTATGATCTTGTAGTCTGGGAACCAGCTTCCAGACCTTGCATCTCTTGAACTAATTTAGTTCCTCCTGCATAGCTCTAATCCAATGCTGGTCTATGTTGCCTTCTTCAAACTTTTTGGGCTCCACTTGGGATAAAAAGCTTGAGTACATGGTAGTATTCTGACTTCTGCTCCTTGTTGTTACTCTTTAACTTGTCTCGCCAATTATTTGGTGAGCTGGATGATCTCTTATGTGTCTGACTGCAGGTGGCAGTCTTCTTTCAACAATAGGTTCAGCTTCAGGTGTAGCCTCTTGTTGATCTTCATCCACTCCCAGTGTACCTAGTATATCTTTTGGAGTATCCACTACATCCTGTATAACTGGTGAAACTTCCTTGATGGTCAGTTTTTCCATCATTTATTCTGTACCTACAGTACTATAAGAGGAGCTTGGTAGCTCCATGTTAATCATAGTAGACTCATCAAAGACTACATGAATTGATTCTTCTATAACTTGGCTTTTCAAGTTGTATATCTTATAGGCTTTGTTATGATTGTTGTAACAAATAAAAATTCCATCAAAGGATTTGGCAGCAAACTTAGTCATATAGGACTTTCTATTACGAAGTACATAGCACTTACTACTAAAGATTCTGAGATAGCTCGGGTTTGGTTTTCTGCCTTTCAATTTCTCATAGCGAGTCTTCTTGTGGCTTTTGGTGATAGAGGCCCTATTGAGGACATGACATACAGTATTTACTACCTCAGCCCAGAAATATTTTGGGAGAGATGTATCACTCAACAGTGTCCTACCAGCCTCTATGAGAGTCCTATTTTTCCTCTCAACAATTTCATTTTGCTAGGGTGTTCTAGGTGAAGAGAATTCTTGATGAATCCCATGTTCTTCACAGAATCATGTCATGCTATCAGACTAGAATTTAATCTCATGGTCATTTCTGATTTTGACCACAGAGTTGTTTAACTCATTCTGAATTTGCTTGACAAACATAGTGAAGATATCAAGGGTTTCATTCTTTCTCTTTAGGAAGAATACCCAAGCAAACCTGGAAAAGTCATCAACCACCGCAAGGGTGTAGACCTTCCTACCAAGATTATGAACTGGCATAGGACCAAACAAGTCCATATTCAGGAAGTATAAGCACCTCACAGAATCTTTGACCCCAATGATCTTGAAGGAGGCTTTTGTCTTGTTGAAGTTGGTGACCGGGCGGTCTGGCGGTTTGTCTTGGCGGGTTGAAGACCGCGCGGTCTGGCGGTTTGTCTCAGCCGGCTTGGAGACCGGACGGTCTGGCGGTCTACCCTGTCGGTCTCTCTTCCTCTCTGGTGGTAGCCGTGCGGTTAGCCCTGCTGTCTAACCGCGCGGCCTGTGCGGTTGGTTTTGTATAGTCCGCCTAGTCCTGTATATTTTAGTCCCACATCTCTTATTTGTATTCTCTCATCTCTCCTCCATTCTATATAAGGGAGGGCATACCTTTGTAATAGATACCTTTTTTGGATAATAAAATTTCAATTATTCAAAAGTTTATTCGGCTTGTTCTCTACTTTTTGCTTCTTTTCTCTACTTTCTAACATGGTATCAGAGGACACGGTCATTTCCTCCTGATTCTGTGCGCTCTCTGTTGTTCGCGGCTTGTTTTCCGCGTTCTGCGACTTGTTTTGCGACTTGACTTCTCTTCTGTCCGCGCGGCTTGTTTCTATCCGCGCGGCTTGTTTCTGTCCGTTGCCCTGTTCGCGCGGCTTGCTTCTTCTTGGTTCTCTTCTCCTACTGCTCTTTGTCGCAGCGACCTGTTTCCTTGTCGCCGCGCTCCTTGTTCTTTCTTGCCGCTCCGACTTCCTAGTCGTTGCGGTCTGTCTCTGTCCGCGTGTGTTGTCTCTCTACTCGCGGTTTGCTGCTGTGATCTGCCTGACCGTGCGGGTTGTTCCTTTCTCACCCGCATCTTGGTCGCGATCGCCGGCTCTTCTCCTCTCTTCTGTTCGCTCGGCCTTTTCAGTCCGCGTGACCTCTTCCCCGCTGTGCCTTTGACCGCTTTCTAGCAGCTGCTGTGATCTGCCTGACCGTGCGGGTTGTTCCTTTCTCACCCGCATCTTGGTCGCGGTCACCCGCTCCTGCTTGCTAGTCGCCCGGCTTCCTCTTTTTCCGTGCGACTTGTTCTCCTCTGATTCGCCCGACTTTTTCAGGCCGTGCGACTTCTTTCCCTCTGCTTTGCTCTGCTTCTTGGTAGCGGTCTTTCTAGCCGCCCGACCTATTTTCTGTTCGCCCGGCTTGGTGCTCTTTTCTCTTCTCGCGGCTTGTTCTTATCGTCGCGGTTTGCTCCTCTCTTGCTTCCATGGCTTTCCCCTCCTCCGGCCTGTCCGCCTCTGTAGTAACCTCTTCTGGTAGTGCTCATGTTGTTACTCGCGGAAGATGGCTAATAGACTCTGGCGCCACAAATCATATGACAGGCAATCCTCACTGTTTTTCTCTTCTTGACACACATGCTCAGTTGCCCCCGGTTATTGTTGCTGATGGATCTCCCTCCCCGGTCCATGGGACGGGCCTGGTTCCCGTCACTCCATCTCTCTGCTTGGCTGATACCCTCTATGTGCCCAAGTTTCCATGCAATTTACTATCGGTTACTTCTTTATGCAAGCAACTACGGTGTTCTGTCATATTCACCCCTACCTCTTGCACTTTTCAGGATCCGGACTCCCAACGGACGATTGCTACCGGGACAGAGAGTGGTGGCCTCTACTTCCTCGACAACGTTTCTGCTCTATCCGCCTTCTCCTCCTCCTCTACAGATCTTCTCCAATGGCATCTTCGCCTTGGACATGCTCCTCCCCGCATTCTACGACAGTTCCTGCCGCACCTCCCTCCTCATCATCCTCCTCTCAACTGTGATGCTTGTCAACTTGGCAAACATCACCGCTCATCCTTCCCCCCAACGCAGAGTCGGGGCTCTTCCCGTCCGTTCGACCTCGTTCACTCCGACATATGGGGTCCCGCTCCTAACCTCACCATCGGTCGGGGTAGTTCCTACTTTGTCACCTTCATTGATGATTTCTCTCGATGTACGTGGGTATATCTTCTCAAAGATCGCTCCGAGCTGTTCTCTGTTTGGACCTCCTTTTATTCTATGGTTAAGACTCAGTTCGATACGTCTATTAAACTCCTTCGTTCTGACAATGCCAAGGAGTATCTTAGCCACGACTTCTCATCCTTTTGTATTCACCATGGTGTCATTCGTCAAACCAGCTGTGTCTACACCTCACAACAAAATGGGGTGGCGGAACGCAAAAACCGTCACCTCCTTGATGTCGCTCGCACTATGATGACTCAAATGCATGTTCCTCGCTCCTATTGGGGATATGCTGTCCTCCTCTCCTGCTATATCATCAATCGCCTTCCCTCCACAGTTCTCCACGGTGCTACCCCCTTCTCCATTCTTTATCCGGACAAGGATCCCTTTCCTCTTCCTCTACACATCTTTGGGTGCACCGCCTTTGTGCACTCTCCCGCTGCCACCCGTGATAAACTCTCACCACGTGCCACCAAATGTGTCTTTCTGGGCTACTCTCCCACTCAGAAAGGTTATTGTTGCTTTGATCCCGTTACCCGCAAGCAATTTGTCTCTGCGGATGTCACCTTCTTCGACAATGTCTCTTACTTCTCTCCCGCTTCATCCTCTCCTCCTCCTGCTCCTACTTTTCCTACCAACCCATCCCTCCCCTCTGCTCCCACTGATGTTCCGCCATCTCCACCATCTCCACCATCTCCACCACCTCCACCATCTCCACCCTCTACTCCGCTTTCTCCCTCCACTCCGCTGCCATCTCTCTCTCTGCTCCCGGGCCAGCTCTCTCCACCACGGATACTCTGGATACTGAGGCCCCTGTTGACCTGGATCTCCCTATTGCTCTTCGCAAGGGGGTTCGGGCATGTACCCAACACCCGCTTGCTGCAGTTGTTTCCTATGATCGTCTTACCCCTTCTCGCAGAGCTTTCGCTCTGGCTATCTCAGCTACTACCACCCCCCGTTCCTATCAGGAGGCCCTTACTATTCCTCATTGGAAAGCTGCCATGGATGAGGAGATTGCTACTCTGACTGAACGGGGTACCTGGACCCTTGTTCCTCCTCCTTACGGCACAGATGTTGTTGGTTGTCGATGGGTCTTCGTGGTGAAGTTTCTCCCGGATGGCAGTGTGGATCGTTATAAGGCTCGCCTGGTTGCCAAGGGTTTTACCCAAACTTATGGGCTTGATTACTTTGACACTTTCTCTCCCGTGGCTCGCCTCAGCACTATTCGGGTTCTTCTCTCTGTGGCTGTCAACCGGGATTGGCCCATCTCGCAGCTCGATGTTAAGAATGCCTTCCTCTATGGCGATCTGCAGGAAGATGTTTACATGGAGCAACCTCCTGGGTATGTTGCTCAGGGGGAGACAAGGGTATGCCGGCTAAAGAAGGCTATCTATGGCCTCAAGCAGAGTCCTCGTGCCTGGTTTGACAAGTTTAGTAGCATTGTTGCGGCCATTGGTTTTACAAGAAGCTCAGCAGATCACTCCTTGTTTGTTCGGAAAACCGCATCTGGTCTTGTTGTTCTTGCGGTTTATGTTGATGACATTCTTCTTACTGGCGATGACCAGGATGGGGTATTGATGACCAAGAAACACCTTCGTCACCATCTGGTCACAAAGGATATGGGCTCCCCGAAATACTTTCTGGGGATTGAAATCTCTAGAAAACCCAACTCCATGGTCCTTTCACAAAGGAAGTATGCTCTTGATCTTTTGAAGGAGGCAGGACTCACTGGTGCTAAACCTGCTCGTTGTCCTATGGCTGCTGGAGAAGACAAAACTTGGACAGATAACTCACCTCTTCTCTCTGATCTTACGAGATACCGGCGTCTGGTGGGCAAGCTCATATATCTCACGGTAACCAGACCCGACATCTCTTATGCTGTTGGCAAAGTGAGCCAGTTCATGCAAGCTCCGAGGGAGTGTCATCTACAATCTGCTATGAGAATATTAGAGTATATTAAAGCTGCTCCAGGGAAAGGTCTCCTATTTCAGAAAAATGGTCACCTAAGGGTTGAAGCTTACTCTGATTCAAGCTATGCGGATGACAAAGTGGACCGCAAGTCGACTTCAGGTTTCTGCACATTTGTTGGAGGTAATCTTGTGAGTTGGAAGAGCAAGAAACAGTCTGTCGTTTCCAGGTCTAGTGCAGAGGCGGAATATCGCAGCATGGCATCGACTACATGTGAGTTGAAGTGGTTGCGGGCTCTCATGCTTGACTTAGGAGAGGTTTACAACTATCCTCTTCCTATGTTCTGTGACAATAAGGCCGCGATACACATTTCCAAAAATCCGGTCTTTCATGAGAGAACAAAACACATAGAAGTCGACTGTCATTTTATTCGGGAAGAAATATTGAAGAAACAGATCTGCACTCCATTTGTCACTTCCGACAACGAGTTGGCAGATGTCTTCACCAAGCCGGTGTCCGCTTCCTTTTTCCACATCTGCGACAAGCTGGGCATGATCGATATATATGCTCCAGCTTGAGGGGGAGTGTTGAAGTTGGTGACCGGGCGGTCTGGCGGTTTGTCTTGGCGGGTTGAAGACCGCGCGGTCTGGCGGTTTGTCTCAGCCGGCTTGGAGACCGGACGGTCTGGCGGTCTACCCTGTCGGTCTCTCTTCCTCTCTGGTGGTAGCCGTGCGGTTAGCCCTGCTGTCTAACCGCGCGGCCTGTGCGGTTTGTTTTGTATAGTCCGCCTAGTCCTGTATATTTTAGTCCCACATCTCTTATTTGTATTCTCTCATCTCTCCTCCATTCTATATAAGGGAGGGCATACCTTTGTAATAGATACCTTTTTTGGATAATAAAATTTCAATTATTCAAAAGTTTATTCGGCTTGTTCTCTACTTTTCGCTTCTTTTCTCTACTTTCTAACATGTCTGCTTGCCCTTTTGACAAGCTGGGCAAATGCCCTCTTTGGAGCACTTCATATTGGGATCATTCCTAACTAGTTCTTTACTAAAGAGCTTACCAATATTCTTATAATTCAAATGGGATAGCCTCATGTGCCATTGGACATAGTAGGAGACTTTCTCATTTGGCACTAGACAGATAGGAGAATCTATATCCAGACATAGAAAGTTTAAGCAATAAACGTTCTCACTCCTACTGCCTGTCAAGATGACCTCTTGGTCACTTGAACTCCTAATTAGGCACTCATCCTTGTGGAATACAATAACATAGTCAAGATCATAGAGCTTGCTTATACTTATAAGGTTGTGTTGCAATCCTTCAACATAATCCACCTTGGTGATGGTGACTATGTCATTGGTGATCTTACCATATCCATTTGTTAAACCTCTATCTGAACCACCAAAAATGACTTTGGGTCCATCTTTTACTGGAGTAAACTCCTTTAAGTTGCTCCTTATTCTAGTCATATGCTTGGAACAACCACTATCCAAGTACCATATAGGGGTATGACAACTTGGACTAACCTGCAATACACAATTTACTTTACCTTAGGACCTCAATATCTATTGGGTCATAGGTGCACATTAATATCAAACTGAACATGTCTGCCAGCAAAATTTTTGACTGGTGGACTGACCCTAGCTCGGGTCACATTTGGATTGTGTCAGCAGTCAATGGCAAAATGCCCTATCTTACCACAACACCAACAGTCAGGTATGTTATATCTTCTCTTCTTTGCAGGCCATGCAGCTTGGTTAGCAGGAGTCCTAACAGGAGGAAGATGTGCTTCATCCCTTTTCTGATTTCTTTCAGCTAAAATTTGACTGAAGGTAAGTCTTCTAGCTGGCTTGTTTGGTCTGTTATAAGTGCTATTAGCAGCAAGCTTCTTTTCAAAGAGCGTGCTTTTGATGGCATCAGAAAAGCCCCAAATCAGCCTGACTGTTAGACTTTCCCTTAGTCTGACCCTTAGTTGTCAGATTCAGAGCCTTATCTGCAGCAACATTCTTGAGTGTTGGTGCGGAAGCACCAAACAAATGGTCCTGGTTGGGCCATCTGAAATTTCTCATGGGTAGCCCCAAAGGAACTCACTCGGCTAGAGATTTCACCATGGCAGTGATCATCTTTGTTCACCCTAGATGAACAACCCTTCACCCAGTGACCACAGGATATTTCCTGGTTATACCTTTTAGAAGGTAATAGAACTTTTCTAAAAAGAAAGGGAGGCTTGAAAGCAACAGGCTGAGGTGGAGCTGGATCTTTGCACTTCCTTTTGGAAGGAACAACTCTAGTGCTTCCCTTGAATCCCAACCCCTTCTTACCCTTTTTAGAGGAGAAGGTTTCTATCAAGGGTAGTACTATACTTGGCTTAGAATAGCTATAAACTATGAAAGTGCAGGTTAGATCTGATATACTCTAGAGGGGGGGTAATAGAGTATGGTGCTTACTAAAAACTTTCTCACTAAAAACTTATAACAACTCTTGTTGTATTACTAAGTGAACAGGGAAGCAAATAAAATAAAGCAAGCACAGCAACTATCTAATCCCAAAGCAATCACAGAGCACAGCCAAAAATAAAATAAAATAAAAGAGCAACCAGTTGACACAAGGAGTTATAGTGGTTCCCCAATCAATCTGGGTACATCCACTCTTCTACCACCCTAGGTAGGAATCCACTGCAGGATGAGTTGATCAGGTATCCTGGGCACCAATGAGCTTTTGATAAGGTGCTCAAAAACCAAATATCAAGTCTTTTGGAAGGAGACTTGCAACCAGAATAATTTTGAAGGGATTTAAAACCCTGTACAGGAATTGGAAAGAAAGTGATAGTGTCTTCTCTGTCAACAATCAGAGAGAAGACTTGTGGATTGATTGTAGCAGATCTTGCTACCCCTGAGATCTTGAATTAGTCAGGAATGCTGGATCACTGCTTCAGGGTGATGGTCTTCAATGACCTAGAATGCCTTGACCAGAAATGCTTCAGGAACTTCTTTTGACAGATAAAGTTTTATTGTCCTTGAAGTTGTCCTAAGAATAGAGAGAAGAAGACTCTTGATTGAATTTGATTGTTCTTCTTCTTCTTCTTGAAAATGTTCCCTGGTCAAGGCTGATTGCAGTCAAGAACTTTTGATTTTAGAATGATTGTTCTTCTCTGCAATCTGAGTGTGTGTGTCTGATTGTGTGTATTGCTTGCTGTATTGTAATTCTGTTCCTCTATCACTGCTTAATCTTTTTGTTTTTGTGTGTGTCTATGTCTGACTGAGGAACATTCAAACTTTTGAATGTCGAGCAGTAATTGCAGTCGGCTTTGGAAAGAAGCGACAATCAATAATTTCCCTAACTGTCCCATGGAAAAATGGCATGTAATCATCCATAGTCAATGCGTGTTATAACGGTAACATTCCGAGAAGATCTGGCATTAAATGTTCAGGAATCATCGCCAAGAAACGGGACGAGAAACTTGAAGAAAACCTAGTCTGGATTCGTCGAACGAAGAACATAACTCGTCGTGCTGCACTTGTGTTCGTCGAGCTGAGCTTGAGTTCGTCGAGCTGAGCTTGAGAGAGTTCGTTGACCAGACAATCTTCATTCGTCAAACAGACAGTCTTCATTCGTCGAGCTGAGAATCAAATTCGTCGAGCTGAGAAAAGTTCTGGACTTAGGCAAAATATTCTGCATCTGCTGAAATGCTGTGTCGACATAAGTTGGTGTCGACAGATTGATCTTGGTGTCGACACAAGTCCTCTGGTTTCGACATAAGCTGGTGTCGACTGATATCCTGGTGTCGACACAAATCCTCTAGTGTCGACATAAGCTGGTGTCGACATAAATTGTCTGGTGTCGACACAAACCCTAAGTGTCGACACAAATTCTCTGAGTCCAGAAATCGTCGAGTAGAGTACAGCATTCGTCGGCCTGAGAAGCTGACTTCGTCGACCTGAGAAGGTGTGAACTTGAGGTCCAAGTTCATCGAGCTTAGAATCCAATTCGTCGCCCGAAGTTTGAAGCTGGACTTAGAAAAATTTGAAGTTCATCTGACTTAAGCTTGAAGTAGAAACTGAGTCTTCGTCGAACAGAGAACACAGATCGTCGAGCTCAGCACTAAGAATTGTCTCACGATCGTCGAGCGCAGAACTCCTTTAGTCGAGCTGAGTTCGACGAACGTCGAACTCACTTTACTTGGTCTTGAAAACTTGTTAGACTGGAGTCTCTGATGGTCTTGTTGAAAGCTGGTCCATCTGGAGTTGAGCCTAAGGACTTGACCTAGACTCTAGGACACAAATTGACCCTGGCTATACATGATGGGTCACATCCTAAGTCAGTGAACCTAGCCCAAATCAACTAGGGATCCAACAATCTCCCCCTATTTGGGTGAGGACACTAACAGAGACTCAAAATAGAAAAACAAAGAAAGAAAAGAGATATATCTGGCAGAGAATTATAACACATGCAACAGATATATATATACAGCTTTGTTTAAACAGATAGCATAATTTGAAAGACCAAAACAGACAGAAATTTAAACAATAAGAAAATTACTTCTTTGGCTTCTTCTCCTGAGGTTTGTCTTCTGTTTTCTTTTCTCCTAGCTTCTGGAAAATAATTTCTCTCTTTGGATCTCGAGCTTGAGCTATTGTCATAGTCATGTCAGCTGCCCCAATAATATTCAATGATGTTGCTCTGGGGACAACTACTTCTGGATGAAGTTTCATATAATCATCAACATTATATAATTTGTTTCCTTTGTCAGACCTTTTCAGCTCTTCTTTTCTATACTTTGACATGGTTGATAATCCAGAGATATCTTTACCTTCAGCCTTGGCTTTATTTATCAATGATAGACCAATCAGCTCTTGGTACCTAGCCATTCTTGCAGTATTAGCAGTTTCTGGATCTTCAAAAGGAATTGAAGGAGAGAGAGGTCTCTTTGGAATTTCAGCTTTTTGAACTTCAGAACTTTATTGTTGCTGCTGCTGCTGCTCATGCTGTTGACTTTGACTTCCTGAGGATGACGGCCTCTGCTGGCTGCTTCCAGAAGATCTCCCTGCTTGTCTCTGATATGTCTGCATTGGGGCAGATCTCTGGGAGCTAGATCCACTGGCACCAGCTGCTGGAGGAGGAGGAGGAGGAGGAGGATCCTTCCTGTATCTTTGCATTGGAGGAGGGGAATATTTCCTGCTTCTCTTTCTATCTTTCTGTTGGTTCTTTAATAGCCACATCCATCCTAGCATCCCCTTGTATGGAGTTACATTATGCAGAATATATTAAGGGGTGTCAGCATTGGTATTTGGCTTTGGAGCTGGAGGAGGAGGAGCCTTTCTCTTCTTTGAAAGCATCATCTTTTTATTAGTAGCAGCATCTTCATCTGAGTCATCATCATCATCTTCTTCAGACTCAGAACCTTGAGGGATCTCATAAAGAGCATCCAAAGCTTTCAAAGCTTTATCAGAAATAACTACTTTTTTCTGGAGGAGGGGCGGAAGGTTCAGGAAAAATGGTTTCAGCAACAAGAGAAGAAGTAACTGTACAAGAATCAGAAACAAAAGAGACAGGGCTATCAGCTACTGCCTTATTCTCTTCTTCAATGTCAGCCTGAATAAGCTCATCTAAAGTAGGCATTGGAGAGTCATCCATAACAAAATCTGGTGCTTAAACTGGCACTGAAGTATCTTTTGGAATGACCTCTGAATTAGAAGCTGAGATGGAAGCTGAAGTTGAGAGAGCAAAATTGTCACAGAGTTGCTTAGCAACTGCTGTACTAGCTGGAGAGGTATATGGTACAATAACCAAACATGGCTTAGTAAAATCAGCTGGAAGAGATTGCATATATACAGTATCAAAATTACTCAACAAAACAGACAAATTCACTTTGGGATTTAAATAGAAATTACCAACAGATGTTATTTGTGCAACTGACTCATCCAAATCAATGTCAGTATCCATAAATTGAATTAACTCAAGCATCTCAGAATCAAAATCTGTCAAAATTGTTGTATCCTCATCTGAATCTGCATCTGCTGGAGAGAGAACTGCTGCTGTGACTGCTGCTGCTGTATCTACATCTGCTGCAACTTCATCACTGAGCATCTCCCCCTGCCTGGGTTCAGGAGAACCTGGAGCCGGGCCCCTAGATGAAGAGGGGACAGCAAATAGAAGAGAGATTTGGGTAGATAAAGAATTGATGGAGGTCACAAGAGATGTAATGGCCTCTTGGATGAGAGATTGGATGAGAGGAGTGAGCAATGAGATGATGGTAGATGGATCAAATGGGAAAGGGGAAGAGGATGGAATAGAGGGTGGAATAACAGATGGAGGAGGTGCATCTGGCATGATTGTGTCTGAGGGTATGATGTAAGATGGAATGTTGGATAAGTGTGGGGGAAGAGGAGACTGAGGAGGAGTAGGAATGTGAGTGTCCTGAGGTGAAGCTGGAGGAGTAGGTTGTTGATTAACTGGCAGAGGGGAAGATGGAGGTGGAGATGGAATGTTTGTGATGTCTAGAGGTGGAGATGAAGGAGGGGTAGGCACACGAGGAGGATTCTTTGAAGGAAGTGGTGCTGGAAGAGATGATTGAGATGGAGGGACCTCTTCAACAGGGAGGGGAGTGGCCTTTACAGCCCTTGTGCTCTCAGAAGGTGGGATGGAAGAGGAAGAACCCTTGGAGGGTTTGGAGATAGTCCTCTCCCACCTGCCAAACAGAGCACATGTGAGGCGCTTGCTGGCATTTATGAAGATGGTCGGGGAGACCATACATTCAGCAGCCTTCTCTTGAAGAAAAACTCCCAAAATTCTGTCAAAGCAGACTTCCTTCTTGTTGTTCTTCTTCCTTATCAATTCAAAGAAGATTGTTCCCTAGTTGACACGTCTCTTATTCACCACGGCGCACATAACCAGAAATTGATGTCGGGTTATGTAGTCATGCGCTGAGTGCTTTCCCATTAGCACTTTCCCTACAATGTCTGCTAGAAATTGGTAGGCGGCCGACAGTTGCTTCTTCTGTAGCATGTTAGGGTTGCTACCTGAAAAACCCATTAGCTTCAACATATCAATGTATTCCTCAGAATCCATTTCCATATTGTCTTCTCCATTTACTAATCCAAATATCTCAGAAAGAACCGAGGGAGACAACGAAACAGTAGTACTCCCTATATTTCCGGTCAAAACATCTTCTTCAGAAATTGTAAATGTATAAACCCATTCTCTTATTTCAGTAGCATGTAGTTTAATGTGCCTGGTCATAAAATCCTTTAGATTAAGTTCTTCCAGTAATTCCAAGATATACAAAAAGATGGGGTCAGAATGTTGAAAAGAATCGAAGTCCATATCGAATCCAGTATCAAATTTCATCGCAATCAAGGCTCCTGTGGAATCGCCATTGATGATCTGCAAGAAAAACACAGAGAGTAACGGCGATCAAGAGCAAAGGAACTGAAAGCGCGGGATGGAGGTCGAAGAAAACCTAGATATAAGATTTTCAAAATATGAATCGACAAACTCCGTTCCACGAAAAAGAGAAATTCTTCGAACTGAGCTCGACGAAATAAATTATAGACAGATAATTCGTCGATCTCATCCAGAAGAATCGAAAATAGTTCGTCGAACTCCGTTCGATGAAATGTCTTCTGAATCAAAGTTCGTCGATCTCCGGTCGACGAAAATTGTTTCTACACACAGAGAATTCGTCGATCTCCGTTCGACGAGAATCTCTCAAACTTTCCCTAAGTCGACGAACTCTGGAAAATTCGTAGAATGTAGACAGAAACTAGGTTAACTCTTCTCCATTAATCATGCTCAGTTGATTTATAAAGAACAGATGGGTTTTCTCATCCAATGGCTTGGTGAAAATGTCTGCTCTCTGTAAATCAGTAGGAATATGGATTAAGTAAATTTTCTTTTTGTCTACATTATCTCTAATGAAATGATGTCTTATTTCAATATGTTTAGTCCTAGAATGGTGAACTGGATTCTGTGCTATAGCAATAGCACTAGTATTATCACAAAATAGAGTTGAATTATTTAAGTTGGCACCATAGTCTAAGAGTTGGTTTTGTATCCATAACATCTGTGAACAACACCTGCCAGCAGCCATGTATTCTGCTTCTGCAGTTGATGTAGGCACAGATGTCTGCTTTTTACAAAACCAGGAGACAAGTCTCATACCTAGGAACTGGCAAGTTCTAGAGGTACTTTTCATATCCACTCTACATCCAGCATAGTCAGCATCTTAGTATCCAGTTAACTCAAACTCTGACTCTGCAGGATACCGGAGTCCTAGGCTAGGGCAACTCTTTATATATCTCAAAATTCTTTTTACGAAAATAAGGTGAGATTCTTTAGGGTTCACATGGAACCTAGCACAAAGACATGTGGCAAACATTATATCAGGTCTGCTAGCTGTTAGGTATAATAGGGATCCAACAATTGTCCTATAATTTTTCTGATCCACAGGTTTCCCTGCTGCATCAGAATCCACAACAGCATTTGTAGCCATAGGGGTTTTCATACCTGAAGCATCACCCATCCCAAACTTTTTGATAAGCTCTTTAGCATACTTAGCTTGGGAGAGGAAGATACCATCTGGGAGCTGCTTCACTTGGAGACCAAGGAAGTAGGAAAGCTCACCCATGCTACTCATCTTAAATTTAGAATGCATGAGGTCAGCAAACCTCTTGCACAATTTGGGATCAGTAGACCCAAAAATAATGTCATCCACATATATTTGTGCTAACAGTATTTGGTCCTTATGATGTCTAGTGAAAAGAGTTTTATCTATGGTTCCTCTTGTAAATTTATGCTCTAAAAGAAAGCTTGCTAAGGTCTCATACCAAGCTCTTGGAGCTTGCTTTAAACCATAGAGAGCTTTATGCAATTTAAAAACAAAAGAAGGTTGAGTTGGAGAGATAAAACATGGAGGTTGTTCTACATAAACCTCTTCTTGAAGTACCCCATTCAGAAAAGCACTTTTGACATCCATTTGGTAGACCTTGAATCTCTTGTGAGCTGCATAGGCAAGGAATATTCTTATGGACTCTAACCTTGAAACAGGGGAAAAGGTTTGGTCATAATCAATTCCTTCCTCTTGCCTGTAGCCTTGAGTAACAAGCCTAGCCATGTTCCTCACTATGTTGCCTTGAGCATCCAACTTGTTCTTGTAGACCCATTTGGTTCCAATAACTGGGTAGTTATGGGGTCTTGGAACTAAATCTCAAACTCTACATCTCTCAAACTGATTTAGTTCCTCTTGCATTGCAATGATCCAGTGGGGATCTTGCTCAGCTTCATGGATGGTGAGAGGTTCAATTTGAGAGAGAAAACAGGCATGCATCAAGTCTTGGTTAAGTTGATGCCTTGTCTGTACACCTGCTGAAGTGTCTCCAATCACTTGGGATCTAGGGTGATCTCTAAGTGTGACAAGATCAGTTGGTGGAGTTGGTTGGGCAACTGCTTCTTTGTTTAATTCCTCTTGGGGAATGATACTAGTTGTTGAGGGAAGTTCAGCCACTTCCTCTTGACTTTCCTCTTCACTATCTTCAGCAATCTGTGGAGTAGGATGGTTTGATACCTCTTGGGTAAGGTTCAGTCCATCCATAGACTCACACAGTGGTGGAACCTGCAAAGATCTTATGGTAAAAATCTCTTTCTCCTTGTATGACATGTTAGTCTCATCAAAAGATACATGAATAGATTCTTCAATTTTAAGAGTTGATTTATTATACACCCTATAAGCTTTACTGATCATGGAGTATCCCAGAAACACTCCTTCATCAGCTTTAGCTTGAAATTTTGATATGTATTTCTTGTCATTATTGTGAATGTAACAAATGCAACCAAAAACTTTAAGATAATCTACTTTCGGTTTCTTCCCTTTGAGTAATTCATAAGGAGTATTTCCCTTCAGCTTATGTATCAAACTTCTATTCAACACATAGTTGGAGGTGTTCACTGCCTCTTCCCAAAAGGATAGATGAAGGTGAGCATCTGACAACAATGTAGTAGCAGATTCAATAAGGGTTCTATTTTTCCTTTCAGCTACCCCATTTTGTTGAGGAGTTCTAGGAGCTGAGAAAGTGTGCTTGATCCCTTCACTCAGACAGAACTCTTGCATAAGAAGAGAATCAAACTCTGTCCCATGATCACTTCTGATCAGGGCAACGTGAGTATTGAAATCACTCTATATGCATTTGAGAAACTCTGTCAAACACTTAACGTTATCAGACTTCTTCCTCAAAAAGAACACCCATGTGAATCTAGTGAAGTCATCTACAACTACTAAAATATAAGATTTCCCTCCTAAGCTTTGTACTGTAATGGGTCCAAAGAGATCCATGTGTAACAGATACAAAATAGTAGGTGAATCACTCTTATTAAGTGACTTGAAGCTATTTTTGGTTTTCTTGCCTAATTGACAAGCCCTGCAAAGTCCTTCCTTCTTGTTGGGGCCAGAAGGTAGTCCTCTAACAAGGTTGTCCTTGGATAGTCTAGCAATGGTTCTAAGGTTTATATGTTCTAATCTTTTATGTCATAGTTCATTAGGTCTACAAATGGAATTGAACAAGCATATATCTACCTTAGTTGAAAGAAAATCCACAAGATAAATATTACCTTTCCTTTTACCTATCAACACAATTGTGTTGTCCTCTGATTTGATTTTGCATGAGGATTTGTTGAAGGTCACTTGGTAGCCTTCATCACACAATTGACTGATGCTGATTAAGTTGTGCTTATTCCTTCCACACAAGCTACTTTCTTGAATGTGACTGAGCCAATCTGGACTGCACCATATACTTTTGTTAGTCCAAAGTTTGAATCACCAAATATTACTTTGGGTCCAAGTTTGGCTTTGAAGGTTGTGAAATTCTCCTTGTTTCCTGTCATGTGCTTTGAGCACCCACTATCCAGATACCATTGCTGGTTTGATGTTGGATAGGTCTTCACCTGCACATAAAACAATTTATTTGTTTTTGACCCAGTTTACTTTGGGCCTAGGTTGATAACATTTAAATTCTGAAATAAAAGATATCCCAGGTTGACTCTTATAGCCTTCAGGATGATATCTCCTAGGAGGTATTATCCATTCAGTATAAGGGTTAAACCTCTGAGATGTAGGACCTCTAGGATTGAAGTTTGATTTACCTTTGAAAGATTTTTCAAAGCTCTGAGCTCTGTTCGACGATCTCTGAGCTGAGTTCGACAATCTTGGGTCAGATCGTCGAGCTTCGTTCGAAGATCGATTATGCCAGAGTTCAGGGTTCAGAGATCGTCAACCTGAGTTCGACGATTTAGCTTGAGATCGTTGACCTCCATTCGGCGATCGTCGAGCTCCGTTCGATGTTTTCTGTTGAACTTTTATTTTCTTAGGTAAATTAGAATTCTTCCTAGCCACCTCTATAACTCCCTTACCTTTATCTGAGATAAACTTTATTGAGGTTGTTAACACTATAGATTGGCTGGATGAAGCACCCAAGCCCAGTGTACTATTGAATCTTGAGTTCACTGTGCTTGTGATGTCCATTAGTTTGATACTTCTCCCATTGAGGGATTCTTCAAACTTCTTGGCCTCTGATAGTTCACTTTTCAGTGAGGCTATCTGCTCCCTACAACATTCCAACTCCTCAGAGAGTTTGAGGTTATCTGATTTTAAGGTGCTTTGTTCAGACAGTTGATTTCTGAGAGAAATAATTTCTTTCTCAGATTTTAATAGGTCTAAGCAAAGTGCCTTAAATTCACATTTGAAGTCCTCTGAATTAAAATCAAATGAGTCTATTACCTGATCCTCTTCAGATTGAGTTTCTGATTCAGACTCTGACTCTTGTTCTGCATCAGTGTTGTGTTGAGAGACATTGATAGCCATCATGCAAAAGTCCTTTTCTTCAGCATCATCTTCATCATCACTTGAGCTGGATGAAGCTTCAGATTCTTCTTCTGTTTCACTCCAAGTTTCAGCTACAAACCCCTTCCTGGTATGTTTGTTCTTGCTGGAGGAGGGTTTGTCATTGCTGTTTTTCTTGAAGTCTTTGTCTCTTCTCCTTTCTTTCCTGTCCTTCTTGTCCTTATTCTGATTTTCTGGACAGTCAGACACAATGTGGCCTGGTTTCCTGCATCCAAAACAGATAATTTCTTTATTATTGGACTTATCATACCATGGCTTTTCATGCCCTCTGAATGACTTTTTCCTGAAGTCCTTCCTGGCCATTTTATAAAACCTTTTGGCCAGTAAGCTTAGCAGCTCTTCATTGCCTGTGACCTTGTCTTCAGGCTGATCTTCAATAGCTTTGAATGCTATTGATTTCTCTTTTCTGATTGCTGGTGAAGCAGCCTTCTGCTCTTCTTCTCTGTTCTTGATGAGCAGCTCATAAGACTTGAGCTTGCCCAAAAGAGCCTCAGTGGTGATCTCATTTAGGCTTTTGGCATCCTTGATTGGCCAGATCCTTGAGTCCCAAGTGGTGGGGAAGCACATTAGGATTTTGTCATTGAGTTCAGTCAATGAGATCTCCTTGTCCAAGGTTTTCAGTTCATTGACTATAAGACTGAGTCTGTTATACATATCAGCAACTGACTCAGTTTCTCCTTTCTTGAAGTTCTCATACTGAGTTATGAGATGGGATCTTCTATCTTTCCTTTCATCTGCAGATCCTGATACTATTTCAGATAGTTTGTCCCATATCTCCTTTGCTGAGTTGCATTCAGCTAATTTTTGAAATATTTCATCAGACATGATTTGTGCCAAAATGTTCATTGCTTTGGCATCTACAACTTTCCATTTTTTTGATTTCTGCATCTGTTCCTGAAGGAGGTGGAACAGCACTTGTACTTGTATTTTCTTGGGGTCATGGAACAGCACTTGTACTATTTCAGATAGTTTGTCCCATATCTTCATCAATAGAATTCATGTACAATCTTATCCTTGCCTTCCAAAGTGCAAAGTTAGATAGATTGCACACTGGAGGTTTGTTGCTAGCATAATCTTTGTTTTGGGTTATGTTCTGTGAAGAAATAAATCTAATAATAGACTTAAAACAGATCTAACTAGAGGGATCTTTGGGTTCAGGCGTTAGGCTGTGCAACCACTAAGGTGTGGTATTTTAACCAACCTCGCTTTGATACCAATTGAAAGTGCAGGTTAGATATGATATACTCTAGAGGGGGGTGAATAGAGTATGGTGCTTACTAAAACCTTTCTTACTAAAAACTTATTACAACTCTTGTTGTATTCCTAAGTGAACAGGGAAGCAAATAAAATAAAGCAAGCACAGCAACTATCTAATCACAAAGCAATCACAGATCACAGCCAAAAACAAAACAAAAGAAAAGAGCAATCAGATGACACAAGGAGTTATAGTGGTTCCCCAATCAATCTGGGTACATCCACTCTTCTACCACCCTAGGTAGGAATCCACTGCAGGATGAGTTGATCTGGTTTCCTGGGCACCAATGAGCTTTTGATAAGGTGCTCAAAAACCAAATCTCAAGTCTTTTGGAAGGAGACTTGCAACCAGAATAATTTTGAAGGGATTTAAAACCCTGTACAGGAATTGGAAAGAAAGTGATAGTGTCTTCTCTGTCAACAATCAGAGAAAAGACTGGTGGATTGATTCTAGCAGATCTTGCTCCCCCTGAGATCTTGAATTAGTCAGGAATGCTGGAGCACTGCTTTAGGGTGATAGGTCTTCAATGACCTAGAATGCCTGGACCATAAATGCTTCAGGAACTTCTTTTGACAGATAAAGTTTTGTTGTCCTTGAAGTTGTCCTGAGAATAGAGAGAAGAAAACTTTTGATTGAATTTAATTGTTCTTCTTCTTCTTCTTGAAAATGTTCCCTGGTCAAGGCTGATTGCAGTCAAGAACTTTTGATTTTAGAATGATTGTTCTTCTCTGCAATCTGAGTGTGTCTGTCTGATTGTGTGTTTTGCTTGCTGTACTGTAATTTTGTTCCTCTATCACTGCTTGATCTTTTTCTTTCTGTGTGTGTCTATGTCTGACTGAGGAACATTCAAATTTTTGAATGTCGATCAGTAATTGCAGCCGGCTTTGGAAAGAAGCGACAATCAATAATTTCCCTAACTGTCCCATGGAAAAACGGCATGTAATCGTCCATATTCAATGCGCGTTCTAACGGTAACATTCCGAGAAGATATGGCATTAAATGTTCAGGAATCATCGCCAAGAAACGGGACGGGAAACTTGAAGAAAACCTAGTCTGGATTCGTTGAACGAAGAACACAATTCGTCGAGCTGCACTTGTGTTCGTCGAGCTGAGCTTGAGTTCGTCAAGTTGAGCTTGAGAGAGTTCGTTGACCAGACAATCTTCATTCGTCAAACAGACAGTCTTCATTCGTCGAGCTGAGAATCAAATTCGTCGAGCTGAGAAAAGTTCTGGACTTAGGAAAAATATTCTGCATCTGCTGAAATGCTGTGTCGACATAAGTTGGTGTCGACAAATTGATCTTGGTGTTGACACAAGTCCTCTGGTGTCGACATAAGCTGGTGTCGACACAAATCCTCTGGTGTCGACATAAGATGGTGTCGACACAAATTGTCTGGTGTCGACACAAACCCTAAGTGTCGATACAAATTCTCTGAGTCCAGAAATCGTCGAGTAGAGTACAGCATTCGTCTGCCTGAGAAGCTAACTTCGTCAACCTGAGAAGCTGTGAACTTGAGGTCCAAGTTCGTCGAGCTTAGAATCCAATTCGTCGCCCAAAGCTTGAAGCTGGACATAGAAAAATTTGAAGTTCATCAGACTTTGGCTTGAAGTAGAAACCGAGTCTTCGTCGAACAGAGAACACAGATCGTCGAGCTCAGCACTAAGAATTGTATCACGATCGTCGAGCGCAGAACTCATTTCGTCGAGCTGAGTTCGACGAACGTCAAACTCACTTTACTTGGTCTTGAAAACTTGTTAGACTGGAGTCTCTGATGGTCTTGTTGAAAGCTGGTCCATCTGGAGTTGAGCCTAAGGACTTGACCTAGACTCTAGGACACAAATTGACACTGGCTATACATGATGGGTCACATCCTAAGTCTGTGAACCTAGCCCAAATCAACTAAGGATCCAACACACTATTCTTTTCTCCTTCTCAAGCTTATCTTCAAGCTCCCTGATGAGATAGTTCTTACTCTTGATGGAGGCTATCTGGATGTCCAAGAGGGACTTCAGTTGGCTTATTTTCCTAGCTTCCTGGTCCAGCAGATTAGCTGTTACAGTCTGCTGGGCAACTGCAAGCTTAAGATATGAAATCTCTTTAGCTTGTTTCTTAGACAACTTCTTGACCTTCTTGAAGGCATTAAGAAGTTCTCCATACTTGTCAATTAGTTGATTGACATCTCCTTCAGATCCAGAATCCTCTTCACCACTAGGTGAAGAGGCTTCTGAGCAAGGATTGGTTTCATACTCAGACAGAGTAGCACAATTTGGTAAAGAATGTACCTTGATTTAACCAGGCTAATCCTGGCAGCCCTCTTCATCTGTCATTATCATCAGCCCTCTGTAGTTGTGGGCATCTTCATCCACCTTTGAGTCACTATTTGATAGTGTCAGAGGAGCCATAATTCTTATACTCACCGGAGGATTAACTTTTTCTGCTACAACAACTTTATCATTAGTAGCAGTAGCAACTAGCCCAATGTAGGCTTCCTCTTCTTCAAACTCAGATGATGATGAGTCTGTCCAACTCTTTTCATTCTTGGTAATGAAGGACTTCTTCTTCTTTCCTTTGTGTTGGTGCTGCTTCTTCTCCTCATCCTCCTTCCTCTTCTTTGGGCAGTCAGCTATCATATGCCTAGGCTTATTGCAACAGTATCAAACTACTTTAGAAGAGTTATATTTATTAGGTTTGGAATCATACCTGTCAGTCTTGTACTGATTCTTCCTGTGATGAGTGGAGTTGGAAGACCTCTTCTTCCAATGTCGCTTCTTCATCAGCCTCTGGAGTTGCCTAGAGAATGTTGCAAAGTCTTCATCATACATGTTGTTGTTTGATGCCTCTGAGTCTGAGCTATCTGACTCAGCTGATCTTCTTGGTGGAGAAGGAATCATCTCCTTCCCCTTCCTTGTGCTTTCTACTCTAAAGGCCAAGGAATTTTCCTTGGCCAGGGATTTGTTGGTGGCCTCCTTCTCCTTCCTGGTAGCTAGCTGCATCTCATAGGAGAGCAGCTTTCCAAATAATATTTGAGGAGGAGTATCAGCAAGTTTAGCCACCTCTCTTATGGCACAGATCTTGGTATCTCAGTCTCTAGTGAGAGATCTGAGAAACTTGTCATTTATTTCATAATTATTGAAGACCCTCTCATAGGTCTTCAACTCATTTATGATCTCGAAGAATCTTTCATAACAAGCAGTTATGTTCCCCTTTAGGTTTTGCCTGAAAGCCTCATACTCTTGATTGAGCAGAGACTTCCTATCATCCCTTACCTCTTCAATCCCCTCCATGTAGACCACAAGTGTGTCCCACATCACTTTGGAGGTCTTGTAGTGAACTAGATTCAAAAAGGTTAAATCGACAACAACACTGACAATAATATTATGTGCTCTCTTGTCTAGTCCAGCAAGGATGATTTCATCCTTGGTCATCTCAGAGTATGTCTTGGTAGTCTGGTCATTAGCATTTAGAATAGAGACCTTCATAGGGATGAAAGGTCCCTCCTTGACTGTTATAAAATCCTTGGATCATAGGCTTCCATTAATAGCCTCACCCTCTCTTTCCATATTTCAAAATGCTCCTTCATGCAGATGGGAAGTTTCATGGAACTCGGCTCTCTCTATCTCTCTCCAGAGCCCATGATCACATAAATGTAGCTACTTTTGGAGATCACTCAAATTGTTAAATCCTTTTTGAGCAACCTCCCTATGATACCACTTGAAAGTTCTTGTTTTCAAGATAGCTAGCAACCTAGAGGGGGAGGGGGGTGAATACGTTTATTTAGGTCTTTTGATTTATTTTGGTTTCTTCTTTAGTTGCTATGTGATTGAGAGATTTTTATGTACCTGCAAGCAAAAATCAAACAAAGAAAAGCACACAAGTATTTTATAGTAGTTCCCCAAAATTATGGGTACATCCACTCTCCTCCCACCTTGTTAACTTCCTGTTAGGCAAGACACTTCTCCAAATCAATGCTCTAAGGAGCTTACACCTCAAATCCCTCAGGATCTCCTAGTCTCCTCCAAGACTAACACCTCAGCCATTAAGGTCTACACTCAGTGATACAAGTATCACCTACCTCAGGTAATTAAGCACTACCACTCAGGCTATGGAGGATAGTCCTACGTTAGAGCAAACTTGCTCCTATAACTCAGAGAGATACACTCTCCTACAGCTCAGGAAATATTATCATACTTCTCAGTGAGTGAAACTCATCTACCTCAGGTCCCAGTAAGATCCTACACTCAGCGAGGATCCCTCTCCTACAGTTGAGGCAAATTTGCCCTACCTCAGGCTCAAGGCCCTACAGCTCTGATCCAGAAGGTTGCTACAACAAGAAATAATTTAATTAACTTTGACACAGAGAAATTTCTCTGTGTCAACAACTTGAGCAGAGAAATCTCTGCTCTAACTCTCCTCACAGCAGAGAAAAATATTGTTAGACGTACTCAGAAGCTGACTTCTGAACTTGCTGAAGAAGCCTAAAGATCTGTTAATCTTGAGTCTTCATGCAGCTAACTGAACCTGCCCAAGGCTGAAGGTTCTTCTTTCTTCAGAATAATTTCTGATTTTGCTGTGGCAGATGGAGTGTAACAGCCCAATTTTTCAGCAGGCAAAATTTTGGGTGACACGGCCTAGGATACGGGCGTGTCCCAGGGCGTGTCCTGCACGGGTGCGGAGTCTTGTCGAGATCGACGAAAGTCGTTCGACGAAAAGTGTTTGGGTGGTCATGCCCTGGAACACGGGCATGACAGACGGCGTGTCCCGCTTGGGTTCAGCGTCAGGTCGATGAAATGTTGTGTTCAATGAATTGAGCTCGACGATTTAGCAAAGACGTCGTGGGCTGGCAAATCGTCGAACGGAAATCGTCGAACGAAGATCGTCAAACACTGGCCAATCGTCGAGCACTGGGCCAATTCGACGATCGCTACACGATCGTCGAACGGATATCATCGAACGCGCTGATCGTCGAACGAAAATCATCGAACGTGTTGTTCGACGATCGCTGGCGGGCACGACGATCGCTGGTGAGCTCGACGATCGCTGCCTAATCGTCAAATGCAGATCGTCTAGCGTAGCTTTGTGTCAAGGGCGTGACTTTGGGCTTGTCCCGTGGCAGTGACCTGTTTTGGGGGATAAGGAGGGTTGAGCACCGCTTTGAGTACACGGCCTGTGACACGGGCGTGTCACAGTGCATGTCGGACGCAAAAATCGGTATTCCCGATTTTTCATAGCCGTCCATTTTTCTCAGCTTGGATCCATGGGCTGAGCTTCTTTCCTGCTTCCTTAAGGCCAAAAACAGAGAACGTATTCTTATTTTATTAGAGAGAGAAAGGGAAAGGAAGACGGAGAAGAAGAAGAGGGGTTGTTCGGTGGTGGAGCTTATGAGGGTCAAGCAGAAATCTGAGGCCATTATTCCAGTGGCAAAGCTCTTCTGAGCCAGCTAGGAACTTCATGGCACCAAAGCGGTCTTCAAGGGTAACGACTTTTCTTCCTAGCCATGTGAAGGCTTCCTTTTTGGCATATGTTTTTGATTCCCCCACCAAGAGGTGGCTGATTTTGGGAGTCTTTTTGGTGATTCATGGAATCCCCTTTTGTTGGCATATAGATCCGGAAATGGAGTACGGAATAGGCATGATGTGTGAAGCCCATTTGGACAGGTTGGTCGGGATTGGTGATGTTGCATACGAATCGGAGAAGACTCCGTGATAAACGTGTGGTTTAAGGAGTCAACGGGTTATGCCTGTGAAGGGTAGTAGCAGGAAGTACTGGAGTGGAAGTCAAGGAAATATCTGTGTTATGCTTCTGCTATTGGGTCGTACCTGTGAATGAGTAACAGGAAGTACTGGTATGACCAGGAATGGCCCTTTGTGATGCTTGATGTCGTAGGTGGTACCTATAAAGAGAGTAGCAGGAAGTACTGGTGTGCCCAGGAAAGACCCCTGGCATTTGTGATATGGCGGTGTCATACCTGTGAACGAGTAACAGGAAGTACCGGTGTGCCCAGGAAAGACCCGCTAATGTTGTGAGATGAATGAGTGTAATGAAATGCCTAGGCTTGAATGCCAAGAACAAGATTGGTGAGACCGACTCGCGCCTTTGATTAAGCCGCGAGTACGCCGTACGCGGTGAAGGCAAGGCGATTTGAGCAATGGGGGTGGAGGATCCGACCTGCATTATGTCCATCTGACGTGGACCAGAAGGTGTGGTCTGTTGGAGCTCATAGTGAGAGTCTTAGGCCTGCATGCCATGACACAATGGGGGGCTACGGGCCATCTAGGTGTTTTAAGACTAGAACTCCGGCTGCACGCCATGGAGTAAATGCTCAAGAGAGTTGTCGTTGGGTTGTGGCCCTGATATGGTGGTGGGCAACTAATTTGCCAGTACACCAAGAATGTGCCCTGAGTGCACGGAACATTGGGCCTGGTGGCTGACGGTTGTGATGGCATGTGTGTGTGAAAGCACATTATATGAGATATATTGTCATGCTTGTGATATGATATGCCTTCAGGGAAGAATACCGCTGCCCCGAGAAAAGGGGTAGGGTCGTTATAATTTGGTCAGCTGAACGCTGACCGTTGCTTCTGTTTGCCACAGTTGGGTGGATTGTCCTTGTACAGGTGCTGGAGAGCTGATGAGTCAACTTTATATACCTATTTTCGGACTCATCTGGGCTAGTTTTCAGGCGGTCGCACTTCACTTTTAGTTCTTTATCGTTCCTATTTCATCTAATCTTTATTTCCATAGGAAGTGCACATTTATGCCCGTGGTTGTGTATTTTGTTATTTTTATAGTTTGTGCTCCCTTTTGTGATTGTCTGGAATGTCTGCACAGATTAGTGATTTGTTTTTCCTATCGGTACAGGGGTCGTGTGCGTGTTCCGGGATGGTTGTGAAATAGGAATACTGCGCACGATCATGGGATATAATGCGCACGACCACTGGTTGTGCGCCCCTGATCGTGCGCACTACTCTACGTTTTCCAGAATCAGCCTGGGGTAAGCGCACGACCACTGGACATAATGCCCACGACCTCCGGTCGTGCGCCACTGATCGTGTGCATTGATTCCTCTTTTCTGGAGTCCTGTCTGGGATAATCGCACGACCATTGGACTTAGTGCGCACGACCACTGGTCGTGCGCCACTACTCGTGCGCGTTATCCCAGTTCTTCTTCCTGATATTCCATGCCAGTGCGCACGAGCACAGGACATAGTGCGCATGACCACTGTTCGTGCGCCTGTGATCGTGCGCATTGTTCATTTCTGTTGTGTATAAATAGTGCAGGTCTCGCCCTAATTAGAGAGAGGATCCGGAGCTCGACATTTCTCCGCCGTTTTCCGCCTTCTCCGTCGTTCCCCTTCATCTTTCACCCTAGGGAGGTGCTCCGGGCAAGCTTTCACCGCCAAATTCAAGCCGGAGCTTCCTCTCGGCCTTCTCCTTCATCTGTGAGCTTCAAGTAGGGTTTGACGCCATAGCCATCAAGCAAAGGAAAGCTAGCAAACTTCGTCCGCTATCGTGAGACGAAGAAGACGGGCCATTGGAAGGTGGTGACAGCCCTTCTCTATCCCGGACGCAGTTGAGGACCGTGCTTGGACGCGGAATGACAACCCGATGATTCCAACCGTGAATCCTCAGCAAGGCTTCGGATTCGGTCGATCTCTTGACTTGTTCTTGCTTTCTTGTTGAATATTGGTGTTTAACTTTATTTATAATTGATGAAGTATGCTTAGTTTGTAAAACATTTTTATACAATTATGTCTATGTGATTGTATGTTTTTGTTATTTACTTGAGTTGCGCCATATTCCATCCACCACCATTCACCCTTGTCGCACTAGCAATTGCTAGTGGCGTGCGTAGCGAAGAGGTGCTTACGACCCTCATTCTGCCATTCTCACCACCTCATCCGCAAGCCTACTCGCCCATCCGCCTAGCGATGCGGTGCATAGCGGCCCGACTAGTCTTCCATCTCGCCTGGCGAAGCATCGCATAGCGGCATTGCATAGGAGTAGTTGTTAGCCTTTTATTTTCTTTTTCTGCAAACATCAAAGCCCCTTTAGTTAGCTCCGACCTAAGGACTTCAATCTCAAGTCCTCCTCGAAATTAACTCCACCTTATTGCGTTCCTTGTGAGATCGATACTTGGGAAAACCTTCATTTTATATTACTTGTGCGACCGGTTCGCGGAAGGCTGTTGTGGACAGGCCTACCAGGGTGTTGTCTGGCCCATACACTGATATAACGCACTTTTCTCATTCTTTACCCGTTGAGATTACTGAAGAATGTCTGGCCGCATACTGCTCTTTCATGGGTCCCTCGAACCCTTTTTACGAGCTTCCTTGAGTGATGATGATCACTCTGGTGTTAGCCAACAAAAAGGGGAGCAGGAACTCATGGGCGCTCCTGTATGGGACAATGAGATTGTTCCGGTCGTCGACGGGGTGGCGTCAGCGAATGATTTTGCGATGGGGTCTGCTCATTCAGTGCTTGATTTTGAGAGCAGCCTTGCCCCTCCGCAATTTTTGTCGGATTGTGATACTCCATTTTTGTGTGAGTCGGTTGATGATGTCGTATTTGTTGATGATTCGGTGCCCGAGGTTGGGCCGAAGTGGGATGATGGTTCCTCTATCTCTGACGGAGAAGGTGGATCTTCGGAACACTTTTACGCACCCCGGTGGGATGAGGAATATCCCTTTCCGATGAAGAGGTTTGCACCTCCTTATTGGATGAGGTTGTTCCTCTTACCACCGCGGACCTTGAGTTCTCGGATTCCCCTCGGTATGACTCGTATGATACCGACAGTGATCTATGCTCGGATCCTGCTGGGAGTGAGACCGGGAACACTCCCACTATTTCTGATTATTTTAGTTCTTCTTCTCCTTTATTTCTTGATCCTTCTTCTTTATCTGAGCCTGTACAGGTTGAATCTCCACAGGCAAGTTGGGTTGACGTTGAGCCTTGCGCTCAGGCTGTCGACGAGTACATCCTCTTATTTGAGGAGGTTCCTACCTCCTTCACAGTGGAAGCCCCTGCCGTCACCTTCGCCCCTAGCGAACTTGTGGTGGACGAAACCTTGCTAGGCAAGGATTTGTTTTGTGGTGAGATGAGTGAGGACCAGGCCTCCTCCTCATCCTACTTCATATTTCCTCTACCTGTGTTGGGCAGGTATTATTAGTTAGGTAGAGGGGTAACTGCTCTATCACCGTGTACTCACGTGTATTTTGCTTAGTAGATGGATTCCTTTTATACTAGCTCATTTGGGTTAGGTGCATAGCCTTCCTGTTTATCTTTGTTTACCTCACCGAAACCCAAGCCCCATCTATTCACCTAAAGTCCTACTGATTTGTGTGTGAACAAAACCAATGTCGTGGAGAGAATGCGGAAGGGCAAGCATATGGTCACCGACATTGGTGGATTCCTTTAGACGTTATCCCGAGCCCCGATATTTGGTAATGCTCGCCTAGCGATTAGTCTACTTTCTCCCTATGCATGACCGGATGATTCACCATGATTCTATTTTTGAGTAATAATAAAATGTTGATACCCATTGTGAAAAGTATAAACTATTTTGTATACTTAGAAATTTCTTCTATTATATTTTTACGCGCGCGAGCATGCGACTTCGCATGGTACTTCGTATCGCAATTTCTTTGTTAACTAGTATTTTTCCCTATCTGCTTAGATTTTGTTTGCTCGGGACGCGCAAACAGTTAAGTCTGGGGGTGTGATGAGTCCACTTTATATACCTATTTTCGGACTCATCTGGGCTAGTTTTCACGCGGTTGCACTTCACTTTTAGTTCTTTATCGTTCCTATTTCATCTAATCTTTATTTCCATAGGAAGTGCACATTTATGCCCGTGGTTGTGTATTTTGTTATTTTTATAGTTTGTACTACCTTTTGTGATTATCTGGAATGTCTGCACAGATTAGTGATTTGTTTTTTCTATCGGTACAGGGGTCGTGTGCGTGTTCCGGGATGGTTGTGAAACAGGAATACTGCGCACGATCATGGGATATAATGCGCACGACCACTGGTCGTGCGCCCCTGATCGTGCGCACTACTCTACGTTTTCCAGAATCATCCTGGGGTAAGCGCACGACCACTGGACATAATGCGCACGACCTCCGGTCGTGCGCCACTGATCGTGTGCATTGATTCCTCTTTTCTGGAGTCCTGTCTGGGGTAATCGCACGACCATTGGACTTAGTTCGCATGACCACTGGTCGTGCGCCACTACTCGTGCGCGTTATCCCAGTTCTTCTTCCTGATCTTCCATGCCAGTGCGCACGAGCACAGGCCATAGTGCGCACGACTACTGGTCGTGCGCCTGTGATCGTGCGCATTGTTCATTTCTGCTGTGTATAAATAGTGCAGGTCTTGCCCTAATTAGAGAGAGGATCCGGAGCTCGACATTTCTCCGCCGTTTTCCGCCTTCTCCGCCGTTCCCCTTCATCTTCCACCCTAGGGAGGTGCTCCGGGCAAGCTTTCACCGCCAAATCAAAGCTAGAGCTTCCTCTCGGCCTTCTCCTTCATCCGTGAGCTTCAAGTAGGGTTTGACGCCATAGCCATCAAGCAAAGGAAATATAGCAATCTTCGTCCGCTATCGTGAGACGAAGAAGACGGGCCATTGGAAGGTGGTGACAGCCCTTCTCTATCCCGGACGCAGTTGAGGACCGAGCTTGGATGCGGAATGACAACCCGACGATTCCAACCATGAATCCTCAGCAAGGCTTCGGATTCGGTCGATCTCTTGACTTGTTCTTGCTTTCTTGTTGAATATTGGTGTTTAACTTTTTTTATAATTGATGAAGTATGCTTAGTTTGTAAAACATTTTTATACAATTATGTCTATGTGAATGTATGTTTTTGTTATTTACTTGAGTTGCGCCATATTCCATCCACCACCATTCACCCTTGCCGCACTAGCAATTGCTAGTGGCGTGCATAGCGAAGAGGTGCTTACGACCCTCATTCCGCCATTCTCACCACCTCATCTGCAAGCCTACTCGCCCATTCGCCTAGCGATTCGGTGAATAGCGGTCCGACTAGTCTTCCATCCCGCCTGGCGAAGCATCGCATAGCGGCGTTGCATAATAGTAGTTGTTAGCCTTTTATTTTCTTTTTTCGCAAACATCAAAGCCCCTTTAGTTAACTCCGACCTAAGGACTTCAATCTCAAGTCCTCCTCGAAATTAACTCCACCTTACTGTGTTCCTTGTGAGATCGATACTTGGGAAAACCCCTCATTTTATATTACTTTTGCGACCGGTTCACTACCGTGATCTTTAAGCATCAAGAGCCAAGCGGGACGCATAAAGGTTGATGTCCCTGCTTCTACTGCTGCTGCTGCTAGACCTCGAAGGCTAATTGGATGAATGTTGTGTTTTCTTTTAATGTGGTCGGCCTGCGCGCCAATGTTTAGGCCACTGTTTGAAAGCCATGTAAGGGCATAAGGCCAACTTTCGTGTTGTTGTAAGATATTCCTATTATATATATACAATGTGGAGTTGTTTTATATGTTGGACATTCAAGTGTGGAGTTCAAATTGTTAGTATAGGCTTCCGCTAGAATACAATGTGTTAAGGTACGCTGCGCTACTCTAGTATCATCCCATACCTTCACCGCCTGTTTTGTGATGAATGATGTGGGGCCCCGGCCGGACCTTCTAGTATATACCATATGAACGGATGGGGTTGTTACATTTTTGGTATCAGCTGTCTTGGTATTTTCCTCTTGAAGTCGTGGTCGACTTCTTTTGTGGGGTGGCGAGCACGTGTCAGTGCAAACCAAGTTGTACGATTGAACTCCTGAATGTCCATGATAGGAATGCAAATTTATGTGTTTAAGGAACCTGCGTGTTCCTATTTTGTGTTGTTTGCTTGTGTAAGGCCGTTAATGTGTGTGTCTTGTCCACATTTACGTGACACGGAGTGGAGCTGGGCAGTCAGAGCCCCAGCATTCTGATGAAAGTACGGCACCAGCCGCGGTGCCTCACCTCCACCGTGTGCGGAACATGTGCATTTAGTGGCCGAGGCTTTGTTTGCCATGATCCAAGGCCAGCCACTTAGGCAGGAATAATCGGCTGTGAGGCCAGAACAGGTGGTGGCAAGGCCTGAACCTGTAGTGGATGTGGTTCCTCGAGCGGCTGAGAAGCAGTTGACGCGGTTTCTATCCGCCTACATTTTTGGGAGCGGGAACTCCTACGAAGGCTGAGGATTGGCTATCACGCGTCAAGCGAATCATGACGGTAATTAGATCAGACGAACATCAGAAGGTCACTTTTGCTACCTTCCTTCTTGAAGGAGGGGTGAAACTGTGGTGGGATGAGATGGAGCTACATCACTTGGCGGGTCGTCCCTTAACACAAGTATCCATGGAAGAATTCTCCCGACTCTTCCTAGCGAAGCACCTCCCGACGGCTCAACGGATAGCCATGGAAAATGAATTCTAAAGGCTAACGCAAGGTGATGGCAGTGTTTACGCGTACCTGCATGAGTTTACACGCTTGGGGCGGTATGCGGGTTCTATTTTTGTTGATGAGCAGAGGAAGACAAATCGATTCGACGAAGGACTGCGGGACGAGCTGAGGTTCCTGCTTTCGAGTTCGGTGAACCAAGGCTTCTAGGCATTGGTCAACACTGCGAGCGTGCTGGAAAAAGATATGAAGAGAGTGCGGGGGAAGAGGGCTTTGGCTGTGACGCAACCGGAGTGGAAGGTGCCCCGACCTGGGAAACCATTTTATTAGAAGAAATGGGGCAAGAAGCCCAAGACAAGTGGACAAGCTCCTTCATCAGTTGCATCGGGAGCAACGTCGAGAGCTACCTCAAGGCCGGATAATCGTACATGCTTTAATTGTGGCCGGGTGGGGCATATAGCTCGAGAGTATCGGGTGCCGCCAAAGAATGAAAAGAAGGCGGGAGCGTCGTATGCGGAGAAGGGCAAGGCAGTAGTGGACTCCTCTGCCTCGCAGGCGCAGCCCCGGGTCTATAATCTTGGCCTACAGGAGGCCATCAAGCAGAGTGACGTCGTCACATGTATGAGTTTAGTTTGGTATATTATATTGCTTATGTGCCTATGTGTTTGCGGTTTGTGTGTGTGACATGATTATCACAGGTTTTGTGATGATTTGGGACACGTTGGTGCGAGCACTGTTTGATACGGGTGCGTCGCATTCTTTTCTGTCTAGCGAGTTCATAACGTGGCTTGGGATACCTAGTCGTGCAAAGAAAGATAGCATCAGAGTGGTGTTGCCGAATGGCTATTGGATGTTTGCGGATCAAGCTTGCGATGTGGCGGTCCAAATAGGAAGTCGGGATTTCAGGTTGACTGCATCTGTATTGCCGATATCGGAATTCGACGTGATATTTGGTATGGATTGGCTTGCGAAGCAGCATGCCTTGATTGATTGCCAGTCCAAAGAGATTATGTTGGGCCAGAATACCGAACAGGAGACAAAGTTTGCGGGTATGCGAGGAGTGGGCAGGACGTTGATGTCTGCACTCCAAGTAGTCAAGGCTGTTCGGAAGGGTGCGAAGTGTTACTTCGCACTGATTCAGGCTGTTGAGCCTAAGGCCAGTGTGTGCGAGGTTCCGATTGTGTCGGAATTTACAGATGTGTTTCCCAAGGATCTCCCTAGGCTACCACCCCAGCGGGAGATTGACTTCACGATCGAGTTGGTGCCAGGTGCGAAACCTGTGGCCCGCTGGCCATATCGCGTCGCGCCGAAAGAGATGAAGGTCCAACTACAAGAATTGCTGGAGCAAGGTTATATACGCCCAAGCATGTCACCTTGGAGCGCGTCTGTGCTTTTTGTGAAGAAAAAAGACGGTGGGTTGCGGTTATGTATTGACTACCGCGAACTGAATAAGCTGGCCGAGAAGAATAAATATCTGATACCACGGATTGATGAATTATTCGATTAGCTGGTGGGCTCGACCGTCTATTCGAAGTTGGACCTGAAGTCTGGTTATTACCAGTTGAGAATTCAGGAAAGTGATATTCCCAAAACCGCATTTGGAACGCGTTACGGGCACTATGAGTTCACAGTCATGCCATTTGGAGTGTGCAATGCGCCCTCAGTGTTTATGGATTTGATGTACCGCACGTTCCGAGAGTACCTAGATCTGTTTGTGATTATGTTCATTGATGACATCCTGGTGTACTCGAAGTCGAAAGCTGAACATGAAACACATTTGCGGTTGGAGTTGAACACATTGAGGCAAAATCAGCTCTATGCCAAGTTCTCGAAGTGCGAGTTTTGGTTATCATCAGTGGCTTTTCTATGCCATGTGGTGAGTCAAGCGGGCATTGCAGTGGATCCAGCAAAAATAAGGGTCATACAAGAGTGGCCAGTGTTGTCTTCTGTGGCCGTGGTCAGGAGTTTTCTTGGACTTGCGGGCTACTATCGAAGATTTGTTGAGAATTTCTCGCGGATCGCTTTGCCGCTAACCATGCTGACGAGAAAAGATCAGAAGTTCGTTTGGACGCCAGAGTGCGCATGAGCTTTTGAAGAGCTGAAGGTTCGGTTGACCACAGCGTCGGTGTTGTCTTCGCCAAGTGGGACCGATGGATTTGTTATTTATAGTGATGCCTCAGGGAGCGGCTTAGGTTGCGTTCTTCTGCAGAATGGAAAGGTAAGTGCTTATGGCTCACGCCAGCTGCAGGTGCACGAGCAAAATTATCCCATCCATGACTTAGAGTTGGCGGAGGTGATTTTTGCACTAAAGCTGCGGCGACAATATCTTTATGGAGTGAATATGGAGATCTATACAGATCACAGGAGCTTAAAGTACCTATTGGAGCAGAAGGACTTGAACATGCGACAACGAAGGTGGTTGGAGTTTCTTGGGGACTACACTTTCGAGATCCACTATACTCCTGGGAAGGGAAACATATTCGCGGATGCCTTGAGTCGAAGAGCTCCGGCTAGAGCGAGTTGGTTACAAAGGCATGATGAACGTCTCATCCAGGATCTAGAAGCGTTAGAGATTTATTGTGTTGACAAGAATTCTACCGCCAATGCATGTCTGAACTGGACGGAGGTGCAATGTGACCTTACAGACCGGATTCGACGAGCAACGGGGTTAGATGAAGATCTCTTACGCTATGTTAACGAGGGGCCAGAGGGCAAATTCTCCTAGAATGACGGTCTTTTGCGAAAAGATGGTCGTTTGTGCGTCCCGAATGTGGGTAAATTGAGGGAAGAACTGATGTATGAAGTGCATTATACAAAGTATTCCATTCACCCCGGGAGCACGAAGATTTTCAATGATATGAAAAAGCTCTTCTGGTGGCCAGGGCTCAAGAGAGATGTTGCCCTCTATGTGGCCAAATGTCAAACATGTGCAATGGTGAAGGCGGAATGCCAAAAGCCGGGTGGATATTTGAAGTCGCTGCCGATCCCAGAGTGGAAGTTTGATGATATTTCCATGGATTTTGTGCGCGGGTTGCCGAGATCTCAGCGAGGAAATGATTCCATTTGGGTGATTGTTGACCGGCTAACTAAAGTGGCACATTTTCTCCCGAACAGGCGGGATGATTCGTTCGAAAGTTTGGCAAAATTATATGTTGACAAGATTGTGCGGCTGCACGGTGTTCCTCAAAGCATCGTAAGTGATCGTGATGGGCAGTTCACGTCAAATGACTGGAGGCTAGTTCACCGACTGTTGGGCACGAAGTTGACATTCAGTACGGCCTTTCATCCCCAAATGGATGGCCAAACACCGAAACGTGGAGTTCGCAGTTGGCGATTGGGTCTACTTGAAGATCAAGCCCTTCAAAGGTGTCTCCAGGATTCGACGTTTGAAAAAGTTGAGTCCAAGATATTTGGGTCCATTTGAAGTGGTCGAGCGAGTCGGAGAAGCGGCATATCGGCTAGCTCTTTTGGCAGACTTGGGTGGATTACATGATGTGTTTCACATATCGGTGCTTCAGAAGGCCGTTAAAGATCCAGCTCAGGTGATCGCGGATGATCGGGTACCGGTTGAGTATGGGCTAACAACGAAAGTTAGACCCATTCAGGTTGAGGATCGAGCCGAGAAACAGTTGCGGAACAAGGCGGTCGGAATGGTTAAAGTCCGGTGGGATAACTGTGGCCGTGAGGAACTTACATGGGAGCAAGAGCAAACCATGCGAGTGGAGTTTCCCGAGCTGTTTCTGTAATGAGTGGAGAGTGAGAATATGTTGTTGTAACATGAGAATTTTAATGTTATAACCTTTTGCTTATTGGTTGCCAAACTCTATACTAATTTTGAGGACGAAATTTCTTGTAGGAGGGGAGGGTTGTAACAGCCTAATTTTTCAGCAGGCAAAATTTTGGGTGACACGGCCTGGGATACGGTCGTGTCCCAGGGCGTATCCTGCTCGGGTGCGGAGTCGTGCCGAGATCGACGAAATTCATTCGACGAAAAGTGTTTGGGTGGTCACGCCCTGGAACACGGGCGTGACAGAGGGCGTGTCCCGCTTGGGTTCGGCATCAAGTCGACGAAATGTTGTGTTCAACGAATTGAGCTCGACTGTTTAGCAAAGGCGTCGTGGGCTGGCAAATCGTCGAACGGAAATCGTCGACCGCGGAATTGTCGAACGGAGATCGTCGAATGCTGGGCCAATCGTCAAGTGCTGGGCCAATTCGACGATCGCTGCCCGATCGTCGAACGGATATCGTCGAACACGCTGATCGTCGAACGAAAATCGTCAAATGCATTGTTCGACGATCGCTGGCGGGCTCGACGATTGTTGGTGAGCTCGACAATCGCTGCCTAATCGTCGAATGTAGATCTTCGAGCGCAGATCTGTGTCACGGGCGTGACTTTGGGCATGTCCCGTGACGGTGACCTGTTTTGGGGGATAAGGCGGGTTGAGCACCGCTTTGAGTACACGGCCTGTGACACGGGCATGTCACAGGGCGTGTCGGATGCGAAAATCAGTTTTCCCGATTTTTCGTAGCCGTCCATTTTTCTCAGCTTGGATCCAAGGGCTGAGCTTCTTTCCTGCTTCCTTAAGGCCGAAAACAGAGAACGTATTCTCATTTTGTTATTGCCTTCATCTTTCTACAAGTTTAGAGAGAGAAAGGGAAAGGAAGATGGAGAAGAATAAGAGGGATTGTTCGGTGGTGGAGCTTGTGAGGGTCAAGAGAAAATCCGAGGCCATTTTTCCGGAGGAAAATCTCTTCCGAGCCAGCTAGGAACTTCATGGCACCAAAGCGGTCTTCAAGGGTAACGACTTTTCTTCCTAGCCATGTGAAGGCTTCCTTTTTGGCATATGTTTGTGATTCCCCCATCAAGAGGTGGCTGATTTTAGGTGTCTTTTGGGTGATTCATGGAATCCCCTTTTGTTGGCATATAGGTCCGGAAATGGAGTACGAAATAGGCATGATGTGTGAAGCCCATCTGGATAGGTTGGTCTGGATTTGTGATATTGCATACGAATCGGAGAAGACTCTGTGATAAACGTGTAGTTTAAGAAGTCAACGGGTTATGCCTGTGAAGCGTAGTATCAGGAAGTACTAGAGTGGTAATCCAAGAAATATCCGTGTTATGCTTGTGCTATTGGGTCGTACCTGTGAATGAGTAACAGGAAGTACTGGTGTGACTAGGAAGGGCCCTTTGTGATGCTTGATGTCGTAGGTGGTACCTGTGAAGAGAGTAGCAGGAAGTACTGGTGTGCCCAGGAAAGACCCCTGACATTTGTGATATGGCGGTGTCGTACCTGTGAACGAGTAACAGGAAGTACTGGTGTGCCCAGGAAAGACCCGCTAATGTTGTGAGATGAATGGGTGTAATGAAATGCACAGGCTTGAATGCCAAGAACAGGATTGGTGAGACTGACCCGCGCCTTTGATTAAGCCGCGAGTACGCCATACTCGGTGAAGGCAAGACGATTTGAGCAACGGGGGGTGGAGGATCTGACCTGCGTTATGTCCGTCCGACGTGGACAAGAAGGTGTGGTCTGTTGGAGCGCATAGCGAGAGTCTTAGGCCTGCGTGCCATGACACAATGGGGGGCTACGGGCCATCCCGGTGTTTTAAGACTAGAACTCCAGTTGCACACCATGGATTAAATGCTCAAGAGAGTTGTCGTTGGGTTGTGGCCCTGATACGGTGGTGGGCAACTGATTTGCCAGTACACCAAGATTGTGCCCTGAGTGCACGAACCGTTGGGCCGGGTGGCTAACAGTTATGCTGGTATGTGTGCGTGAAAGCACATTATATGAGATATATTGCCATGATTGTGATATGATATGTCTGCAGGGAAGATTACCGCTGCCCTGAGAAAAGGGGTAGGGTCGTTATAATTTGGTCAGCTGAACAATGACCGTTGCTTCTGTTTGCCACCGTTGGGTGGATTGTCCCTGTACAGGTGCTGGAGAGCCAAGCGGGACGCATAAAGGTTGATGTCCCTACTGCTGTTGCTGCTGCTGCTAGCCCTCGAAGGCTAATTGGATGAATGTTGTGTTTTCTTTTAATGTGGCTGGCCTGCGTGCCAATGTTTAGGCCACTGTTTGAAAGCCATGTAAGGTCATAACGCCAACTTTCGTGTTGTTGTAAGACATTCTTATTATATATATACAATGTGGAGTTGTTTTATATGTTGGACATTCAAGTGTGGAGTTCAAAGTGTTAATATAGGCTTCCGCTAGAATGCAATGTGTTAAGGTGCGCTGCGCTACTCTGATATCATCTCGTACCTTCACCACCTATTTTGTGATATATGTTGTGGGGCCCCGGGCGGACCTTCTAGTATATATCATATGAACGGATGGGGTTGTTACATGGAGATTGCACAGCTATCTGCACTTTTTCTTGCAGGAGAGCTTCAAGTTTTTTGCATGTTGCAATGGCGAAGAAGATGAAGTCGGCTAGTAACTTTTTCAGTTGATAATGCCCAAAAAGTTGTCTTGTGTCTTGACCCATCTCCTACTTTTGTAATCAGCTGATCAACGGCTCTTAGAGATCAGTGGGCCCCACCTACAGCGTCCAGCTGCGTCTTGCTTTAATGCATATCTGTCATACTATAGGCCTGTGGCGCCTTTTGTCGTGTACTATGGCTTTGCTGCTAATAATTTGAATAAGGTTGACTTTTTGACTTGCAGACATCAGCACCTGAAGACTTAGTCAAAATTCAAGCATCAGTAGTATAGGCGTTGAGTGAGTGAGCTTCACTCAATGCCAAAGTACTTAGACAGTTTTACCGTCTCTTGGCGTTGAGTGAGTTACCTTCTCTCAACGTCAAACTACTTAAAATATAAATTTGTTTGTAGGCATTAAGTGATTCAATTTCACTCAATGCCAACTTGCTTTCTTAGCTTTCTACTGCTTGGCGTTGAGTGAGTGAGCATCACTCAATGCCAAACTCCTTAAACAAAATTATGTCTTCACTAGGCGTTGACAGGGTTGAGTGAATAATGCACACTCAACGCTTTTTTCCTTAACAATTTCTGCAACCTCTTTTGTATGTATGGCGTAAAGAGCGTTGAGTTAACATGTCTCACTCAACATTTTCTGCCTTAGCCATTTCTGCTCCTTCAGCATCTTAAGCGTTGACAGCATTAAGTGATCATGCCTCACTCAATGCTTTTTGCTTTAACAAATTCTGCGCCATAGCATTGAGAGCATTGAGTGCCCACGCCTCACTCAACACTTTTTGTCTTAGCCAACTTTCTGTATTCTTTAAAAATACTGTCTTTGACTGACTGAGTGTTACTCAACACTTAGGAGGCTATGGCATAGAGTGAATTACCTTCACTTAATGCATACGGACATAGCCACATTTCTGCCTCTTAAACCTTAGGCATAGACTATCTCAGCCAGCCTCACTCAACTCTGAACTAAGTTCGATGAATGCTGAACTGAGCTCGACGAACAGTGAGCTCAGCTCAACGAACTCTGAACTCAGTTCGACAAATTTAGACTTGGCCAAATTTCTCAAACTCTGAGCTTAGTTCGACGAACGATTTGCTCAGCTCGACGTACTCTGAACTTAGTTCGATGAATTTGGACTTAGCCAAATTTCTCAAACCATATCTTAGGTAAGAGTTTTCCTGACTTGGCCACATAGGATACCTGTCTCATCACTGTCATCTACTAATATATGTATATCATTGACAAGATTGACTTCCTCAAATCTAGGACATTATGGGTAATGGACCCAACACTGGTCTCGGATCGTGAATCGGAGCTCTGAAGCTCCAACAATGGCAGAAACTAGGTCGTCTTCCTCGTCGACACCTTCCCGCTCACAACCTGTCAATTGTCAAGAACTTAAGAAAAATGAGAGGAAAGATCTCCTCTACCCTGTTTAGGGCTCATGGGCTAAAGATTTGGGTCATTAGATCAAGTTACAGGAAGATCGTACGCCCAGAAAAGCTTATTTATGGAAACAGCTTGCGACCCTAAAATAAAAAGGTGATGTGATTCATTGCATCGAGTGAAAAATACGCCAAGCCTTTGGCATCAAGTGAAGTCGACACCAAGCCCCAAGCATCGAGTGAACTCGACGCCAAGCCACAAGTGTCGAGTGAACCAAGCCTCATGCTTGGAGTGAATTTGACGTCATACACGACTCCTACTCTCAGACTCTAGGCACACTTTTTGGGGTGACAGTGGGTTCCATTTCGCAAAAGTTAAGCAACCGTCGGGCTCGCTATTCTGAACTTTTCAGAAAGGGCTCGAGAAAATAGTTAAAAACTTTTAACCCTAGATCTAAAATTGTATCTATAAAAAATTATCAGTGAACCAGATTCTACTTCTATAGGAATTATCTTAACAGCATGTGAACCGATTCAGGATTTAAATTCAGAGAAAAAGTTGTCTCTAGCTGTATTGGCTAGGCGTCTAGTCGATCTGCTAGAAGTCTAATCAAATCTATTTAGTCTATACTGAAATAGTCTATATGAATTCTTCTACTTGATCGGCCAGCCCATCTGGTCGATCGACTAGACATCCAGTCAAATCTGTCCAGTCTATACTAAAACAGTTTAGATGAATTCTTTTAGGTGATTTGCCAAACCATCTAGTTGATCAGCTGGACGTCCACTCGAATTCTTATGATCGAATTTGTTTAGTCGAACGGCTAGACGATCTAGATGATTCCACCAGACAACATAGATAGTTCTAGTTGAATCATTCCAAGCATGGCACTGCACTTATATCCTATATGAGTCAGAGTAACCTCGATCATTTATCCAATTTCTCATGTGTTATTATGTGTGACCCCATAAGCTCATATTATATTGTATTGAGACTAACTCGTTGACTACTTCCAGGTCACATAATACCATAACATTTATGTGATGGGTATTCTCACTCTTCCAAACCAAGAACACTTACGGAAGCTGAATGCAGGATCTTAGGCTTAAGGTAATGGATCTTGTAGGATATCTTAGGTAGTCTTTCTAGTGTTATGTCCTTGGTAGATACAATATTTAGCTTTTTTAGAGAGACATCACAGACTGAGTGGAGATTACTCCAAGGTAGTACTGGAAAGAGTCGTACAGGTGGGCATAGGACAAGTTGTGTGACACTCTCTTAGAAGTTAAAAAACGGCCCACTTTGTTGTTATTTTGCCGCGAAGATGAGGTATGGGGTTAGCTACCCTCTTAATATGAGGACTAGTCTATGTCGACATGTAGTGGTGAAACTATACTAATATAATCAACTGATATACTTCATTGCATTGCATAATCATACACATATCACGGATCCATATCTTATTATTTTATTTGGGCACTCTTATAAGATTAGTCACTACCTTTATTATTTTAAACCTAGAAACTTAACATATAAGTCAGTATGAGCTTTCTTATTTGATACATAGAAGCTTCACATGCTTTGCTTAGTTATATACTCTCTTTTTAATACCTTACTTATTTGTCATATAGCTTAGTTCCCTTCACTCCCAGTATTTTTGCTTAGTGCTTGGAGTGAGAGTGTGAGAGTCACTTAATCTTTGGGTAATGATTTTTCATGAATCCACTCAGAGCCCCATAGGAACAGCACGTGCTGCATCAGATGATAAACCCACAAGCAGGAAATGCAACAGCGGTACCACCCCTACAAGGGTAGAGATTCGCACTGAGGATGAATTATGCACCACTTCACATCATGGAAGTACATATCATTCTAGAGAATGACATGATAGATGAGAGAGTTATTATTATTTACATATTTATAGTTTGATTGACATCTTGTATGTGCATGCCTCTGCCCTTCTTTCATCATTATTTGATCAGACTAGTTTGTTACTTATTCTTTGATATGTTTTGCTAATGTTTTCAATTGTCTCTGATTTCGTTAATGTATACAGTGTCTGTAAGGTGATGAGTTTTACCTGACTGGATACGTGTCATGTAGTAGGTGTTGGCCCGAGTGCTAGTATTATTGTAGGCGGCTACCCTAGGCATTAGAATCTCCTTGACCATGCTTAATTTTTGAGAGAGGGTCTTACATGGCCAGGCCTTAGGGGACTGAAGATCCCCCTCCATTCGGCTACATTACCTGGCTTGGTGCCCGGGCCAAGCACGAACACCAATCCAGGCGGCCATCGGCTCTTTGAGCCGTTGTGAAATAGGAATCAGAGTTGTTGTGATCCACAACTCCAAAGAGGCATTGATTCGAAAAGTTGTGTGATTGGCCCTGCAGCAGGCCTAGGTTGCAAGGCCTGCTGAGCGAGGCCTAAGAACATGGCTGGTTGGCCCTAAGCCCCATTTTTATTATTTTTATTTTTAAAAAGCTAAATAAACTATACTACTAGAGTTTAAGTGTTGCAATTTTTAACTTATTTTTTATGTTTTATATATCTTTTACTATTATAAGAGAAAAGTTGTCTTTGGTGAAACATTCAAAAATACCAACTATGCCCTCATTTTTATATTTAAATAGCTTGACATATATTATAATCTATTTCAAAGAAATTAAAATAGAATGTCCATTCAAATAATTACACTATCAAAAAATTAGAAGTAATGATGAAAATCCATTTAAATTCAAAACATTTTTTAGTAGAGCTCCTACACCTACTATGGTAGGTTGTTTGTATAACCTTGGGCTCACGGGAGGTGGCTCAGGCAGTGAACAGGAGAAGCCGGCGAGAGAAACTAGGTGGGCGAGTGGGACCATGTGGTCCACTCGCAGGAGGCGAGACGGGGGTCCTTTGTCGTAGGCGAGACGTCCTTTGGGTGCGCGAGTAGGCCCTTGAGGGCGAAATGGCTCCCATAATACGGGAGGCCTGTAAGACGAGTAGGAGGGCTCGTCTCGCCCGCAGGGTGCTTCCCCACTCGCCGTGTAGAAGGAAGGTTGTTTTACCCTTTCTACCCCCAAGGGGGATTTTACTCTTCTACCCCGGGTAATTTTACATTTTTGTCCTTGGTGGTCTGCGTATAGCCCTTCAGAGCAACGGAGTTTGGCTGTTGGCAGACCCAACCTAGGGCATTTTGTTAATTTCAGGTCAGTTCAGAATGGTTATTTGTAGATCCAAATCAGAGGCCTATAAATAGACTGATAAGGTGCCTGGGAATGGGTTGTTGAACCTTGTCATATTCTTCCTCAGAGGCACCTAACTCAGCATTGGCTATGGAGGAGAAGAACTACAGTTTCTTTCGGGTACGAGGTGGGACCTCTAAGCTAAGACCATTGGTCTATTTCTGTTCCAGTGACTAATACGGGAGGGCGGTTCAAGAAGAGTAAGTGTGAGTTGCAGCATCAAGTCTGAACTCTAGGTGGAACCGGGAGACTGATTTCAACATTTTTGGTGCGGTGAGCGTGGACCGTAGCCCACAGAGAAGAATCTTGAGCAACCTCATGACCGGAGGTCACAGAGAAGGAGACGGAGATGGGTTAGATAACCCGGGAAGATTCGTTGGAAGGGAGAAGTTCATGGCGTCAATCAAAGGCATCATGAACATGCTCCAAGGGATCTCATGGCAGGGGGATTGTTCGACCCCGCTACCACAGGTGCCTGTTCTCGCACCGCAGGAAGAGCTCATCTCGACGAGAGTGGGATAAGATGCCCCGGGGAGGCGATCGGGGAAGGAAGTGATGGTGGAATGAGGCGGGCGAGACATGGAGGTAAGGGAGCTGTTCCCAAGCCCAGCGAGCTTCGTCTCGCCAGGGAGGTCGTCGTGCGAGTAGGGGCAGCGAGACTAGTGGCGAGAGAGTCCCCATTTTGCGAGTTGATCCTGTCGGCTCCCGTCCCGAAAGGGTTCCGGGAACCCGAGATGAACTATTATGTGGGGAAAGATGATCCCCTCCAGCACCTACAGTGGTTCGAGGATGCGGTTTAGATCAGACCGATGACGGACGATTTTAAGTGTCGTATTTTTGCCATTACTCTGAAGGACAAGGCTAGAGATTGGTTTCATTAGCTCCCGACAGGCTCGATATACAGCTTCGAGGACCTGTGCAGGAGCTTTCAGCTGTGTTTCTCAACTTCGAAGAAGAGGAAGAAGAACCCGGAGTAGATCTTTTTGATTAAGCAGAGGGAAGATGAGTCCCTAGCTCAGTATGTGGACAGATTTCAGGAGAAGATCTTGGATATTCATGAGATGCCTAGATTCGCCCTCCAGATGGCCTTTACCGTGGGACTGCGGGAAGGCTTCTTCAAGATGAGCCTCACTCGGAAGGCGCCACTATCCTTGAGGCGTTGATGGAGAAGGCTGCGAAGGAAATAGCAATGGAGGCAGCTAATCCAGCTTTTGTAAAAACGATAGCAAGACTGACGGAGGTCGAATCAAGAGAGTCCGGAGGGAGACAGCAAGAGGGTAGGAGAAGAGAAGAGCCGAGGGCACCAGCGTACCAGGAGTAGGATGGAGGCAGTAGGGAGGCCCTACATCAGGGCAAGGGAGAGGATTTCCCCAGGGAGGAAGGAATCAACTAGGAGGACCTGGAAAATTTAACCAGCAGGGGTGGGGGTACGGTCATAGACCACCTCTACCCCCGCCGCCGCAAACTATGGCCATCGGCCGAGGGAGAGGTAGAGGCCGAGAGAGAGGAAGAGGAGCAGGAGTTGGAAGGAGGAGAAACCCTTCGGAGGGGAGGTGAGGAGAGGAGATAGCATTGCCATACTGTGACTTCCACGAGGAGGAAGGTCACGCAACGACTACTTTCCCAGAATTCTTGGAAATGAAAAGAGCTAGGGGAACAGGAGAGCAGCAGAGGCCGGTACGGATAGTGGAGGTGACGGGACCGGAGAGGAAGATTGATGTGTGGATCGAGCGGATGCAGGAGACCGAGCGGGAATTGGAGTAATCCACGGGGGTGGGGATCGAGGCTACCCGAAAGGCGAGCCTTCATACTATGTATCGTCAAAGAGTAGCCTCGACGTCACAATCCCCTTGCCCGGATGAGAAAATCACCTATTCGAGAAAGGACGTGCCAGACCATGAAGACCCCTTCTGTGATGCACTGATGATCCGGACCGCCATTGAGAACTTCACGGTATCGCGGATCTTGGTTGACAATGGGAGCTCAGTGAATGTTATTTTCAAGAAGGGTTTAACGAGATGAGGGTGGAGGCCCGAAGGGTGCTGGCAGCAGACGGACCGTTGTTTGGATTCTCAAGAGAGAGGAAGGAGGTCGAGGGGGTAGTGGGACTCCAAGTAACCATGGGGGACTATACAGGAACTACCGTTTCGTCATAGTGGATGCCCCCAGTAGTTACAATACCATTTTTGGGCGCCCCTTGATTAGTTCATTAAGATGTGTACCGTCCTCTTTCCACTAGTGCCTGAAGCTCAACGCAGGAGGTACTCAAATCAGAGTACGGGGAGATCCAAAGGCGGCCAGGGAATGCTACGTGACGGCAGTAAACACCATCTTATGGCAGGGAGAGGCCGAAGAGATGGAGAAGAGGATGGAAGAATGGCAGCAGGAGTTTGGTAGCGAAGCAGAGGAGGAAGAGGAAAGAGTGTTTGAAGGGGAGGGAGAAGTGGTGATGGTATGAGCATTTCGGGGGAGCCAGAAATGGCAGGAGAGAACGATGGAGAGATGGGGATGGAAGGGAGGAGGAAGAAAGAGGGGTTGGAGGAGAGGGAGAAGTGGTGATGGTATGAGGAATTGAGGGTGAGCCAAAAACAGCGGGCGAGAAAGATGAGGAGATGGAGGCGGAAGAGGAGAGGTGGTCGAAGGAAGGTGAGGGGAGGAGGAGAGAAAAAGAGAAAGAGGTGGGAAGCAGGAGGGTCGACCGGAAGGGAGGCCCAGCTGGAAAAAAGAAGAATTACGCTACTGGGAGGAGGCAGCACTGGCGATCTGGAGATGGAGAAGCTTGGGGGAGAAATGGTAGTGACTGTCATGGAACATGAGGCAATAGGCCAGGAGGTAGGAGAACAGGATGTGTCGGGGGAACAGGAGAAAGAAGAGGAGTCGTCAAGGCTGAAGGCGGTCGTAGAGGTACTAGAGATGGAGATCTTCACCAGAGAAGGAAGAAGAGAAAAGATAAAGGTCAATGGAGAGCTCCGCCCAGAAGATCAGGAGGAGGTCAAGGCATGCATGTAGAGGAATATTGACGTCTTCGCTTGGAGCGCAGCTGACATGCCCGGGGTCGATGCGGATGTGGCCTGCTATCATCTCAATCTCGACCCCAACACTCGCCCAGTGCAATAGAAGAAGAGGGCGATCGCGTCCAAGAAGGCCGGACCCATTAGAGAGGAGGTAGAAAAGCTGCTTAAGGCGGGGTTTGTGTCTGCCTGTAAGTATCCGGGGTGGGTGAGCAATGTTATAATGGTAAAAAGGGGGCGGGTAAGTGGATAATGTGTGTAGATTTCTCTCTCTTAAATAAAGCGTGCCCTAAGGATTGCTACCTTCTACCTCGAATCGATGTGCTGGTTGATTCAGCTATCGGTTTCTCCCTAATGAGTTTTCTAGATGCGTTTTTAGGATATCACCAAATACGCATGCACCCTCTGGACGTCAAAGACGTCACCTTCGTCACGGAGGATGGATGTTTTTGTTTTAACATGATGTCATTTGGGTTAAAAAATATGGGGGCGACCTATCAAAGAATGATGGATCGGATCTTTCGAGAGCAGAAGGGGTGGAACCTCGAGGTGTATGTGGATTATCTAATGATCAAAAGTCGGGACCTCAGTTCTCACGTCTTGGATCTTGAGAAAACCTTTGGGACCTTAATAAAATATAAAATGAGGCTCAACCCCCTGAAATGCGCTTTTGGAGCCAGTCGGGGAAAGTTCCTCGGGCATCTCCTTACCCCATCCGGAGTAGAGCCCAATCCCGATAAGGTGAAGGTAATTCTAGAGCTGGAATCTCCCAAGAATGCCAAGGAAGTTCAACGTCTCACCGGCAGGCTGGCCGTACTAAGCAGGTTCCTCTCCCGAGCTGGAGAAAAATGCTCACCCTTCTTCCGGACATTGAGAGGGGGTAAGAAGTTTGAATGGACCATGGAGTGCGAGGAGGCTTTTCAGGCTCTAAGGCAGCAGCTCACCTGAGCACCTCTACTCCAGGGACCTAGTGAAGGGGAGGTCTTATTCTTATATCTAGGGTTGGGAACCGAGGCCGTAAGTTCAGTTCTAGTATGGGAGGAAGGAAAAAAGCAATTCCCTATCTATTATGTAAGCAGGGTCCTGAAGAAGGCGGAGCTAGAATACCCAATCCTCGAAAAGCTAGCATTTGCTCTCATTGTATCGGTCAGGAAGCTTAGGTCATATTTTCAGGCCCATTCACTTCAGGTGGTGACAGATCACCCCCTCTATCACATCTTAGAAGGGGTGGAACACTCTGAAAGGTTGTACAAGTGGTCAATTGAGCTCTGTGAATTCGACCTCACTTTTACTCCTCAGGTTGCCATCAAATCATAAGTGATGGCTGACTTCCTAACGGATTACGTGGTTGAGATCCAAGAGGCCGAAGCACCCTCTCGAGCGGCTTGGAAGATGCTAGTAGATGGAGCTTCAGGAATAAATTCCTTTGGAGGAGGAATGATCTTGGTAAGTCTAGAGGGGACCAGGATTGAGCAAGCTTTGAAGATCCACTTTACAATCACCAATAACCAAGCAGAATATGAGGCGATCAACGCAGGGCTCAGGTTGGCTTGGGAGTTGGGTATACAAGATGTTAGGGTTGTTGGGTACATTGGTCAAATGTACCTGATTTGAAGAAGCCTCACCCAACTCAATGATATACATCATAATGTATTTGATGTATGTTTGAGTTACTTGTGCAGGTTAAGAAATCACTGGACTGAAGCAAAAAGTTTCTAAGTCCATGTGTCGACACCCAGAGGAAAAGTGTCGACACTTAAGAAAGCTTGTGTCGACACCCAGACAAGCAGTGTCGACACTTGTAGTCATTGTGTCGACACCTGGGATGCAGAGTCGACACCAGACAGAAAGTGTCGACACTTGGAGATGTGTCGACACTCAGTGAAGAAAAATGCAGACAGAAAGTGTCGACACAAGGAGCTGTGTCGACACCCAGTGAAGCTGTGTCTACACCAGAAAGTGTCGACACTTGGAGCTGTGTCGACACTCAGAAAAAGTCTGCAGACTCTAAGTACAAGTGTCGACACTCAGAAAAAGTCTGCAGACTCTAAGTACAAGTGTCGACACTCAACACAATGTGTCGACACTCAACAGAAGAGTCAGCATTTGAAGTATGTGTCGACACCCAGAACAAAGTGTCGACACACAGCTGAAGACTCAACACTTGAAGAAAGTGTCGACACATGGAGCTGTGTCGACACTTAGCAAAGAACAAAAAGAACAACAAATTATTCTAAGTACAAGTGTCGACACTAAGGGAATGTGTCGACACTCAGCTGAAGTCTCAACAACAAGAAGGTGTGTCGACACAAGGAGCTGTGTCGACACTCAGCAAGAATCAACATAGAAGACTATGTGTCGACACCAAGAAGTAGTGTCGACACTTAACAGATTCAACACAAGAAGATGTGTCGACACAAAGGAGATGTGTCGACACATAGAAGAATTCAGCAAGAGCTAGAAGAACAAGTACTTGTGTCGACACTCAATTTCAGTGTCGACACATGTAGAAGAATCTGTGTCGAGACATACAAGGAGTTGTGTCGACACCTTGTAGACTTGTGTCGACACTTACACAACATGTGTCGACACTTGGACTATAAGTGTCGACACTTAAAGACAGAAATTCTCGACACTTACAGATAGTTAGAGATTTTCAAGAAGTGACTGGATGATTTGACAGCTACCGTTCCAGCCGGTCTACAGCACCTGTCAGAGATATCAGAAGTCAGTTATGGACCGGTCCAGCCGGTTACCATGAAGAAAGCCTATAAATAGGCACCTATAGTTTACAGAAACTGTTGTTCAGTTTTGCTGAAGTTAAAAGTTGTTGATCAGATTATTGAAGTAATTATAGTGTTACAAAGAGGATCAACACAAGAAGATCTTGCAGTTCAAGTGCAGATCTAAGAAGTTGGAGAGAGAGGGCTCCATCCAAGAAATCAGCCTTTGGAACTAAGCTGAGAAGAAGGATTCAGATTCAGTCTGGATCTTAAGTGGCAGAGGTCAAGGAACAACTGCAGAGGATTCAGCCTTATTCAATTCTACTCAAGAAGCTTTGAAAAAAGCTAAGTCAGGGTGAATCCAGCTGAGTTCTTCCAAGAACTCATCAAGAATCTCTCAACTCCCCTCCTTTAATTCTGAGTTGTAGAGTTATTATTTGTATTACATTTGTAACTTGTAGGATCCATTGGATCTGAGTGATTGTAAGCCTATATTTATAAAGGCTGAGGGTAGGGCTTGTTAGCCTGAGTGCAGGAGATAGAGATCTCTGAGTGTAGGCCTTGTTGTCTGAGTGTAGGCCTTGGTTGGCTGAGTGTAGGCCTTGATTGGCTGAGTGTAGGCTTTGGGATAAAGCTGAGTTGTAAGGCTTTGGGCCTGAGGTGTAGGAACCAATTTGGGTTCTGAGACAGTGCAGGAGTTTGGCCGAATCTAGTACACTGCTAGATAGGCGAAGGGGGAAAGTGGATGTACCCATATCTTGGGGAACCACTATAAATCACTGTGTGTTGTACTGTGCTGAAATTGTTGTTGTGTATGCTGTGTTTGCTGTGATAAACTAGTTAGATTGCTGTGATATAACTGATTGCTGCCAATAAAGTTAGAAAAGGATTAGGTCACCTATTCACCCCCCCCCCCCCTCTAGGTGTTTAGGTACCATATCTTTCAAGTGGTATCAGAGCCAGGTTCCTCAAAACAAGGACTAACAGTCTGAGGAGATCCTGTTTGGCAGATTCAGAGTAAGGCATTACACAGTTTCAAGAAAATCAAGAAACATGGGTTCTTATGAGAATCACAAGGAATTGGGTTCCATGAAATTACCCATATGTAGAAAGGAGATCTTTGGGATCTGGAAAGAAAGGGTAAGGCTATTTATGGAGGCCTCTGACCCTAGAATCTACATCACAGTTAAGGAAGGGCCTTATGTGCCAATGAAGATTTCAGTATTGGATGCAAACCAGAGAACTCCAAAGGATTTCTCTGAGATGACTAAGGATGAAATTGTCCTGGCCACCATGGACAAGAGGGCACAGAACATAATAGTGAGTGTCATTGATGATGCAACTTTTCAGAACTTAATTCACTGTAAAACAGCAAAAGAGATGTGGGATACTCTCATTGTCTATATGGAAGGTTCTGAAGAAGTTAGGCAAGATAGAAAGTCCTTGCTAAATCAGGAGTATGAAAGCTTTAGGCAAGGAAAGGGTGATAGCATCACTGAGTGCTATAAGAAATTTTATAGAATAGTTAATGAACTCATGTCTTATGGAAGAGAGTTCAGTAACTATGAACTAAATGACAAGTTCTTAAGGTCCCTAACCAAAGATTGGGACACCAAGATCTGTGCCATAAGAGAAATGGCTAAGTTGGGGGAAATTCCTCCCCCTACACTGTTTCACAAGTTATTGTCATATGAGATGCAGTTGACAGTAAGAAAAGAGGAGGAGAAATCAACAAGGACTGAGCACAAAGAAAGAACTGTTGCTTTCAAGACAGAAGTTCCCAGAAAGTGCAGGAATAAGTCTTCAACTCCACCTCCAGAGGTAGTTGAATCAGAGTCTGATGAGTCTGACAGCACAAAGTCTAAGAGCAGTGAAAGTGATGAAGACTTTGCTGCTTTCACTAGACACTTTCAAAAGTTTTTGAAAAAGAAACAGTGGAGGTCAAGGCCTTCTACATCACAAGGAAAGGAAGACTCTTATCAGAAAAAGAGGTCTTCAAAGAATGACAAGAAAAGGACAAAATCAAGCAAGGCAACTGGTTCAAAGATTGTTTGCTATTGCTGCAATAGACAGGGCCATGTTATTGCAGATTGTCCAGAGAAGAGAAAGGAATCTGGTGACAGGAAAAAGACTCACTTCAAAGGGAAGAAAGAAAAGTCTTTTGTTGCTAAGAAGGAGAAGACTCTATCAGATATCTCTTCTTCAGAAACTGAGTCTGAGGCTGAAGCCTACATAGGGCTGTTTGCTGAAGAAGAAGATGAAGAATTCATGCAGATCTTGGAGTCAATTTATGAACAAGAAGACAGTCATTGCCAAGGGCTAATGGCTTTGACAGACAGTGCCAAAATCCTGGAGCAGCCAGGACCCAGTCAGGTACAAGGTTCATGTTCAAGTTCAGTTTCTTGTTCTAGTTCAGATTCAGATTCTTCTTCATCAAGTGATGAGAATGTATCTGAGTCTGAGGAAGATATTCATCAGCTTATAGATGAATATAAGGTACTGTTGCAAGCCTACAAGAAAAGCAAGACCCTAGCCAAAAGTCAGGCAAAGGAAATTGCTGATCTTAAAGCTGCTGCAACAGAGTTTGAGAAGCAATTTGATCAAAAACTGAATGAGGTAGCCAGGCTGAAACACATTACTGTGATTCAGATGGGAATTATCACTTTTAAGAATGATCAAATTAAGTGTCTGGAGAACAATCTTCAGAAGGAGAAGGACTTGGTTGCTAGGTTTTCTAAACCTAAGTCAGTTTTACCCATAATTGATGAATTTGTTCATCACAAGGGTAAAGCTGGACTGGGCTTTGTTAGACCTGCAGGGACTGAGCAGTCCAAGTATAAGTCCAAGGGCAAAGCCCCAACATTCAACAAGCCTGCTGTAGTCAAGACAGCCAAGGCAGTACCTAAGCAAAGGTACAATAAATTTGAATGTTGGTGCTGTGGCAAAGTTGGCCATTTTGCAGTAGACTGTTGGCACAATGTGAGTGCCAAAGTGAGTTCCAAACTACCTGTTGGAAAGCCAGTAGGTAGGTTTGTCAAATTGCAAACTAACAATCACCAAGGACCCAAGAATACTTTGGGTTCTAAGGTTCATTAATTTGTTTTGCAGGTGAGTCCAAGTGGCCATACCCCTACATGGTACTTGGACAGTGGATGTTCCAGACATATGACTGGAACTAGGGGACTACTGAAGGACTACATTCCAATCAAAAATGGTCCTAAAGTGACCTTTGGTGGTTCTGAAAAAGGAATCATCAAAGGGTTTTGTAACATTTCTTCAAACTTAGTTACCATTACTCAAGTGGCTTATGTTAAAGGGTTGAAACACAACCTAATAAGTATAAGTCAATTAAGTGATGTAGGGTATGACATCTCATTTGTTAAAAATGGTTGTCATATCAAGAGGTCAAGTGATCAAGAGATCATTTTGACAGGTTATAGGAAGAGGAATGTCTACTGCCTAGACATTATGATTGAGAACAATGGTTCTCCAGTTTGTCTTGTAGCTGATGAGACAGTCTCTCATTGTGTCAAATGGCACAAGAGGCTAGCCCATCTTAACTACAAGACTATTAGCAAACTCTTTAGCAAAGAGTTAGTGAGGAATGGTCCTCAAGTTAAGTGTGTTAAAGATGGCATTTGCTCAGCTTGTCAAAAGGGCAAGCAGACTAAATCCACCTTTAGAAGCATAGATAACAAAGATGCTGTGAGGTGTTTGTACCTCTTGCATTTGGATCTCTTTGGTCCAATGCCAGTTCACAGCTTAGGTAGGAAGGTCTATACCCTTGTAGTTGTAGATGACTACTCAAGGTTTTCCTGGGTGTTCTTCTTAAGACAGAAATCTGAAACACCTAGTGTCTTCTACAGCTTTGTCAAGCAAATTCAGAATGAACTAAATAGTACTGTGGTCAGAATTAGAAGTGACCATGGTACTGAATTTCAGTCTGATAGCATGACAAAACTGTGTGAAGACTTTGGGATATTTCAAGAATTCTCTTCACCTAGAACACCTCAGCAAAATGGCATTGCTGAGAGAAAAAATAGGACCTTGATAGAGGCTGGTAGAACCCTATTGAGTGATACATCACTGCCAGAGTATTTCTGGGCTGAAGCAGTTAACACTGCATGCCATGTTATAAATAGGGCTACCATCACTAAAGGGCTAAACAAGACCCCCTATGAAGTTGTGAAAGGCAGGAAACCAAACCTATCCTACTTCAGGATCTTTGGTTGCAAATGCTTCATACTTAACAATGGGAAGTCTTACATAACTAAGTTTGCTGCCAAGTCCCAAGAGGGAATTTTTGTTGGGTACAACAATAATAGTAAGGCTTATAGAGTCTATAACTTGACTACACAAGTTGTAGAAGAATCAGTGCATGTAGTTTTTGATGAGACTAAACTTATTAATAATGAGTTGTCTAGCAATGTATGCAGCCCCACAGGTTTGACAAAGAAAATGGACAAGCTTATTATAGAAGAAGTGCCTGCTGCAAGACAGCAAGGAGAGGAGAGTAGCTGCTGTCCAGGGGGAGAACTACATGTGCCAGTTGCTGAAGAAATCCAAGGTATACAGCATGATGCAGATGCTGAAGTGGTTCAATCTGAAGTGAGGATGCCTCCATCCCACAGGCATCTTAGAGATCATCCAGTAGAGCTGATTATTGGAGATCCAAGACAAGGAGTACAAACCAGGAGTAGAAACATGAATGCTGCAATCTATTCCAGCTTTTTGTCTCAAGTTGAACCTAAAAGATTTGAAGAAGCAATAATGGATTCACAATGGACTGAAGCAATGCAAGAAGAGCTTAATCAGTTCAAGAGGTGCAAGGTTTGGGAACTTGTTCCTAAACCTAAAGACCACAATGTAATAGGAGTTAAGTGGATCTACAGGAATAAGATGGATGAACAAGGTGTCATCATTAAGAATAAAGCTAGACTGGTTGCTAAAGGATATAGGCAAGAAGAAGGTATTGATTTTGATCAAACCTTTGCTCCAGTAGCCAGACTGGAAGCCATAAGAATGTTCTTGGCCTATGCAACCTATCAAGGATTCAAGGTATACCAAATGGATGTCAAGTCAGCATTCCTAAATGGTAATTTGAAAGAAGAAGTCTATGTGGAGCAGCCTTCAGGTTTTGTTGATCCAACTCTACCTCATTATGTCTATAGACTTAGGAAAGCTTTATATGGGTTAAAGCAAGACCCTAGGGCTTGGTATGAAACCCTATCTAGTTTCCTCATTGAGAACAAGTTCTCAAGGGGGAAAATAGATAAGACTCTATTCCTTAGGGAATCTAGAGGCAAAGTCATACTAGTCCAAATATATGTAGATGACATTATATTTGGGTCTACTGAAAGCAGCCTTTGCAAAAAGTTTGCAAAACTTATGCAAGGTCAGTTTGAGATGAGTAGTATGGGAGAGCTGAAGTTTTTCTTGGGTCTCCAAGTTAAACAGACTGAGAGTGGTTTGTCCATTTGTCAGTCAAAGTTCACCCTAGAACTCATAAGGAAGTATGGTATGGATTCATCCAGTACCATGAAGACTCCTATGGGGTCAAGTATGTCTCTTAGCAAGGATGATGCAGGGAAACCTGTAGATGAAACCTTGTATAGAGGGATAGTTGGCTCCCTATTATACTTGACTGCTAGTAGACCAGACATCATGTATGCTACATGTGTTTGTGCAAGGTATCAAGCCTGCCCTAAAGAGTCTCACTTGACTGCAGTCAAGAGAATTTTGAGATATCTAAAGGGCACTCCCTATCTAGGCCTCTGGTACCCTAGGAATGGAGACTTTGATCTAACAGGTTATTCAGATGCAGACTTTGCAGGATGCAAAGAGGATAGAAAGAGTACTACTGGAACCTGTCAATTCCTAGGTGGGAGACTAATTTCATGGAGTAGCAAAAAGCAGACTAGTGTGGCTATCTCCACAGCTGAGTCAGAGTATGTGGCTGCAGGAAGTTGCTGTGCTCAACTTCTGTGGATTCAACATCAGCTAGAGGACTATGGATTTCAGGTAAGTAGAACTCCACTTTACTGTGATTCTACAAGTGCTATTTCAATAGCTAATAACCCTGTATCTCATAGTAGAACAAAACATATTGAGATTAAATATCACTTTCTTAGAGAACATGTAGAAAGAGAAGATATTTCACTTGAATATGTTAAAATAGATGAACAAGTAGCTGATATGTTTAATAAGCCACTAGAAGAAGCTAAGTTCAATAGATTCAAAATTGAACTAGGAATGATAAACTTAGAGTAAGTTTACAGATTTGAAAATGACTAAGTAAAAAGGTGTCGACACATAGACAAATCTATGTCGACACAGAATAGTGGTGTCGACACTTCAGGAAAAAGGTGTCGACACATCTAGGAATGTGGTGTCGACACTTCAGAATGTTAGTGTCGACACATGTCAAGTAGGTGTCGACACATCCAATATGGTGTCGACACTTAAGTTTTACTCAGAATTTTTCTAAGTAAAGTCTCGACAATATGTCGAGTTATGTTGTGTCGACACATAACCAAGTGTCTACACATAAAATCTGTTGACTAAATTTGTGTCGACACATATGTGTCGAGACATTATAAGTCAGTGTCGACACTTATTGCCAGTGTCGACACATGTTAAGCTAGCTGTCCCGCCTGTTCATCTTCAAAATCAGAAAGGTATAAATAGGGTTCTGTCTTTGTTTGTCGACACGCTTTCAAAGTTTCGAGACCAAAACTCCTGTGTCGACACCTCTCTTTTCTAAAGACAAATTCTCCAAACCCTAATGGCTCCTAAGCTTGAGGAAAATGTTAACGAGGGCTATGAGCTAGTGCGAGGCGCGTTCGATGGAGCTGATCAAGAAATCAAGTCGGTGGTAACCCTAGTAGCCGATTCTGGATTGGAATACTTGGTTTCAGAACCAACAAAGATTTGGAAGAAGGAAGTTCTTGAATTCCTTAATGGAGCTGCTGTAGATGACTCTGGATATAAAATCAAATCCAGAGTTCATGGATCTAAAGTCAAGATTTCACCAAAAAGTCTGAGAAAGGTACTCCAGCTACCTAAAACACAGGATGAAGAAGAAGTAACTGCATCCAAGACCAGGGAAGCCCTTATCTGGTGTGGACTTGATCCCAAGATGAAGATAGGATCTGTCTTTAACAGGAAAGGCATGAACAGTCAAGGAAAATTCATGTCTGAGATTGTGGGCAAGGTTATTCTCAGTAAGCCTGGAGGGCATGACAGGGTGTCTGCCTCTATGTTTGGAATTATGACTAGAATCATATTCACTCTGAAAACAGACTGGTCAATAGTGGTTTTTGACAAGATCAAGGAGAGCTTGAAGAAGCCCAATCTGGGCAGAATTATAAGTCTCTACCTAGCTGGTACAATACCAGAGGTAATGAGCAATGCTGCTGGAAGTAAGATCAACCACATGAGGAAGATGGATCAAAGGATATTTTCCAGATGGGACAGGGTGTTGTCCAAGGAAGTGGCAACCCCAGAGAAGCCAGTTACTGAGAAGGAGACTCCTCCAAGGAAGAAAAGGAAGACAGCTGCTGTGACACAGGAGTCCTCCAGCAGTTCAGGGAGTGAAGAACAAATTGTTTTCACTCCTGATGCTCAAGAGGAAGTGGCTGCAGAGAAGACCACTGCTGCTCAAGATGTAGCTGAGATCCAGGGGGAGCTGCCTCAAGCTAGCCCCATCCATAGGGATCACAGCCAGGGGGAGCTTCCAGTAGTAGAAGAACCCTCTACTCTGGACAGTGAGCAAGCCACTAACATCATCCAAGAGGTACTCATTGATCTAAATACATTGAATTTTTCTATAGTAGATTCTGATTTGTCTGATGTACATCAGCAAACTCAGCTAGACAGTCAAGAACCAGATGTTGTTATCCAAGACACATCTGTTGTACTAGAAGTGGTTCCTGATCAAGTGGTGGAAGAACCAAGAACTTCTCCTGTACAGTCTCCACCTGAATATACAATGGAAGATTTGTTTCTAAATCTAGATCAAGAAGATTTTGATATGGACAAGGATGCTACTGCTGAAGATAAGAGTGCTGTTGCTGAGGGGGAGCACATGGAAGTTCTGGAAGAGCCTATTAGGCTGGAAACTGAGCAAGCACCTGATGTGCAAACTGAGAAGCCTCAAAGCCCTAAGGAAAGGGTTGAAATAGTAAGCACTTCAGAATCTGAAGAAGATGAGGCTGCAAAGGCTAAGAAGAAGAAACTCTATGTCTTCAAGAGGAGAAGTCAGAGTTATAAGAAAGCCTTGCAATCCATTGCCCCACAGCCTATAGTTCAACAAGCTCCAACTGTTGACTATAGTGCTTTACTGATTGCACTGCAGATAAAAATGGATGAACAAAGGAAAGCCATAGAGGCTTATGTTGATGAAGGGCAGAAGACTTTACAGTTTGACCTAGCCCAAGAAATAAAGTCTATAAGGTTTGAGATGAACCTTAATAAGAAGAAGATGAATGAATGTTTCCACAAGGGTGGAAATGCTGTGGTGTATCTGGCAACACACCAAGAGAAGATAAAGGCACATTTAGATGATATAGCATTGAAGCAAGGGTATATACTGGAAAATCAGTTAAGGATGAATGACAACTTGACTGCATCACACAATGCTATAGTCACTGAATTGAAGAATAAGACTGCTGAACCTTCAACATCTACTGCTGCTGCTAAAGCTGAATTTGACAAAGTATTCCAGGAAGAACTTACTGCTGTTAAGTCTGCTATTAAAGATTCCCAGAAAGCCATCTCTGAACAACTTACAAAGCTGAAACCATTCTTTAAAGAGGGAATCAGATATTTGGACAGTCAAATTAGATTTCAAAAGGATGATGTCAGAGACCATATGGCTAGAGAAGTCATAAAGGGGGAGAGAGTATTAGTCAAAGCTAGCTCTGACCATGCCAAATGGATATCTAACTCCATCAGAGCTACACTGGGCTATCCTCCACTCTGTGATGATGATAATGTTGCTGAATCAGGGATTCAAAATGCATATCTTAGAGGTGAGCAACCAGAGGTTGCTCAAGTGATTTATCCACCTCCAGATTTTGACATGGTTCAAGCAGATGTCCAGACAATGTATAGCCCAACTGAAGGAAAGCCTAATGTTATTCTGGATAAAGTAGTTCAGCCTATTTCTGCAGCTATGCAAGAGGCATTAGAGAAAGAAGAAGAGGCAAGGTTGTCAAAAAAGAGGTTTAGGGAACAAGCAGAACAAAGGCCAGATTTTGAACAGTGGAGCCCTACCTCTAGAAATATAATTTTAACTGCCTGGAAAGCGGCCAAGGACAATGCTCATGAAAGGAACAAGTGGTTCTCTGAAGCAGAATGGAGGAAACATGAAATAAGACAGGAGGCCATTGTTCAATATAGAAGAAAGGCAAAGATGGGAAAGCTACCTCCTACTGTAGTGGAGCCTAGCAAGTACTTCCCCAAGCCATACCACTATTTTGAGAGGCAGAAAATCAAAGCAGAAGAGCTGAAGAAGAAGGACTTAAAAGGCAAGAAGCCTGCTGATGCTGCAACTGCTGAAGCCACTGTCAAAGCTCAAGTCCAATCAGGAAAAGGCATTGTTATCAAAGAACCAGATCAGAAATAGATTAGGAATTGACTTGAAGATTGTTGTAATCTTTTGAATGAAAAACATTTTTGTAAACCATTGAAGATGTATTAGAAAAATGTTAGAACAATATATGATAAATATATTTCATGATTGTTCTGAGAATATGTCTATTTCTTGTTTGTTCTGCAATGTTGAATGTGTATACATGTGTGAAATATTACATGTTTATGTTTACCCTGCTGTTTATAATCTGCTTTACATCATTTTGTAATTTTAATTATGAATGGTGTATATCATTGACTAAGGGTTATGACTTCTCCAAATAGGGGGAGATTGTTGGGTACATTGGTCAAATGTACCTGATTTGAAGAAGCCTCACCCAACTCAATGATATACATCATAATGTATTTGATGTATGTTTGAGTTACTTGTGCAGGTTAAGAAATCACTGGACTGAAGCAAAAAGTTTTTAAGTCCATGTGTCGACACCCAGAGGAAAAGTGTCGACACTTAAGAAAGCTTGTGTCGACACTTGGAGTCATTGTGTCGACACCTGGGATGCAGAGTCGACACCAGACAGAAAGTGTCGACACTTGGAGCTGTGTCGACACTCAGTGAAGAAAAATGCAGACCGAAAGTGTCGACACAAGGAGGTGTGTCGACACCCAGTGAAGCTGTGTCTACACCAGAAAGTGTCGACACTTGGAGCTGTGTCGACACTCAGCAAAAGTCTGCAGAGTCTAAGTACAAGTGTCGACACTCAACACAATGTATCGACACTCAACAGAAGAGTCAACATTTGAAGTATGTGTCGACACCCAGAACAAAGTGTCGACACACAGCTGAAGACTCAACACTTGAAGAAAGTGTCGACACATGGAGCTGTGTCGACACTTAGCAAAGAACAGAAAGAATAACAAATTATTCTAAGTACAAGTGTCGACACTAAGGGAATGTGTCGACACTCAGCTGAAGTCTCAACAACAAGAAGGTGTGTCGACACAAGGAGCTGTGTCGACACTCAGCAAGAATCAACATAGAAGACTATGTGTCGACACCAAGAAGTAGTGTCGACACTTAACAGATTCAACACAAGAAGATGTGTCGACACAAAGGAGATGTGTCGACACATAGAAGAATTCAGCAAGAGCTAGAAGAACAAGTACTTGTGTCGACACTCAATTTCAGTGTCGACACATGCAGAAGAATCTGTGTCGAGACATACAAGGAGTTGTGTCGACACCTTGTAGACTTGTGTCGACACTTACACAACATGTGTCGACACTTGGACTATAAGTGTCGACACTTAAAGACAGAAATTCTCGACACTTACAGACAGTTAGAGATTTTCAAGAAGTGACTGGATGATTTGACAGCTGCCGTTCCAGCCGGTCTACAGCACCTGTCAGAGATATCAGAAGTCAGTTATGGACCGGTCCAGCCGGTTACCATGAAGAAAGCCTATAAATAGGCACCTACAGTTTACAGAAACTGTTGTTCAGTTTTGCTGAAGTTAAAAGTTGTTGATCAGATTATTGAAGTAATTATAGTGTTACAAAGAGGATCAACACAAGAAGATCTTGCAGTTCAAGTGCAGATCTAAGAAGTTGGAGAGAGAGGGCTCCATCCAAGAAATCAGCCTTTGAAACTAAGCTGAGAAGAAGGATTCAGATTCAGTCTGGATCTTAAGTGGCAGAGGTCAAGGAACAACTGCAGAGGATTCAGCCTTATTCAGTTCTACTTAAGAAGCTTTGAAGAAAGCTAAGTCAGGGTGAATCCAGCTGAGTTCTTCCAAGAACTCATCAAGAATCTCTCAACTCCCCTCCTTTAATTCTGAGTTATAGAGTTATTATTTGTATTACATTTGTAACTTGTAGGATCCATTGGATCTGAGTGATTGTAAGCCTATATTTATAAAGGCTGAGGGTAGGGCTTATTAGCCTGAGTGTAGGAGATAGAGATCTCTGAGTGTAGGCCTTGTTGGCTGAGTGTAGGCCTTGGTTGGCTGAGTGTAGGCCTTGATTGGCTGAGTGTAGGCTTTGGGATAAAGCTGAGTTGTAAGGCTTTGGGCCTGAGGTGTAGGAACCAATTTGGGTTCTGAGACAGTGTAGGAGTTTGGCCGAATCTAGTACACTGCTAGATAGGCGAAGGGGGAAAGTGGATGTACCCATATCTTGGGGAACCACTATAAATCAATGTGTGTTGTACTGTGCTGAAATTGTTGCTGTGTATGCTGTGTTTGCTGTGATAAACTAGTTAGATTGCTGTGATATAACTGATTGCTGCCAATAAAGTTAGAAAAGGATTAGGTCACCTATTCACCCCCCCCCCCTCTAGGTGTTTAGGTACCATATCTTTCAAGGGTCTTCACGGAATCTATGGTGGTTGCAGGACAGATCAAATGGGAGTTCGAAATGAGGGAGCCCACCCTCCAGCTGTATCTAGGGATGGTCAATGACATTATCGGGTGGTTCCGCAGTTTTTCGATTCAGCACGTCCCGCGGGATGAAATCACTCAAGCGGACCAACTCGCCAAATATGGCCCTCGAGCCGTAGGAACGGTGACATAGCTTTTCAGGCTGTCCATAGAAGAGGGAGAACTCATGGAGATAAACCAGCAAGGGTCCGGGATGGACCCCTTCATCACTTTATTGACCTCGGGACAACTTCCTGAGGGCAACCTCGATAGGAAGCGGGTCAGGTACAAATCAACGTACTACCTGTTGATGAAGATTTTATAGTTTTAAAAAAATATCCAAACAAAAATCTTAAACTAGGCAAGTGCACCTATCAAAATTTAGTATAGGAAATGTCGTATTTAAACTCGGGGACCGTTGAGTACTTGTACTCACAAGGAAGAGCTATTATTTTATCGATCGAAAATTGGTTTTGCGAAAAAGAAAACGTTAAACTAAGAGGAGAGATATGATGATAGGAAAGCTAGCACTTGATCTAGAATCCCTTTGGGCTAGAATAAATTTCCATGAAATGAAAATAAATACAAGCATCTAAATTATAACTTCGACCGCGGAGGTTCCATTGTTACGAAGTGCCTCTCTCGAGAATACGCATTCGACTAACCTTAGGTTGATCGATTAAGACCTCTCGGCCAGTCGAAAAACCTAAGCTTGCTTTATGTGGTGAAACTTACTAATGGAATTGACACCAATGCGGAAGAATCTTGACTTTCTCTCTTGAGGGGTCCATGAAACTCCCTTTATCCTTGAGTGATCTACTCGTATCCACATTATCTCGGTAAATCTAGGATACGGATCTAATTTCGAATAAACATAATTTGCAACTTATGAATTCGAAGAAGTTAAATTCAAAGATAAATCGAAGTACATAAAAATAGAGAGCTTGATAAATTGAGATAAAAAGAAGAAATTTATTCCATTCCAAAGTTCATCATGATAAAGTGCTAATTGAAAATTAGATACTAATCATGATGGGAGAATTACATGAAAGGTTGAAGAGAGACATGATTAAAGAAAGACTTGAAATTAAAAGCTACTTTATGAATTTAAAATGCAAGAAATATAGTAAAACAAAAATAGAACTACGCTCCCAAAATCTCCTCCTTAGCTTCTGGAATCGCCTGAAATTTATAGGCAAGTTTACTAGATGATCATGCCCCTAGGTCACGCCCGTGACCTAGGGCGTGTCGGGTTCGGAACGGTCGTCTTCAAGTCTTAGAAACGTTGGCGCGAAACTCCCAAAAATCGTTAATTGGCGGGTCATGTCCCTAGATCACGCCCGTGGCCTAGGGCATGTCTTGACGATTGCTGAAAACGACGGGAAGCAGAAATGGCAGGAATAACTCTGGCCATTGTTGGTAGGGTAACGCCCATGGTCACGTCCGTGACCAACGGCGTGTCTTGCAAAACTGCTAGGGCATGAAACTGCTGCATTAACTTGGCACGCCGGGATGTCACGGCTCGAAGTCATGCCCGTGACAAATATGTCATGCCTGTGTCAGGGCGTGTAACTTTAATCTAACGTGGATTGGAGGCCTGGATCATCATCAGCGTGTCATGTCTGGCTGACATGCACAGTTCAGCATGGTCACACCCGTGACCATTGGGCGTGTATTTTTAAATGACGTGGCAGTGAGCTCTAGAGCACTCGCCGGGGTCATGCCTGGATGTCATGCTCGTGACCTGGTGGTCACGCGAGTGTCCGGGGCATGTACTTTGCAATTTTCTCAGCTTTGTCCAGCTTTGTCTCCTGATCAATTCTGTAAACTCCAAATTGAAATTTGCAGCCCAGATTGACCCTAAAATAAGAAATGAAAGAAATTAGATAATAAAATCATAAATATATTTATAAACTATTTAATTATTAAATAAAAATTATATAAAAATATGGATAAAATTAGAGATATCAAATACCCCATACTTATTCGTTTGCTCGTCCCGAGCAAACAACTTTTCAAGGAGAGTAGAAAAATTTTAACGCTAGAAACAAAAATTGAACCTAAAGAGTAGAATGTGAAGTCTTATGCCTATGCGCGTAGTTATTTTTGTAGAAAAACCTACTCAGCATACAAATTAGTTTTAAATTTTCTAAAATGTGTTTTCACTTATTATTTTTACTTCTAAAATGAAAACCCGGTAAATCTTAAAATCACGTTTAGGGAGAAAGTAGCGTGTTTACTAAGATATCATTGCACAAATCGAAGATCGGGATACCCTCCAAAGAAATCCATCAATGTCGATGGCCATAGGCTTGCCCTTTTACACTCTCGCCACGACACTAGTTTAACTTATAAGCACAAATCAGTAGTGCTTAACTAGGTTGAAATGTAGGCTTAAGTTTTTTTGGGGTTTGGAAAATCAAAGATAAAGAAGATGGGTATACACACCAAAACCTAATGCGAGCTTGCACAAAAGAAATAAATTGAACAACTCCGCCAATTCATAAATTCCTTTGTCTCTTTTACTTAATATGTTGAATATTTTTTTCAACTTCCTCTATTTATTTTCATTTTTTTTCTATATTTTTTTCTTCTTTTCTCTTTTTTTCTTTTTTTAGAGGAGGGATGAAAAATAAAACAACTCTTTTTTTTTCAATTAGCCACCAAAATAAAATGGCTCCTAATCACTCATAAACCGGTTTTGTATATATAATTTCAAGCTCGGTCATAGGTGTGTAATTAGGATGCTTTTTAGACTTTGGTAATGTGTTGGTGGAGCTAAAACAAAAGGAAGGGTATAGGCTCAAATTGGCTTAGCAAAGATAAAACGTTAGGTAAGGGTGCAAAGGCTCAAACTTGCCAAAAGAAGTGCCTAAATCATTTTTATGCTAACGAGTTTAACCTATGCAAAGTCTTGAGAATAGATAGAGGGCAAGTTCTAGACATCGAAAAAGAGTACCTCTTTCTTGATCCGCAGAATATCTCTCTAGTAAACTTCTACACACTCTCTTAAACTATTCTTAGATTTTACCGGTTTCAAAGTAAAGTAAAATAAGCTATTTATACGCATTTGGAAAAATAAAAATCTAATTGCATGTTGAATGTTTAATTCTACTTAAATTCTACAAATTTGTGTGCTTGACTGGAAACACAACATGGCCAACAGTTCTACTCCAAAATTCAAAATTCGATTAAAGCATCAAAATCTTCTAAACACTATGTAAAAGTTGAAAATTATGGATTTCGCATGTGAATAAATATAGAAATAAAGATTTCTCTAATTTTAAAATTAACCCTAAATTTTTGTTATTTCTTAGAATTCCCGATGTATACCCTGTGAAGGGCTCTCACCGGTACTAGGAGGTAAGATGGGGTGATATCTCAAACATCCCTTTCTAAGAAATTTAATTTCGATTTTCTATTTTTTTTTTTTTTGAAATTTTTGATATTTATATTTTTTTGTGTTTTTGTGAAGTAAAAAATTAAAATGTGAAAATCAAAAAAAAAATTATGATTTTTTTGAAAGATGTTTATGATTTTTTTGTATATTTTGCTTGAGAAATATCCCCCATTCTTAAACAATACATTGTCACCAATGGAAAAATAAGTAATGAAAAGAAAAAGGAGAATTCCCTGAAGCGGGCAAATCAACACCAAAGTGTACCTGTAAGACATGACAGAAGCCAAACATGTTTTTGATATTTTTTTAAGAAAAATAAAAGATACATGACAAGTGAAAAGAAAATATAAAAGAAAAGATAAATGATGACGGACTACAACCCCAAGGATAAGAACTATTCCTCATCGCTAGCATCCCCCCGTGGCGGATAATGAGTTCGCATATTTGCGAACTCACGTATAATATGCGCCACGGAAGAAGCATGGCTCTGCTCCAGTACGACAAAACGTGCATCAAAATTAGTAAAACGGCTGTCAAAATTTGTTTGCATCTGATTTAGGCGAGTGTGAATCAACCCAAATTGATGATCCCAATAGTTTTGAGTGCCGGCCGCTGGGGTAGAGGGAATAGGAGGTGGCGGAATCGGGGGAGAGTGAGGAGCACCGCTGGGACCAGCACCGAAATCAAGATCAAGATCCCTGCCACCGACCGCTGGGGGGATAGCCTCAAATTCTCAATCTCAACGCCGCGCAAGGCCAAGGGCCTGGAGGGTCTGGAACTGAATGACTTGCGGCGTCTGAACGCAGCTCAGTCACGGAAGAGCATCCCAAAGACCGATATTCTTGGAGAGAAAAGTGATGAAGTTCCCACCGTGCACTGCTCCCAACCTCACATTTTATGCTTGGTGCAGAAAGAAAATTACGAGCAAATAACCAAGGTTGAGCGGGACCCGGTAAAACATACAATATAAATATAGTAAATCTACCCGAGTCACCCCTCCATGGCTATCGCCGCGAGTAGAAAGAGTAAAGGTGAGGAGGTTGTGGAGAATGTGCAAGGCGGTGGAAATGAGGTGGCTGCCTTTAGATTTCTTTGGGGTCTAGGGTGCGGTGTTATTACTGAGTTTCGCCCAAAATGTGGGAATGTTGACATCGGGAGGAAAATCAGTAAGAAGACCAAGATAGGAGGGAGATTGGGAGAAGGCCTCCAAGCAAAAGCCCATGGATACATTGAGTTGGTGGATGGTGAGCTGATGTATCACACCACCCATGCGAAAGATGATGAAATCATCATTCACTGCCCAACGGAACTCAAATGATGCCAAGAACTTGACGGTGAGCTCAAGGAAGGCGTGCTCTGAAATGAAGAAGAGGGAACTCCATCCAGGGGTGGATAGAAATTCCCAAACCAAATCTGCAGCTCCAAAGGTGGCGAGGATCGCCCAATCCAACATGTGGAATACGCCAAGGGGTTTGGCGCGTAGGCAATCGATGCGTTCCTGCTGGGTTTGGTTTTCAAATAGGAGCATGGCTTCCTCCGTGTCGGGATCCGCGGGGTGCTCGGAGGAGGAAGCGGTGGAGCGAGGGTGGTGGCAAGGCATTGTGGAAGGTGGGAGAAAATGGGTTTTTGGGTTGGCTATGGGAAGAAAGAAGGACTGGAATGTGTGGAAGAATGAGAGAGGGAGAAATCCTATTTATAGGATTTTCGGGTTGGTCACGCCCCCCTGTCACACCCGTGACAGGGGGCGTGTTCGGCACGGGTGAAAGCATGAAGGAATCTGAGGCTTCCTGCCTCAGAGTCACGGGTCATGCCCCAGAGTCACGCTCATGACTCTGGGCATGTAAGGGGAATCCTAGAGGGCCGCCCGGGAATCCGAGGCGCTGGCATCGGATTCCACTGCCACACCCCAGGTCACGCCCGTGACCGGGGGCGTGTCACATAAAAAATGAAAAAGGAAAGGATTCGAGGCCTTGACCGAGTCATTGCCTTGGATTCGCGGGACACGGCCTAGGGTCACGCCCGTGACCCTGAGGCGTGTAACATAAATGGATAAAAAAAAATGTTTTTTGGGGTTTTGTTCTTTTTTGAGATTCAGATAAACTACAATAAAACAAAAGTTACCGACTTGAAGAATTACGTAGACTTGACGCTTGACCCCATCCGATCATCATGCAAGATGTCCTTCAAACCTGCAAAACCTTAGATAGAAAATTTAAATAAAAAAAAGAAAGATAACCATGAGATGCCTCCCACGAGCGCTTTGTTTATGGTCGTTGAGCTCGACCATAGTGACCCGCGCTATGTTATGGGCTTTTCAGAAAGATAAGCCGACGCATGAACGGGAAGTTTGGAACCCTCCGCTAGAGATAAATTTTGTAAATGATCTAACACGTGTTCAAGTTCTAAAGTTGGAGGTTCCTCAAACGAAGTGCTTAAGGGGTCACTACCTAATCCAAGAGTTTCTAAAATAGGTACGTGTGTGACCAAATGGTTATCACTAATTTCATGAGAACTTAAAGTTTCAAAATTATCGTCATGAAAAATAGGCTCATAAAAAATTTCAGAAAATAAGATGGAGTCTTTTTCGGGAGAAGCCTCCAAATAGTAACATGAGTCGTCATTTGAGAGCGAATTTTGCATAGACGAGTCAATAATAAAGGTAACTTCTTCATCTCTGATTCTAAGGAGAAGTTTACCGTTAGTAATGTCTATAATGGCGCGTGTGGTGGCGAGAAAAGGACGACCGAGAATGAGTGGTATCTCGTTGTCCGCTTCGATGTCAAAGATGACGAAATCTACAGGAAATATAAATTTGTCAACTTTGACAAGCACATCCTCAATAATCCCCATAGGGAGTTTGACAGACCGATCCGCCAATTGAATGCACATTCTTGTGGATTTAGGCTCTCCTAATCCCAATTTCTTCACTAAAGAATACGACATTAAATTAAATGAGCCGCCTAAATCGGCTAACGCACGTGTTACTAATAAATCGCCAAATAAACAAGGAATAGAGAAACTACCAGGATCGGATAATTTCCTAGACAATTTATTAAGTAAAACCGCTGAACACTCCGCGTTCAACTGAACCGTGGAGATATCCTCAAGTTTCTTTTTATTGGATAAAAGATCCTTGAGGTATTTGGCATATTTCGGCATTTATGCTAAGACTTCGCAAAAAGGTAAATTTATTTGAATTTGCTTAAGCATATCAAAAAATTTACCGTGATGCTCATCCACCCGGTCTTTTAGCATTCTAGAAGGATAGGGAAGATGCGGTTGATAAGCCTTTAGTTTATTATTATTAGAAGGCTTAGGAGGGGGGGAAGATGCAGAAATTGTTACCTCCGTATCAAACCGAATTGGAGAAGTGGTTACCTCCTTCCCGCTTCATAGAGTGATGGCTTTGGCCTGATCCCTTGGGTTGGGCTCCGTATTGCTCGGTAGCGCTCCTTGTTGGCGATCGGAGAGCAATTTAGCGATTTGCCCAATTTGGTTCTCAAAACTGCGAAGAGATTCAGTGAGATTCCGGATATTGGCATCATTTGTAGTCGTATATTTGGTGAACAACTCATCGAGATTATGAGCTTTTGGAGCCTGTGGCAGAAAATAACCAGGTGGAATTGTGTTTGGTGGGCGTGCCGCATTCCCTGGATTACTCCAAGAGAAGTTGGGGTGATTCCATATACTTGGGTGACAAGTATTACCAAAAATATTACCCGAATTATAAAGTGGCCGATTCGGATTACCCATGTAATCCACATGCTCGGCAATGGTGGAAGGTTCCCAATATTGGGGTTCACAGGTACGTGTAGACGAGGAAGTAGACATCTCGGCTATTTGTTTTTGTAGTTTCTCAGCCTGGAGAGATAAACTTGAAACCGTATCGATTTCATACATCCCGGCCGGTTTAGGTGGACGAGATCGGGGTGTACTCCATTGATACGTATTCATGGCCATACCTTCTATAAGTTCTTGGGCGGCCGTCGGTGTCTTGCTGTTTAACGTTACACCTGCGGCGGCATCAATATGTTGTCTCGTTTGTTGGTTGAGACCATTATAGAAGGTTTGGATTTGCAATCAATCGAGGATTGCATGATGCGGACAACGGCGAAGCAATTCCTTAAATCGCTCCCAAGTATCATATAACATTTTCGTATCAACTTGGGAGAAATATGTAATATCATTGCGCAACTTGGCCATTTTTGCGGGAGGAAAATATTTCGTGAGAAATGTTTCCGTCATTTTGGCCCAAGTAGTGATGGATCCTCTTGGTAAAGAGGCCAACCACTGTTTAGATTGGGTGCGCAATGTGAAAGGGAAAAATCATAACCGGATGGCATCATCCAAAACCCCGTTAATTTTAAAAGTGTCACATATTTCTAAAACGTTAGAAATATGCGCGTTGGGATCCTCATCTTGAATCTCATCAAATTGTACATATTGTTGTACCATTTGGATGATGCTTGGCTTCAATTCAAAGTTATTGTTCGCAATAGCGGGACGAACAATACTTGATTGAGCATTATCCAAATTTGGTCGAGCATAATAAGACATAGTCTATTGATCGGCCATATTTGGATTTGAGTTACCCGGATTAGAAGAAAATTGAAAAGATGAAGAAGTAGAAGAAGAAGAAGCAGAAGAAGGAATATCACCTATGGATTCCTCAACCAAATCTGGAGAATTGAGATCGCGGAGTCTTAGACGTCGCCGTAAGCTTTGCTCGATGGCCGGATCCAAATCAAGTAAATTTGACGGATTCCTTCGGGTCATACACCAAAATAAAAACAAAATAATTTTTTTATTTTATTTTATTTTTTAAAACAAAAAGAAAATGATAAAATTAATAGATCCTTGCTTTCAAAATATCAACAAAGAAAAAGTCTCCGGCAACGGCACCAAAAACTTGATGAGGATTTTATAGTTTTAAAAAAAATATCCAAACTAAAATCTCAAACTAGGCAAGTGCACCTATCGAAATTTAGTATAGGAAATGTTGTATTTAAACTCGGGGACCGTTGCGTACTTGTACTCACAAGGAAGAGCTATTATTTTATCAATCAGAAATTGGTTTTGCAAAAAAGAAAACGTTAAACTAAGAGGAGAGATATGATGATAGGAAAGCTACCACTTGATCTAGAATCCCTTTGGACTAGAATAAATTTCCATGAAATGAAAATATATACAAGCATCTAAATTATAACTTCGACCGTGGAGGTTCCATAGCTACGAAGCGCCTCTCTCGAGAAAACGCATTCGACTAACCTTGAGTTGATCGATTAAGACCTCTCGGCCAGTCGAAAAACCTAAGCTTGCTTTGTGCGATGAACCTCACTAATGGAATTGACTCTAATGCGGAAGAATCTTGCCTTCCTCTCTCGAGGGGTGCATGAAACTCCCTTTATCCTTGAGTGATCTACTCGTATCCACAACCTCTCGGTAAATCTAGGATACGGATCTAATATCGAATAAAAATAATTTGCAACTTATGAATTCAAAGAAGTTAAATTCAAAGATAAATCGAAGTACTTAAAAATAGAGAGCTTGATAAATTGCGATAAAAATAAGAAATTTATTCCATTCCAAAGTTCATCATGATCAAGTACTAATTGAAAATTAGCTACTCATCATGATGGGAGAATTACACTAAAGGTTTAAGAGAGACATGATTAAAGAAAGACTTGAAATTAAAAGCTACTCTATGAATTTAAAATGCAAGAAAAACAGTAAAGAAAATAGAACTACGCTCCCAAAATCTCCTCCTCAGCTTCTGGAATCGCCTGAAATTTATAGGCAAGTTTGCTGGATGGTCACGCCCCTAGGTCACGCTCGTGACCTAGGGCGTGTCGGGTTCGGAGCTGTCGTCTTCAAGTCTTCAAAACGTTGGCGCGAAACTGCCAAAAATCATTAATTGGCGGGTCATGCCCCTAGGTCATGCCCGTGACCTAGGGCATGTCTTGACGGTTGCTGAAAATAGCGGGAAGCAGAAACAGCGGGAATAACTCCGGCCGTTGTTGGAAGGGTCACGCCCATGGTCATGCCCGTGACCAAGGGCATGTCTTGCAAAACCGCCATGGCTTGAAACTGCTGCATTAACTTGGCACGTCGGGATGTCACGGCTCGAAGTCACGCCCGTGACCAATATGTCACGCCCGTGTCAGGGCGTGTAACTTTAATCCGACGTGGATTGGAGGCATGGATCATCATCAGCGTGTCACATCTGGCTGACACGCCCGGGTCAGCATGGTCACGCTCGTGACCATTAGGCGTGTATTTTTAAATGACATGGCAGTGAGCTCTAGAGCACTCGTCGGGGTCATGCCTAGATGTCACGCCCGTGACCTGGTGGTCACGCCCGTGTCCGGGGCGTGTACTTTGCAATTTTCTCGGCTTTGTCCAGCTTTGTCTCCTGATCAATCCTATAAACTCCAAATTGAAATTTGCAGCCCAGATTTACCCTAAAATAAGAAATTAAAGAAATTAGATAATAAAATCATAAAATATATTTATAAACTAATTAATTATTAAATAAAAATTATAAAAAAATATGGATAAAATTAGAGTTATCACCTGTTGAAAGATGGGGCTCTATACCGCAAGACGTTGTCGGGTCTGCTGGCTCGATGCGTATCTGAGGAGGAGGTTTCGAGGGTCCTGGAAGAGATCCATTTAGGGGAAAGTGGGAGTCACTCAGGGAGCCGGATTTTAGAGGGGAGAGTGTTGAGGCAGGGGTAATTCTGGCCTACCCTCAGGAAAGATGCAGAAGTGTTCGCAAAAAGATGTCAAATGTGTCAGGAGTTTGCCCCCCTCCAACTTCTTCCCGCACAAAGGATACGAACGATCACGACTCCCTAGCCCTTCATAATATAGGGGCTAGATCTGGTGGGTCCTTTTCCGTAAGCTAGTGGTCAGAGGAAGTTTCTTTTGGTCATGATAGATTACTTTTCAAAATGGATGGAGGTGAAGGCGTTGGCCTTGGTGACATCGCAGGTGGTCAAAAATTTGTATGGGGAGAGATCATTTGGAGGCATGGGCTACCGCTGGCCATTGTGACTAATAATGGACCATAATTTGCTAGTAGGGAATTCGTTGAGTTCTGCATCCGTCTGGGCATAGACCTCCGTTTTGCCTCGGTTCATCATCCATGGAGTAATGGACAGGTGGAAGCAGCAAACAAGATCATCGTCAATCTCTTGAAGAAGAAGGTGGAGAATCTAAGGGGGAGCTGGGTGGAACAGCTCCATTCAGTTCTTTGGGCCTTGAGGACCACACCAAACACCGCCACAGGAGAGACCCCATTTAAGCTCTCTCAAGGCTCGGAGGCGGTCATACCAATATAGTTCGAGGTCACATCTCCAAGTGTAGTCGTTGCAAAGGAAGGAGACGAAGGATGGATGGCAGAGAACGTGGAAGAGAAAAACTCTCTCTTGATCTCGTGGAAGAACTCAGGGACTTGGCATTGATCCGGCAGGAGGAGGTCAAGCGCCGGATGGCAAAGTACTTTGATAAGCATATAAGGATCAAGCAGTTCCAGAAGGGTGACTTGGTTCTCAAAAAGGTGGATGCAGCGGACAGAGGAGCCACAGTTGGAAAGCTCAATCCAAATTGGTAAGGTCCTTATGTAGTAAAGGAGGTCTTGAAATCAAGAGGGTACCACCTCCAAGATGTGGACGGGGTATCCCTTGATCGCGCCCGAAGTGGTGATGACTTAAAGAGATTCTTCCCATAACATTCATCGTTCATTACATTTTTATCGTCCAATACTTGTAATTTTGATGTGGCCTTCTGATATGATGAAATCGCAGGTGTCCTTTTTCATGGCATTAAAGGTGAAATGGAAGCAAGGATACCCCGATCAGACCTGCTGACCAGGCTCTCATCTAGCTGGCAGGACTGTAGGCTCACTCGGTGGTTGGAGATAATTTGGAGTGAAGACCCCGAGCAGACCCGTTGACCAGGCTCTCATCTAGCTGGCAGGACTGTAGGCTCACTCAGTGGTTGGAGATGATTTAGAGTGGAGATCCCGAGCAGACCCGCTAACCAGGAGTTCATCTAGCTGGAAGGACTATAGGCTCACTCGGTGGTTGGAGATAATTTGGAGTGGAGACCCCGAGCAGACCCGTTGACCAGGCTCTCATCTAGCTGGCAGGACTGTAGGCTCACTCGGTGGTTGGAGATGACTTGGAGTGGAGACCCCGAGCAGACCCGTTGACCAGGCTCTCATCTAGTTGGCAGGACTGTAGGCTCACTCGATGGTTGGAGGTGATTTGGAGTGGATACCCCGAGCAGACCCACTGACCAGGCTCTCATCTAGCTGGCAGGACTGTAGGCTCACTCATTGGTTGGAGATGATTTGGAGTGGAGACGCCGAGCAGACCCGCTGACTAGGCTCTCATCTAGCTGACAAGACTGTAGGCTCACTCGGTGGTTGGAGGTGATTTGGAGTAGAGACCCCGAGCAGACCCGCTGACCAGGCTCTCATCTAGCTGGCAGGACTGTAGGCTCACTCGGTGGTTGGAGATGATTTGGAGTGGAGACTCTGAGCAGACCCGCTGACCAAGATCTCAGCTAGCTGGTAGGACTGTAGGCTCACTCGGTGGTTGGAGATTATTTGGAGTGGAGACCCCGAGCAGACCCGCTGAGCAGGCTCTCATCTAGCTGGCAGGACTGTAGGCTCACTCGGTGGTTGGAGATGTTTTGGAGTGGAGATCCCAAGCAGACCCACTGACCAGGCACTCATCTAGCAGGCAGGACTGTAGGCTCCCTCGGTGGTTGGAGATGATTTGGAGTGGAGGCCCCAAGAAGACCCGCTGACCAGGCTCTCATCTAGCTGGCAGGACTGTAGGCTCACTCGGTGGCTAGAGATGGTTTGGAGAGGGGACCCCGAGCAGACCCGCTGACCAGGCTCTCATCTAGCTGGCAGTGCTGTAGGCACACTCGGGGACAAGTCAAGTGGTAAGAGTTTATAAAGAAAGGTGCCTATACTTATCGTGAAATTGACGGAAGATCCCTATAAGAGAGAGGGGTTGGGGTAATACAAGGGAGGAGGTGCACTTCAGATTGGCGCTCGGCGAGGGGGGTCTCGCCTGTAGTGAGCGAGTTGTCACTATCAAAGGAACAGGTCTCGCACAAAAAGGGGGAATTTATCGTAAGCAGAAGTTTGGTCTCTGGACTCTACTCTCGCGGGGTGAATCTCGCGGCGAGACGAGAGTAAAAGGGCATACTATCTCGCGCTCGGAATGGGTGAAGAAAAGGCCAACAGCCAACTCTCTAAGCTAACTTTCATGAGAGACTGCAATGGATAAAGCGCAATGAAATAAAAAGAGCGAAAGGTTTTAATAAACAGCTCTTTGTTCATCACAGAAAGAAGAAGCGTTTCACAATCGGAAAATTTTACAAGTACATGAGACGAAGGAGAAAAAAGGGGGGAGTCCCAAGACTCTGACACCCTCACTCCTCGTCACTGGAGGTAGAGCTGTTATCTGTCTCGCCATACAGCTTGGGGACCAAGTCGCGGACGGTGACCGTCTCGGTATCGTCCCTAACCACCCCCAGCTCCTTCATCTTCTTGAGGACGAGCTCAGCCGTCTTGATGTTGGCATCTCGGCAGATGGCATCGACCTTGTCCAGGGAGTAATGAGTTGGCGGGGGAGCATGGAACGGATCTGGGTGGAGCACGGTGCTGTCCAGGAGGCGGGCATTCTCGGACTTCAATTTCTTGTTCTCCCCCTCCAAAGCCGCAATGCGCGAGCGCATTCGATCGCCAGTCTCGGAATCCTGCGAGAAGGCTATCAGTCAACAAAAGTTCATGAAGAGTTAGCAAGTGAAACTGGCGAGTGGCAGTTAAAAGGCTTACCACACCACACTGGCTTCATGCAAGAAGGTTGTCGGTGACGGCCAGCCACTTCTCGAGGTCAGTTGACTTCTCGCGTTCCGCAGCAAGGCTGGTCTCGGCCTCCTTCCATTTTTTGTTGTTGAAGACCAGTCGGCGCGAGATCCAGTGCGAGAGCTCCATGGAGCGAAATTGGGCATGACCAGCCTTCAGAACGAGGTCTCTCGACGGCTCGATGTCGAAGGGTTTAGCCCCAAGACCCCTATAGAGCCCATATCTGAGGGAAAAGGCATGACTCGTAGGTGGGTCTTACTCCTTCCAGGAGGGAAGGAAAGTAGATACCGACACGCGGTTGCAGTCCTTCTCCCACAGGAGTACCAGCTCGCCGGTGGCGTCATTCGTCACGGGCCCCATGTTATAATTTTGATGCGAGGAAGGGGCCGGGCGGCTGGAAGAGCCAGCCTCGCGAGAGGGAAGCTCGGTGGGCTGGACTGTCGTAGCAGTGGTCTGGTCAGGTGGCGCCGCCTCGCGGGTAGGCGAGACGGCTTGATGTCGAGGTGAGGGAGTTCTTTCTACAGAAATGGGCGTCAGGGACCCCGACATTTCCTTCATTTCCTTAGGAGCAGCTCCTTTTTTCTCCTTCGAGAATGACACAACCTTTTTCATTTTATTCTTTGGGTTATGTCAAGAGGTAGTGGCATCTTCCCCAGACCTCTTCTTAGGGGTGGGGGCTAGCATTTCCTTTGCTACCTCCGCCTCCATGCTAGCAAGGGTGAGACCCTTGTTGCTCTGGTAAGGGGGGTGGACGGGGATAGTCCTCTCTCTTGAGCAAGAAAATGGTTAGAATGAAACAAGTCGGTAAGCATAATACAAAGAGGGCGCGAGTATACCTTCACCAGGGAGGACGGGAAGGAGCGAGTCGAGGTCTCGACGGAGGTAGTTGCCCTCAAACTTTTTCCATGCGAAGAAGTCGCAGAGAGCCTTCTCGGCACCCCCAACCTTGGGGGTCTCGTAGTAAACCTCGGCTGGCGACACCGGTGCGAGTGGGACCCTCCAAGGTTCCTGCGGATGAAGATAAACCGCGTGAGCCAGTGGTGGTTCTTGTTTGACGTCTCGCATACCTTGAGGCCCTGGCCGGTAAAATAGGAGACGTCATCGTCTTTAGCATGGTAGATGAACAACTTACGGAAGACGGACAGACTGAATTCGATGCACTCTCGCCGTAGGTAGCTGGCGAAGGCGACCAGCATCGAGATTGCATTTGGGTTGAACTGTGCAGGAACAACTCCAAAATATTTGAAGGCATGTTTTACCTCTTGCCAGAGGGGAGTCTTAGCCCCGCCTCGAAGTGCAAGACGGGGAAGGCTAGCTCGCCGGGATATAAGGTGTTAAAATTTTCGTCGACCTAAGGCGGGCGAGACAGATACCCATCAGCCAGGAACTCGCTGGTGAAACGGTTGTAGTCCTCTTCGGAGATTCTGCCGGGAGGGAAGTCGTGGTCGGTAAATCGCCTCCCGCAGCGGCTGCGGCCCTCGCCTTCTTCTACTTTTTTTCTTCCCCATGGACAGCGAGACGACAAAAATAGAAAGGGGGAGAAAAGAGTGAGGTGGAAGCGGGACACGAGAAGATGTAGGCGAGGAAGAACAGGCGAGAACCCTGGATACCGGCAGCAGCAGGAAGTGATAGCGCAGATGTAGGGCTTCTGGATCCGGGGGAGGGGGTATTTATAGCAGATGGAGAGAGGGTAAAAAATAGGCGGGAAAATAAGAATTGAGGAAGCCGAAGGGACAACCTGATGTTTCATCTTCTCTCTCTCTCCTGACCCCGAGGCGCGGAACGTCGCGGCGACTTTTCCGATGAGCCAAAAATAAAATAAAAAAGTGCATTAATTAACACAGCAATAATGAGAATCCAGCAGGAAAGAAGTTGACAAATATCATAATAAATTATTTCGTCCCGCATGATGCGGGCATCTCATCCAAGGGACCTAAATAACAAATTAATAATTAAAAAGGCGGGTGGCTGATTGATACATGACAAAGTTATAAGGAAACATTAAACGGGCGAGACGACTCCAGGACCCATCAATTTTTGTGCCACTTCTAACGGCCTCCGCAAGATCCCGCGCATGGAGGGCGACCAGGTATATGAAAGGCGCGGACGACGTCTAGACCGCGGCGTGCGAGACGGAGATGTTGGTCAGTCTCGCTTATGATAGCCTGGGCGTCTGTCCCATCTATTAGGGCTTCAACGTCAACCTCGGTAGAGTGCGGGTGCATTCAGTTTCCAGCCAGTCAATGCGCCGATCTATGGCTTGCTTCTCCCTTTCCATCTCGCGGATGACGTGAGTGTATTTTCGAAACATCTGGGCTGTCCGGTGGTTCATCTCCAGAGGGTCCATGGGATCACCCAGATAGTCTTCGATCTCATCGCAATGAAGGGTGGTCTCGCAAGAAGACTAGCCCAGTGGCCTTCAATATAGCTAATAGGGGAATAGGAATCTGTGGGAAGCGAGAGGGTAGGATGAGTTTGCTTACTTAGAATGCGAGAGTTCCACACCAGGTGCGAGAGGTCTTCTTTCCTCATGATAGGAGGGGAGGATTCCTGAGGCGAGTCGGAGCATTGATAATGCTGGTCAGTAATGTCAAGAGGATTCGCAGGTATGGGAGAGTCGGCGAGGTTTTCCTGAGAGATAATGGTCAATAAGCGCGATGATAAATGAAAAGTGGCGAGAGGAGGAGCCAAGGATCACCTGTCTCTCTCCGGAAGACGCGGGAGGAAGTGTATCGGCTGCCGAGGGGGCCGAGGAGGTCGCGCCGGCCGAGAGGGGAGGACCCGCGGTTTTGGACTTCTTCGGGTGAGATCATGAAGGTGCTAAAGCAGGGGTACGGATCGAAGATGGGATCCGGGTAGCCACATTGGCTTTATTTTGCTTCCGGACCATTGCGAGATGCTCACGGAAAATCTGGCTGTGAGACATGTCGAGGGTAGAAGAGAGGTGGAAATGAAAAAAGGGGCACTCCATGATGAGGTGGGGTCTCATATTTATAGACTCCAGGTTGGAGGACCCACCAAAGATTCTCATAAACGAATCCCAACAACGCGAGCCTCGTTTGGACTTTCTTTCCGAGCTTGGGGCAACCTCGAAAAGAGCGGGGATTGTGTACAACCTTGGGCTCGCGGGAGGTGGCTCGGGCAGCGAACAGGAGAAGTCGGCGAGTGGAACTGGGTGGGCGAGTGGGACCATGTGGTCCACTCGCAGGAGGCGAGACAGGGGGTCCTTTGTCGTAGGCGAGATGTCCTTTGGGTGCGCGAGCAGGCCCTTGAGGGCGAAACGACTCCCATAATATGGGAGGCCTGCGAGACGAGCAGGAGGGCTCGTCTCGCCCACAGGGTGCTTCCTCACTCGTCGTATAGAAGGAAGGTTGTTTTTACCCTATCTACCCCCATGGGGGATTTTACTCTTCTACCCGGGTAATTTTACCCTTTTGCTCTTGGTGGTCTGCGTATAGCCCTTCAGAACAGCGGAGTTTGGCTGTTGGCAGACCCAACACAGTGCATTTTGGTAATTTCAGGTCATTACAGAATGGTTATTTGCAGATCCAACTCAGATGCCTATAAATAGACCGATAAGGTGCCTGGGAAAGGGTTGTTGAACCTTGCCATATTCTTCCTCAGAGGCACCTAGCTCAGCATTAGCTAGGGAGGGGAAGAACTACAGTTTCTTCCGGGTACGAGGTGAGACCTCCGAGCTGAGACCATCGGTCTATTTCTGGTCCTATGACTAACGTCGGGAGGGCGGTTCGAGAAGAGTAAGTGTGAGTTGGAGCATCAGGTCCGAACTCTAGGTGGAACCGGGAGACTGGTTTCAACATTGTCATTAGGCATGTCAGCGGTCCATTCAAAGGAGGTTGTCATTATGCATATCAGTGATATTTTGGAGATGATGATATTAAATCAATTAACTTTATTAAAGTCAAAATTAATATTTTTATGTCAAAACGTATGTTTCTTTACAAAATAAAAATTGCAATATTTATGTATATTTTTTTACGGTCATTTTGAGTACTCATATGTATATGTTGCGAGCGAAACCCGCCTTGATGGACCAGGCAAAATCCGACATCGCCGGTCGGGTACTGTCGCCCATGGTCATAGGGGCGGAGCCCCGTGTCGGGAACTCGTAATTATATATGTGAAAATTAAAAAATAATTTAAATATTATTATTATCATTGCATTGCAGGCCGGGTCCGACTTAGCCCGGTGTTCAAAGGCCTAATAAAACCCCGTTAACAAGAAACAATAATTGCCTACGGGTAGCGCTCCTTTCTCTGATAACGCGTGAAATCTAAACCAGATCTGGTGGATCCAACATTAGGCATCATGTGGAAAAAACATTAAAAAAAACAACAATGGTTAACATGAGATCGGACGCTGGAGCATTACCCGGGCTCCTTGCTCTGAGAGCGGGTGCCGCACCCAAAAATTTTTGCTTGACAAGAGGCGCCTGGACATGGCAAAAGCCGGGACTGGGCTTGCCGCGGATTTTAAACATGAGTCACATGCAACAATAAGTCCAACAGTAGGTAATTCCAATTATTTGTTGTGTTTTACTCTTCTCCCTAAAAAGAGTCAAAAGAAAACATTGATCACGAGATAAATGAGGCAACGGGTAATAGAATAAAAACGAATTTTTCAGCTCCTGGTGTTATTTATTTTTTCATAAAGTATAAATCAAAAGTAAATAAAAATTGTGATGAATATGTGCCCTAAAAATTATGAAGATTAATAAATAAAACATTTTAAAAATAAAATATAATAATTGTTGTGGATCGTTCAAGTCTCCGGTAGACCAGACTAAATTGAATCGTTTTAGCCCCAGAGCGGTCAAGCGCGCGAACAGTCACAAAAAAAACTGAAAAAAATACTTTAACTTGGAAAACCCGTCAACTGGATGAAAAACCACGTGTCGGAGTTGTGCCGACCAAACCTCCACTATTTACTGGTTGTTATACTGAGCTTTTTAAAAGAACTCGAGCACGACGGACCGCCTCTCGTTACAGTTGTTGGGAGAGAGAGAGAAAAAGAAGGGCTCGAAGGGTGACAGACCGCTACTCACAGAGCTAAGTATTTGTTCGTGCATTGTGGGGAGCAATGCCCTGGCCGCGCTTTGAGGTCCTCTGTCGGTGCTAAGAAGTGAGAGGACCTCAATGCCCTTGCCGCGCTTTAGCAACTTGTCACACTCGTCCTGATGTCAGGGACTTGGAAACTCAAGTGGCGCGTTCAATGTGTCATCATTCGTGGCTTGTCTCTTGTTGTGCTTAGAGGAGTCTCAAATGGTTAACTTGTCGTTGACCGGTGAACTTGTTGAGTTGGGGGCACTGGAAATACTTAGTGTGTTGCACGCCTCAATGTAGTTGAGCGGTCCTTCGTGATCTCTTAAGTTGGTCTTGTAAACTGCTGACGGTGAGCGACACACAAACATTGGGAGCTCTAGCAGGCTGGTCTGCTGACACTAAGCAGGCTTGCGGTTTGCTCGGTTGCCACGAAGGGCGGCGTGCGGTAGAAGGCAATTATTAGACCTCCTGCGATATTCGAAGTTGTTTGGTATCGTTTCCAAAATAATCCTGATTTGAAAAAGTCCCTCTTAAACTAAGATGAATTAAGTTGTATTTGATGATGTTTTCAAGTTATGTGCTTACAGTACTTAATTACCAAGTACCCACCACTGTCAGATTACAATGAGTCATGTAACACGGGACTATGCAATGTAATCCCTCATTGTGTAGGATATGGTGTTGACTAATGTGTAATCTCTCTATTGGGGTGTACTACATTTTTAAGTGCGTAGGAATCAAGGAATAGAAGGTTGCTGAGTTCAGGAAGAATCAAAAAATTTCCTAAGAACAAATTATTGAGTATATACGTGAAGTCTCGTGTCATTCGTCGAGACATCACATGAATACTCGTGGAATTCGTCGAGTTTACTCAAGAAATTTCTGATGGTTTCTTAAATCTGCTTCAGAAACGGCTAAGTTAAATTCGTCGGGTATACGCGTGAAGTCTCGTGTCATTCGTCGAGACATCACGTGAATACTCGTGGAATTCGTCGAATGTTCACGAGTGGTGCAGTGAGTTAACACAAAATTTCTTCTAGTCCCATTTTTGACTAAGTAAAATTCATCGAATGATCTCGTGTAATTCATTGAATGATCTCGTGTAATTTGTCGAATGCTCTCGTCAAATTCGTCGAGTGGTTAACTTATTCGTCGAGTGTTCTAAGTATGACACGAGTCATTTTGACGAATGGGCTCAATGATTTTTCTGGATCGATTTTTTCGACGGGTTTTGTTTCAAATGATGGCCACGTACAGTCATTGTTGGGTACATTGGTCACAATGTACTTGATTTAAAGAAGTCCATTCAGCTCAATGATATACACATAGTTGTATTTGATGAATGTTAAGTTCTTGTGTGCAGGCAAATAAAGCTAAGTACAAAATTGTCGAGACACTAGGCAAGTGTCTGCACCTTTGTTAAAGTTGTGCGGAGACAAGGAGATATTTGTGTCAACACTCAGGACTAGTGTCGACACACTTAAACAAGAAGTGTTGCATCAAGGATAAAGTTGTGTCGACACTCAGGACTAGTGTCGACACACTTAAACAAGAAGTGCTGAGTCAAGGAGAAAGTTGTGTTGACACTCAAGACTAGTGTCGACACACTTAAACAAGAAGTGCTGAGTCAAGAAGAAAGTTGTGTCTACACCCAGGACTTGGGTCGACACTATGATACAAGAAAGCAACTATGTCGACACTCAGGACTAGTGTCGACACACACTGCATAAGTTGTGTCGAGACAAAGAACAGCTATGTCGACACTAAGCACAAGTGTCGACACACTCTATACAAGCAATGTCGAGACTGAAGATAAGTGTGTCGACACTTGGAACTAGTGTCGACACACTTCACAAGCTAAGTTAAGACTGGAAGCAAGCTATGTCGACACTCAGGACTAGTGTCGACACATTCTATATTAGCTGTGTCGAGATAAGGTTAAGGCTATGTAGACACATTCAGAAGTATGTCGACGCCACTACAAGAGTATTGTTGACACCCAGGACTAGTATCGACACATCCAACAGCCAAATTTCAATACTTCAAGCAGAATTGTTTCCTAAGTACATAAATTAGGCCAGAGGTACTTCTGACAACTGTCAGAACTTTCAGATGTCAGTTATTAACCGGATTGGCAGGTGACCTTTGACAGAGCCTATATAAATGGATCAACTCTTCAGAAAAAATATAGGAATTTTTTTTTGGCAAAACCGGATCTAAGAAATCAGCTAAAATTCAGAAGGTGGAGAGAAATCGGATCAAGAATCATATTCAACATTCTCCAGCCTAGATCTACCATAATTTCAACTTCAAGAAGCTTTGAAAATCTAAGAAGGGTTGGATCAAATCCATCACTACAAAGATCAAGGGAATCAAACACATCAGGATCAGATCAAGAAGCAGTCACCCATTTATCTCTTGTTGGGTGACTAATTCTGAATTAATTTCCTTTACCTTTATTAATCTTGTAAGATGGACTTGTAGATCTGAGTGTAGGGGAATCATTTCCTCTGAGTTGTAATCATGTGTTATAAAGGCTGAGGTAGGGCAGGAATTGCCTGTGGTAGGAGAAGTGGGTATTTCTCTGAGTTATAGGGCAGGAATATATTCTGAGGTAGAGTTATTGGGAAGAACTTGAGGTGTAGGATCTTGGTGATTTGAGTGGTAAGACTTGTATAGTCTGAGCTGTAGGAGCCAGCTGGGCTCTGAGCTGTAAGATCTAAGGATCTGAGTACAGGAAGAAGGAGTTTGGCTGAATCTAGTTCATTGCGAGATAGGTGAAGGGGGGAAAGTGGATGTACCCATAAATTAGGAAACCACTATAAAACTGTGTGTACTATGCTGTGATTGTTGTACTGTAATAGTTTTAAGTTGCTGTTAAGTTTATCTTGTTTTATATGACTGATATAATTAACATAAAGAAAGTATATCTCAGAATTAAAAAGGTAGTCAAGGTTTAAATTGGATCTATACACCCCCCCCCCTCTAGGACATTCTTAATCCTAACACAAACATTTACAATTGGTATCAGAGGGAGGTTCACTGAAAAAGGCATAACAACCTAGTGAGAATCCAAAGGATTGCAGAGAAAGATATATCATGGCTCAGAGGAAAAACAATTTCATCAAGCTTTCTGTCTGCTCCAAAGTAAATTTTGGAATATGGAAGGAGAGAGTCAAATTATTCAAGGAGGCAGCAGATCCAAGAATATACATCACAGTGATTGAAGAACCTTTCATTCCCATGAAAGTGTCAGTTTTTGATGAAAACATCAAGACACCCAAGACTTACATGGAGATGGATTAGGATGAAATCATTCTGGCCTCTATGTACAAGAGGGCTCAAAATATTATAGTTAGTGCAATAGATGATTCCACTTTTCAAAATCTAATTCATTGTAAAACATCAAAAGAAATGTGTGAGTCACTGGTTGTCTATATGGAAGGAACTGAAGAGGACAGAGATGATAGAAAATCTCTGCTAAACCAACAGTATGAAGTCTTCAGACACGATAAGAAAGACACAGTGGCTGAATGTTTTGAAAGGTTCTTCAGAATTGTAAACAACCTGAGGACTTTTGACATGTGCTTTACGAACTATGAACTTAATGACAAGTTCTTGAGGTCCCTGAACAGGGAATGAGACAACAATATCTCTGCAAAAAGAGAAATGGGTAATTTAGCTAATATAGACCCCAGGCTCTATTTGGCAAGCTGTTGTCCCATGAGTTACAGCTCAATCTCAGGATGTCTGAAGAAGAAATAGCTAAAGCACACAGCAGAGAAAAATCCTTGGCCTTAAAGGCTGAGACTACCAGGAAGGTCAGAGAAAAGTCAACACCCTCAAAAAGACAAGACATAATATCTGAGTGTACAGAATAATACTCATCAGGAGGAGACCTGACTGAGGAGGAACAGTCTCTCTTCTCTAGATAGTTCAAAAAGATGTTGAGGAGAAGAAGGCGGGGTAGCTGGAAGGGTCCAGCTGGAGATTCTTCTCTCAAGAGGACCAATCATCCAGAGAACCCAAAAAGAAGAAATCTGGGGACAGGTATGATTCATCATAAAACATATATATTAAGACTAATATTATTTGTTATTGTTGCAACAGGCAAGGGCATGTCATAGTTGATTGCTCAACAAAAAGAAAGGAGAAAAAGTCAGAGAACATGAAGACTGGATAACACAAAAAGGCTGACAAAAGCCTCTTGGCAAAGAAACAGTCTACATTGTCTGATAGTGAGTATGATTCATCAGAATCAGAAGAGGAGGAGGCTTTCATTGGCTTAATGGTTATTAAGGAGATCCAATCAAGAGAAGGAGATGAAGATTATTCAACTCCTGTTAAGGTAAAACCAATCTCTCCTAATTTTGGCTCAAATTCTTTTTCTACATCAAAAAATGATTCATGTTCATACTATTTTAATAATAGAGAACATGATTCAGATACTAAAACTGATTTCAACACCCTTATCAATAGATATGAGAAGTAATTAAAGGCCTTGATTGCAAGTAAAGAGCTTGTTAAGGATCAGGCCAGAGAATTAGAATCTTTGAGCGGGGTATCTTTTTAGTTGGAAAGGGCCAACATAAAATTGGACTTACAAAAACTGAAGCTTACAGAACTAACTAACAAGATAGATAGCCAGGCAGAAGTAATAGTAGAACAGGTCAAGACTGTCAAGGACTTGGAAGCAAAGCCCATCCAGGAAAGACAACTCCTGACTTAATTCTCAAAACCTAAGTCAGTGTTAACTTTCATAGATACATTTTCTGCACCATTTAAAAGTGATGTAGGTTATGGAAAAAATAAAAAGGTTATTCAGAAGTATGAACTATTCGAACAGAAAACTAGCAGACCGAAAAGTTGGAGTAACAAATTTTTATTATCCAAAAAGGTGAGTATTACAAAGGTATAGCCTCCCTTTTATAGAACGTAGGAGATGAGAGAGATTACAAGCAATGCGGGGCTAAACAATTACAAGTATATACAGCTTTACAATTAAACAAACCGAACAAGTCGCGTGGTTAGACGTGTATGATAACCGCTCGACAACCACTAGAAGGAGAGAAACAAGTTGTCATAGAGAACAAGCCGCCATAGGAGACCGCTAGACCGCCGGTCTCCAAGTCGCCTGAGACAAACCGCCAGACCGCTCGGATACCAAACAGCAATAGCCTGGCAGACAAGTCGCTGAGATAAACTGTCAGACTGCCTGGCCTCCGAACAGCAACATACCGCCCGGCCTCCATACTGCAACACTCCCCCTCAAGCTAGAGCATAAATATCAATCATGCCCAGCTTGTCGCAAATATGGAAAAAGGAAGAGGACACCGGCTTGGTGAAGATATCTGACAACTCATTGTCAGAAGTGACGAACGGAGTACAAATCTATTTCTTCAAGATCTCTTCCTGAATAAAATGACAGACGACTTCTATGTGTTTTGTTCTCTCATGAAAGACCGGATTTTTGGAGATGTATATCGCGGCCTTTTTGTCGCAGAACATAAGAAGAGAATAGTTGTAGACCTCTCCTAATTCAAGCATGAGAGCTCGTAACCATTTTACCTCACATGTGGTCGATGTCATACTATCATATTCCGCTTTTGCACTACACCTAGAGACCACGGACTGTTTCTTTCTCTTCCAACTCATAAGATTTCCTCCAACAAATGTGCAAAAGCTCGACGTTGACTTGTGATCTCCTTTGTCATTAGCATAGCTCGAATCTGAGTACGCTTCAACCCTCAAGTGACCATTCTTCTAAAAAATAAGTTCTTTCCCTGGCGCTGCTTTAACATACTCCAATATCCTCTGGGCAGACTGTAGTTGCCACTCCTAGGAGCTTGCATGAATTGGATCACCTTGCCTACAATATAGGAGATGTCGGGTCTGGTTACCGTGAGATAAATGAGTTTGCCAACCAGATGCCAGTACCTCGTAAGATCGAATCGAAGAGGCGAGTTATCTGTCCAAGTTTTGTCTTCTCCAGTAGTCGTTGGACACCGGGCAGGTTTAGCACCAGTCAACCATACTGTTGGGTCCGGCGTTCCTTCACTTGACCCGTGGCGCTCTTCTACTTATTTAAGAAATTAAGTAGCACCCTTTCCAACAGTCCGGGCTTTTGGAACAGTTGGTTATGCGCTTGATCCTTCAATTGGTATCAGAGCAGGTCACGGGTTCAAGACCGGGGGAGCGCTATTAAATCCTGATTTTTCCCTTCTACCTGTGTGGGTCCGGCGGGTCAGGCAACTGTGGACATGTGGTAACCCCACCTCTGAGCCGTGAAACCGTGGACATGTGGTAACCCCACCTCTGAGTCATGTGGGCCATGTGGTAACCCCACCTCTGAGCCATGTGGGCCATATGGTAACTCCACCTCTGAGCCGACGGGTTGTGCTGGACGCCGGGGGGGATTGTTGGGTCCGGCGTTCCTTCACTTGACCCGTGGCGCTCTTCTACTTATTTAAGAAATTAAGTAGCACCCTTTCCAACAGTCCGGGCTTTTGGAACAGTTGGTTATGCGCTTGATCCTTCACATACCTCTTTTAGTAGATCAATAGATACTTCCATTGGGAAAGGACCATGGATTTGGGCTTCCTAGAGATTTCAATCCCCAGAAAATATTTTGGGAAGCCCATATCCTTTGTGATCAGGTGTTGACGGAGGTGTTTCTTTATCAAAGCAACCTCAGCCTGGTCACCGCTAGTAAGAAGAATGTCATCCACATATACAGCGAGACCTGAGGGGGTTTTACAAATGAATAAGGAGTGATCGGCTGAACTTCTTGTAAAAGCAATGGCCGCAACAATGCCGCTAAACTTTTCAAACTAAGCTTGAGGGCTTTGCTTTAGGACATAGATGGTCTTCTTCATCCGACATACTCGGGTCTCCCCCTGAGCAATATACCCAGGAGGTTGCTCCATGTAAATATCTTTCTGAAGATCATCATAGAGAAAGACGTTCTTAACATCCAGTTGTGAAATAGGACAATCCATGTTGACAGCCATAGAGAGAACGACCCGAATGGTGCTGAGACGAGCAACGGGAGAGAAGGTGTCAAAGTAATCAACACCATAAGTCTGAGTGAATCCTTTGGCAACCAGGCGGGCCTTGTATCGATCCATGCTGCCGTCTGGATGGAACTTTATAACAAAGACCCAGCGGCAGCCAACCACATCAGTGCCCAAAGGGGGATGAATAAGGGTCAAGGTACCCCTTTCAGTGAGGGTAGCAATTTCCTCATCCATGACGGCCTTCCAATAAAGAACGACATGAGCTTCCTGGTAGGTGCGTGGAGTGGCAGTAGTAGAGATAGTTAAGGAAAACGCTCTGTGAGAAGGAGTTAGACATTCATAGGAAACAACAACAGTTAGTGGGTGTGGGGTACACGTCCACACCACTTTGCGAAGAGCAATGGGAAGATCTAGGTTGGCATTTTCCGCAGGAACCAGAGCATCCGTGGCAGAGAGAGCTAGCACAGGAGTGGAGAGAGAAGGCTGCGGAGAGGAGGGAGAGAGTAGTTGTGGTGAGGGAGAGAGAGGAGGAGGAGACGGTGGAGTCGACGGTGAGGAAATCACGATGGGAGTAGACGTGGTGGAGGGGACGGTAGGAGGAGAGGAAATATTTGGAGATGGAGAGGGGTCAGAAGAGAAATAGGATGCATTCTCGAAGAAGGTCACATCTGCGGATACGTATTGCTTACGAAGAACGGGGTCAAAGCAACAATAGCCTTTTTGAGTCATAGAGTAACCCAAAAAGACACACTTGGTGGCACGTGGGGCGAGTTTGTCATGAGTGGCAGAAGGAGTGTGCACAAAAGTTGTGCACCCAATGAAACGTAGAGGGATAGGAAATGGATCCTTGCCCGGATATAGAATGGAGATTGGGCTTTGTCAGTGGAAAACCATTGACGGAATGCGATTAATGAGATAACAGGAGATGAGGATAGTGTAGCCCCAATAAGAGCGAGGAACCTGCATCTGTGCCATCAGAGTGCGAGCGACATCGAGCAGGTGACAGTTTTTGTATTCCGCCACCCTATTTTGCTGTGAGGTGTAGACATAGCTAATTTGATGAATAATACCATGTTGCAGACATAAAGAAGAGAAAGCAGTACTAACAAATTCCTTAGCATTGTCAGAGCGAAAGATTTTAATAGATATATCAAACTGATTCTTGATCATATTATAAAACGATGTCCATACAGAAAATAGTTCAAAGCGATCCTTTAAAAGATACACCCACGTGCACCTAGAGAAATCATCAATAAAGTTTTCAAAATATGAACTACCCCAACCTATGGTGAGGGTAGGAGCAGGACCCAAGATGTCGGAGTGAACAAGATCAAACGGTCAGGAAGATCCACGACCTTGATTTGGTGGGAAGGAGGAGCGGTGATGCTTGCCAAGCTGACATGCATCACTGTTGAGGGGAGGATTCTACGGAGGAAGGTGGGGCAGAAGCTGACGAAGAAGTCGTGGAGGAGCATGACCAAGATGAAGGTGCCCCTGCAGAAGATCAGTATAAGAGGAGGAGAAGGCGAACAATGCAGAAATGTTGTCGAGGAAGTAGAGGTCATCGCTCTCAGTCCCAGTAGCAATCGTCCGTTTGAAGTCCAGATCCTGAAAAGAACAAGTTGTAGAAGTGAATGTTACATAGCACTGTAGTTGCTTGCAAAGAGAAGTAACAAATAACAAATTGCAAGGGAACTTGGGAACGTAGAGGGTGTTCGCCAATCGAAGAGACTGGGTGACTTGAACCACTCCTGTTCCATTAACCGGTGAGGGAGAGCCGTCCGCAATAAATACTGGGGGAAACCGATCATGCTGTTCTAGGAGAGAAAACATTGCGGATTGCCGGTCGTATGATCGGTAGCACTAGAGTCGATCAGCCATTTACCTTGAGTAGCGACGTGGGCACTACCTGAAGACGTGACCATGGATGAAGACGGATTCAAAGAGGAGGTGGAAGGGTCATCATTTGGTCGAAGATGAGGATGCTTCTTCCAACAGCGATCAAGCATGTGGCCGGTGCGGCCACAGTGAGAACAGAGAAAGCGGGAAGCACCGCATTCGCCAGATGGGTGGTTGTGGCCACCAGAGCTACTTCGCTGAGTTTGGTTTGCCTAGTTCTCCGGTTGAGGAGGGGAGGATAACAACGTTCGTTGTAGCAGAGAGGTAACCGCAACAATGTGGGCAACAGTGGCATCCAGCGTGGGAGCCTCCGCCTCGCCAAGGATTTTTTGACATATCATGTCATACGACTCAGGCAGTCGCAGAAGATAACACACAACCAGAAGCTCCTGGAAGTGTTTGTGTTGCTCAGCGAGATCCGCAGAGAAGGGGCGCCTTTGGAGAATTTCAGCTTCGAGAGCCTGAACTTGTTGGTAAGCAGCAGCCGGAGATATGGAGGTACTGGCAAAGAGGTCCATATATTGAGTATAGATGTGGGACGTCTGAGACCCCTTAGAGTAGAGAGTGTCAAGATGAAGCCAAGCAGGCTTGACTATTTCATCATGATGGATGATGGGTGTAACACCCCCTATCCGTCACATAACATATAGCAGTAGGTCCGGCCGGGGCCCGACGCCACATACCACAGACAGACCGGGTGGTTACTCAATGGAAACCATCCAACCAATAACAACGTCCTACACAGAGCATTCTAGCGGAAGCAATTAAAATTGTTGCATTAATAAAGAACCCAACACTAGCATGAATGTACACTAATAAGCCAAAAAGAATGAAGTACAAATACACAAGTACAGGCCTTATGGCCTTACAATTGTTTTCCTCAAATTACATGTTTTTCAAACCTCGGCACGCAGGCCGGCCATACATTAATAAAAGAAAACACTCAAAATTAGGCCTTCGAGGGCCAGCTCAGCAACTTGGGCTTTAGCCCGCTATTTATCGCTCAGCTCCGCAGCATCTGCAAGCATAATCCTCTGCAACGGTGGCAAACCAAAGCAACGGTCAGCAATGCTGACCAAATTATAACGATACCGCCCCCAATTCGGGGCGGCGATGCTCCTTCCCTGCACTTTATTAGCATAACCAAGCAGTATATAAATATATTGCATCACAGGCGTTGGCACGCATGGCCACACGCCCTGTGCTCTCAGGGCACATTCTCGGTGATCACGGTCAAAGTCCGCCGACTCACCACCGCCCCCAAGATGGCAATATCTCGTGAGCATTTGGTCTTTCTGGCCACTTCTTAAGACCCTCCATCTATGCCAACGGTAAGTGCCAAGTAACTTTAGGTCTCTTTAACCGAACGATATAGATCGGGTACGGTTCCACTTGACCCGTTGCTCACACCGTAACCTCAATTAAGTCGTCTGCGCGGGTCAAGCTTCCCCGAGTCCCGTATCTCCCATACACTCACATAACCCAGTTATGTTTAGGTTGGCTCCCAGGCCACCATGTTGGCAGAACCACGCATCTACCCAGTTTTCTGGGTGCACCTTGGAGTTAATCCCAAAGGCTCCCTGTTGCAATCTACCACGTAGAAAACCCGAAAAACAAACATTTGCACGAAGTCTTCTCCTGCCATTTATGCAATGCAACATCACCGATCCAGACCAACTTGTCCGGGTAGGCTTCACACATCATGCATATATCCGTTCTCGATTACGGACTCTACATGTACACAATGGGGACTATTCATGTCTACCAGAAGGAACGCCTCAAATTCACCGCAAACTCGCGAGAGCGGGCTTCCATATGCAAAAGAAGTAAAGCTTAATATGCTCAAGCAGAGAATCGTTACCCTAGCGTTATTCCTTAGCGCCATGGAAATGTAAGCGGATTAAAAGCATCGCACTCTCCTTACCTTCGTAGATCCGAAGTCAGTTCGCGATTTGGAGCTCCGAAGATCCGCCGGTGACCGGATCTAGGCTTCTTCTTCCTCCTTTGCTCTCCCCTCTCTCTAGACTTAGAAAGAGAACCACTCAAGTGAAATGAGGGTTTCAAAGGCCCAATCCCGGGTATATCCCAGTAGGAACAACCCCCAACCGTCGGATCCCAAAATAAGGAAATGAACGGTTACGATCTGTAGCCGAAATGTAAAACTTGGGCCGAACACGGCCTGCGACACGCCCGTGTCCATGGCCGTGTCCCTCATTCACCGTCAAAATCGACGCATCTCGAAAAACACATGGGCATCCAACACGCTCGTGTTCGACCTGACACGCCTGTGTCAGCCAGTACACGCATGTGTTCCCGAGCGTATTCCCCCATCAACACAGGACCAACACCAACCTGAGACTCACACGGGTCTTGGATACGCCCGTGTCCTATTTGACACACCCATGTCATACCCGAACACGCCTGTGCTCCAGGTCATGTTCACTGTCTCGACACTTCGTCGAGCGCAGTTCATCGACCACCCGACACGGCCTTGGACACGCCCGTGTCCTAGGTCGTGTTCCCTGTCTTGACGCATCATCAAGCGAAAATGTCGACTTCCCGGGTCGATCGTCGACATGAGCTCGACACGCCCTGAGACACGCCCGTGTCTCAGGCCGTGTTCGCTGCTCGATGATCGTCAACTCCAAAATTCGTCGACCACTCGGCCAAATCGTCGACTCGAGCCTGACACACCCTGGGACACGCCCGTGTTCCAGGCCGTGTGCCCCTGCCAAATTCCAAATTTGGCCCAAAATGCCTTCCGTCACTCTTTTGAGTTTCGGGGCGTTACAACGCTCCCCCTCTTAAAAGAATTTCGCCCACGAAATTACATAAAGGAAAGATAAGCATAAAACTTAAACGGTACCTGAGCAAAACAGCTCCGGGTACTCCTCAAGCATAGTCTGCTCTCGCTCCCAAGAGAGCTCCTCCCGACCGCAATTGTCCCAACGGACCTTTACCATCCTGATCTCTTTATTGGGTAGCCGCTTGATTTCCGAGTCCTCAATACGTACGGGATTGACATTCGTCGTCAACCCACTACCAACCGACACTTGATCGACCGCGATCACTTGTATAGGCTCTTGCACCGCCTTCCGTAGCACCGATATATGGAATACATCATGTAGACCACTAAGCTCCACTAACAGCTTCAACCATTACGCTGCTTCACCAATCCGCTCCAGAACCTCAAACGGTCCAAGGTACCTCGGGCTTAGCTTCTTCAAGTGTCGCACCCGTGATACACCCTTGAACGACTTGATCTTCAAGTACACCCAATCGCCAATAGCGAACTCCATGTTCCTGTGCTTGGCATTATAGTACTTAGCCTGGCGGTCCTGAGCGATTAGCAAACTCTCCCGAATGGTTCTCACCAAACAAGTAGCATCCTCCACCTCTAGTCGCTTATATAACTTTGATTCACCCGTTTCCAACCAGGACAACAACGTGCGACATTTTCTACCATAAAGGGCCTCGAAGGGTGCCATTTGAATGCTCGCCTGGTAGCTATTGTTGTAAGCAAATTCCACCAAGTATAGGTGATCTTCCCAGTGCTTTCCAAAGTCCAGGACACACATGTGAAGCATGTCTTCCATTGTCCTATTGACACTCTCGGTCTGCCCATCCGTTTGCGGATGAAAGGCTGTGCTAAAACTCAGCTTTGTTCCCAACATCTGCTGCACCGGCCTCCAATCATTGGACGTGAACTGCCCATCTCAGTCACTCACGATACTGCGGGGCACACCATGAAGCCGTACAATATTATCCACATATAGCTTTGCCAATTTCTCAACCGGATCATCCTTCCTATGCGGAATGAAATGCGACACCTTCGTTAGACGATTTACGACCACCCAAATGGCATCGTTCCCCTTTTGCAACCTTGGCAACCCGTGCACAAAGTCCATAGTAATGTCGTCGAACTTCCACTCCGGAATAGGCAAGGATTTCAATAATCCTCCCGGCTTTTGGCATTCCGCCTTCACCAAGGCGCAAGTTTGACACTTTGCCATGTAGAGCGCCACATCCTTTTTCATTCCTGGCCACCAGAATAATTTATTAACATCGCGGTACATCTTCGTGCTCCCCGGGTGAATTGAGTACTTGGTATGATGTGCCTCGTACAATAATTCCACCCGCAAATTGCCCACGTTTGAGACGCACAGACGACCGTCTTTCCAAAGTAATCTGTCCTCCACAACGAATTGGGAATTTGACCCATCTATAGCCTCTATCATGAGTTGCTTCATGTGGACATCCATATCCAAAGTATGCCGAATCCGATCAGCCAGGTCATATTGGACTTCAGTCCAATACAATACTGCTTCAGCACTTGATTGCTTATCAACGCAAAAGATCTCCAACGCCTCCAACTCCCGAACCAACAGCTCGTCATAGACCGACAATCAATTGGCTTGGGTTGGGCCCGGCGACTCAACGCGTCTGCCACCTCATTTCCCTTACCAGGCACATAATGGATCTTGAATGTATAGTCCCCCAGGAACTCCATCCATCTACGTTGTCGCATGTTCAGATCTTTCTGATCAATCAAATACTTTAGGCTCTTATGGTCGGTATAGATATCGACCCTTACCCCATACAAGTAGTGCCTCCACAGTTTTAAGGCAAAAATCATGGCCGCTAACTCCAAGTCATGTACCGGATAATTCCTCTCGTGCACTTTCAGTTATCTCGAGCCATACGCTATAACTCTTCCATGTTGCAGTAGCACGCAACCCAAACCACTGCCCGAAGTATCGCTATAAATCTCATAATCTTCAGTCCCACTCGGCGAACTCAACACAGGCGCCATGGTCAACCGACATTTAAACTCCTCAAAAGCTCGCGTGCACTCCGGCGTCCAAACGAACTTTTGCTACTTCCTCGTCAAAGTAGTGAGAGGTAACGCTATCCGCGAGAAGTTCTCTACGAAGTGCCTATAATATCCGGCAAGCCCCAGAAAGCTCCGGACTTCTGCTATTATAGAAAGCTCAGGCCACTCTCGTATCGCAACAACCTTCGCCGGATCCACTGCAATACCTTCCCCACTCACTATATGACCGAGGAACACCACTGAGGACAACCAAAACTCGTACTTCGAGAACTTGGCGTACAATTGATTCCTCCTTAGCATCTCCAAAACCAAATGAAGTTGCCTGAAGTGATCTTCCTCACTCTGCGAGTACACCAAAATATCGTTGATGAAGACGATCAAAAAATGGTCAAAGTACTCCTTGAAGGTCCTGTTCATCAAATCCATGAACACTGACGGCGCATTTGTCAGCCCAAACGGCATGACCGTAAACTCGTAATGTCCGTATCTTGTACTGAACGCTGTCTTAGGGATATCACTCTCCCTTATCCTTAGTTGATAGTAACCAGACTTGAGATCCAACTTAGAGTACACCGTCGACCCGACCAACTGATCAAAAAGATCATCGATCCTTGGGATTGGGTACTTGTTCTTTTTTGTTAGCTTGTTTAACTCCCGATAATCAATACAAAGTCTCAAGCTCCTGTCCTTCTTCTTTACAAAGAGTACCGGTGCACTCCAAGGCGACGAACTTAGACGCACAAACCCTTGCTCCAACAACTCTTGAAGTTGCACCTTCAGCTCCGCCATTTCTTTAGGCGCTAGCTGATACGGAGATCGTGATACAGGCTTTGCACCTAGCACTATCTCAATAGTGAAATCTATCTCCCGTTGAGGAGGGGCTCCAGGAATATCTGTGGGGAACACATCAGGGTACTCAGCTACCACTGAAATACTATCCAACATAGGCTTTGGCTTTGCAACCTCCACTAGTGTAAAGAACAGCTCTGCACCAGCACGAACCGCCTTCACCACCTGAAGAGCAGACATCAACGTCTTGCTCGACCCTTTCAAGCCCGTAAAAGTCGTCTCACGACTTGCTCCCAAATTGACTTCCTTGAGACACCAATTAATATAGGCTTGCTGCTCCGAGAGTCAGTCCATGCCAAATATAATGTCGAACTCCACCACCGGTAGTAACGACGCATGCAAATCAAACTCTTGATTCCCAATACGAATCTTAACACCGCAGAATTTATCCGCGCGCATCGAACACCCATTCGGTAACAACACATCCAACTTGTCCTTCGCCATCGAAGAAGGTACTCCGATGCGCGATATGAATCCTTCGGACAAGAAGGAGTGTGAAGCTCCCGTATCAAAGAGTGCTCTCGCCGGAAACTCACAAATCAAAAAAAATCCTAAACAAGCAGTGGTAGGGTAACATACGCATAACAAGTATTTAAAGAAATTTAACTTGTTACAAATTAAACTGTACCTGTCACCACATCCGCTTGTTTGATGGCCTCCTGTTGGCCAAGATTATAAACCCTTGGTTGAGCCGGAGCATAATGGGACACAGTTGACTCCACCGCATTGCCCTTCTCTTCATAAGTTGCTCCCGGCTTCCTCTCGGACTTGGGACGTCCGCTCCAACAGTCACGGGCAAAGTGCCCCGGCTTCCCACAAGTAAAACATGCACCCGGGGTCCGACCCGTAGTCGCCCCAGAAGCACTGGAAGAAGGAGCTGGACCCGAAGTCCTAGCCTTCTTAAAGAACTTACGGTGCCCAGACTTTGAGTTAGCCGGCACCTTGAACTCAGTCCTCTTATCACCCAAGCTTTTCTTCGCTTGAACATTCTTCATGTCCTTCTCCAAGGACCGGGCCATGTTGACCAAGATCAAGAAACTCTGCGTCATCGGCCCCGAGAGTAGTAGCCTCAAGTCATCTCTTAGACCTTCATAGAAATAGTTGGTCTTACGCTCCTCATCCATGATGGTGGAGCTAGCATACTGACCCAACCGAGTAAACTCGTGGAGATACTCATCCACGCTACTCTCTCCTTGTACCAACCTCTGGAACTCATTCTCCAAAGCTATCCTCTGAGTCGAAGGGAGTACCTAGCCAAGAACAGTCTCGAAAACTCCTCCATCGAGACGTCTGTAAGTTGACTTCCTCTCAATAGATGCAGCTCCAAACCCTCCCACGACAGCCTAGCATCTCCATCCAACAGGAACGTAACTATAGTGGTCATCTGCCACTCCTCCGTCTCCGTCGCTGACAAAACTCTCTTCACACGAGAGAGCCAGTCTTCAGCTTGAGATGGGGTTCCCAACCCCGAGAATACCGGAGGATTAAAGCTCATGACATGTTTGAGCTGTCTCTCGGTTGCCCTCCTTGGCACCAACGGCTCCACTACTACCTGCTTCAATCTTCTCGGCTCAACATCTGGAAGAGGTTCCTGCTCCATCGCAGGAGCGGGCTATTGCATTTGCCTTGTAGGCTGCGCATTGATCATGGCAAACACTGCTTCGGCCACCAATCATATGGTCTCAGCCGATGGAGGTGTTGCAGGAGCATCATTTGGTGCACTACTAGCCTCAGAAACTCGGCGTTCCGACGGCCCAACACCACTTTTGGTCACCTATAGTGGTACAAAACACCGTTAAGCGACCAAACAAAATTGCAAAACACAATTATAGGAACGTGCAGGTTCCTCAAACACGTGTATTTTTCATTCCTAAGTGGACATTCATGGGTTCTTTTGCTGTTATCATGATGACGCACACACATGTGCTCACCACCCCTTAAAAGAATTCGCCCACGAATTCATTTTAAGACGTACCGAAACCAGTAGTCTGATACCAAATTGTAACACCCCCTATCCGTCACATAGCATATAGCAGTAGGTCCAGCCGGGGCTCGACGCCATATACCACATACAGACCGGGTGGTTACTCAATAAAAACCATCCAACCAATAACAACGTCCTACACAGAGCATTCTAGCGGAAGCAATTAAAATTTTTGCATTAATAAAGAACCCAACACTAGCATGAATGTCCACTAACAAGCCAAAAGGAATGAAGTACAAATACATAAGTACAAGCCTTATGGCCTTACAATTATTTTCCTCAAATTAGGTGTTTTTCAAACCTCGGCACGCGGGCCGGCCATACATGAATAAAAGAAAACACTCAAAATTAGGCCTTCGAGGGATGGCTCAGCAACTTGGGCTTTATCCCGCTATTTACCGCTCAGCTCTGCAGCACCTGCAAGCACAATCCACCGCAACGGTGGCAAACCAAAGGAACGGTCAGCAATGCTGACCAAATTATAACGATCCCGCCCCCAATTCAGGGTGGTGATGCTCCTTCCCTGCACTTTATTAGCATAACCAAGCAGTGTATAAATACATTGCATCACAGGCATTGGCACACATGACCACACGCCCCGTGCTCTCAGGGCACATTCTCGGTGATCACGGTCAAAGTCCGCCGACTTACCACCGCCCCCAGGACGGCAATATCTCGTGAGCATCTGGTCTTTCTGGCCACTGCTTAAGACCCTCCATCTATGCCAACGGTAAGTGCCAAGTAACTTTAGGTCTCTTTAACCGAACAACATAGATCTGGTACTGTTCCACCTGACCTGTTGCTCACACTGCAACGTCAATTAAGTCATCTGCGCGGGTCAAGCTTCCCCGAGTCTCGTATCTCCTATACAATCACATAACCCAGTTATGTTCAGGTTGGCTCCCAGGCCACCATATTGGCAGAACCACGCATCTGCCCAGTTTTCCGAGTGCACCTTGGAGTTAATCCCCAAGGCTCCCTGTTACAATCTACCACGTAGAAAACCCAAAAAACAAACATTCGCACGGAGTCTTCTCCGGCCATTTATGCAATGCAACATCAGCGATCCAAACCAACTTGTCCGGGTAGGCTTCACACATCATGCCTGTATCCGTTCTCGATTACAGACTTTACATGTACACAACAGAGACTATTCATGTCTACCCGAAGGAACGCCCCAAACTCACTTCAAACTCGCGAGAGAGGGCTTCCCTATGCAAAATAAGTAGAGCTGCACATGCTCAAGTAGAGAATCGTTACCCTAGCGTTCTTCCTTGGCGCCATGGAAATGTAAGAGGATGAAAAGCACCGCACTCTCCTTGCCTCCGTAGATCCGAAGTCGGTTCGCGATTTGGAGCTCCGAAACTCTGCCGGTGACTGGATCTAGGCTTCTTCTTCCTCCTTTGCTCTCCCCTCTCTCTAGACTTGGAAAGAGAACCACTCAAGTGAAATGATGGTTCAAAGGCCCAATCCTGGGTATATCCCAGTAGGAACAACCCCCAACCGTCGGATCCCAAAATAAGGAAATGAACGGCTACGATCCGTAGCCGAAATGTAAAACCTGGGCCGAACAAGGCCTGCGACACGATCGTGTCCAGGGTCGTGTCCCTCATTCGCCGTCAAAATCGACGCATCTCAAAAAACACACGGGCATCCAACACACCCGTGTTCGATCTGACACGCCCGTGTCAGCCAGTGCACGACCGTATTCCCGGCCGTGTTCCCCCATCAACACAGGACCAACACCAACCCGAGACTCACACGGGTCTTGGACACGCCCGTGTCCTATTTAACACGCCCGTATCATACCCGAACACGCTTGGGCTCCAGGTCGTGTTCACTGTCTCGACACTTCATCGAGCGCAGTTCGTCGACCACCCGACATGGCCTTGGACACGCCTGTGTCCTAGGACGTGTTCCCTGTCTCAACACATCGTCGAGAGAAAATGTCGACTTCCCGGGCCGATCTTCGACACGAGCTCGACACGTCCTGAGACACGCCCGTGTCTCAGGCCGTGTTCGCTGCTCGACGATCATTGACTCCAAATTCATCTACCTCTCGCCCAAATCGTCGACTCGAGCCTGACACGCCCTGGGACACGCCTGTGTTCTAGGCTGTGTGCCCCCTGCCAAATTCCAAATTTGGCCCAAAATGCCTCTCGTCGCTCTTTTGAGTTTCGGGGCATTACAATGGGTGGGCATTCATTAGAGAGGCTGTTAGCCAGCCATGTGCGGACAAGACCGTCGCTGGCATCCCAATCGTCAAAGAGAGGGGAATCTTGAAAAAGAGGGTCATCTGTGAGATGATGGCGTTTGCGTTGAGAGCGGAGAAGGAAGGTGAAGGATTCACTCCATTCCGGTTAGTTGTGACCGATGAGTTTGGAAATGGTGCCAAGGTTGCCCGAAGGAGTAGGAGGAAGAGGAGGAGCGGCAACGGGAGTAGTTGTGGTAGAGATATCGGAGGTTGCCACAGAAGCAAGAAGAACAAACTGCGACAACTTAGGAATAGGTCACGGTGACTTAAGCACAAGTCGCTGCTACTTAAGAAGAGGAGTGGCTAGAAAAGGAGGGCGCAGCGACTATGTACAGGTCACTGCAAGAAGAGCAGGTCGCGGCGACTTAATAATAGGTCGCGACGAGAAGAAAGGAGAACTTAAGAGGCTGCGCACACAAAGGGCAAAGACAAGAAGAAAGAAATCACGCGAACATGGCACAAGTCGGCAGAAGAAACAAGTCACGATTATAGATCGCAAGAAGAAGAACAAACCGCGCGGACAGAGAAAGCTCACAGAATAAAGAGGAAAATATCGAGTCCTCTGATATCATGTTCGAACCGAAAACTAACACACCGAAAATTTGGAGAAACAAATTTTTATTATCCAAAAAGTTGAGTATTACAAAGGTATAACCTCCCTTTTATAGAATGGAGGAGATGAGAGAGATTACAAATAAGCAATGTGGGACTAAATAATTACAAGTATATGCGGCTTTACAAATAAACAAACTAAACAAGTCGTGCGGTTAGACGAGTAGGCTAACCGCTCGACAACCACCAAAAGGAGAGAACAAGCTGCCACAGAGAACAAGCCACCATAAGAGACCGCTAGTCTGCCGGTCTCCAAGTCGCCTGAGACAAACCACCAGACCGCTCGGATACCAAACAACAACAGCCCGACAGACAAGCCGCTGAGATAAACCGCCAGACCGCCTGGCCTCCGAACAGCAACAGACCGCTCGGCCTCCATACTGCAACATGAACCAAAAGGTAAAGCCCCAATAGGTCCAGTTAAGCTACCTCTCAAGCATCTGACTTCTAACAGATACAATGGTTCATGTCTTCCTAGACACATGAGTTTTGAGTGCACTACCAGCAATGTCAATAAAGAGCCTTGCTGGGAGGGACAAAAATCTAAAGACAATAAAGGCCAAAAACCACGACAAAGGGTGATCAATCCAAGAAGCCAAGGAATTTTTGGAGCTGGTCCCAGTGTACCTCATCAAAACCTGAAAGGTAAGGGTGTAAACTTTGCACCACTACCTTGGAAGTTGGATGTCAAATCCAAGTTGCACAAAAGAATAACTTCAAATGTGCAACCATAGAAAAAAAATACAACCGATTTGAGTGTTGTAGTTGTGGGAAGGTTGGGCATTTTGCCCTAGATTATTGGTATAATCCAACAGCACCTTCATATAAGACTCAACCAGGTTTGTATAGAAAGCCTGTTGTGTTTCACACAACAAAGCCTAACAGCAACCAAGGCCACAAAACTATTTGGGTGCCTAAGGTGAATTAATTCTGTGTTTGCAGGTGGAACCAAGTACCATAGGAATGCCAATATGGTACTTGGATAGTGGATGTTCCAGGAACATGACTAGAACAAGGAGTTTGTTAAGGGATTATACTCCAGTTAGGAATCGACCAAAAGTCATCTTTGGAGGGTCATAGAAAGGACTCAGCAAGGGATATGGTAACATTTCTAATGGCCTAGTAACCATCACAAAAGTGGCTTATATGGAAGGATTGAACCACAATCTGATAAGCATAAGTCAGCTTTGTGATATAGGTTATGAAATTGTTTTACACAATGACAAGTGTCTGATAAGGAATCCTAGTGATCAAGAGATCATCTTGTCAGGCACTTGGAGTGGGAACATTTATTTTCTAAATTTCTTAAGTGTAAATAAGAAATCACTTGTATGTCTGGTAGCTAGTGAGAAAGACTCTTTGTGTGTGCAATGACACAAGAGGCTGGCTCATTTTAACTATAAAGCAATGAGCAAACTATTCTCTATGCACTTAGTTAGAAACAGTCAACTGCTCAAATGCTTCAAAGAAGGCTTACGTCCTGCATGTCAAAAATACAAACAAACAAAAGTCTCCTTTAACAAAAAGATATTTTAATTTCACCGCCTCCGATCATCGGCGTCATGGAGATCATGTTATTATAATTGTAAAAATAGTTATTGATCTAATTTGAATGAAATAACATTTATTGTTTGTTTTTTTGTGCTTATAACATTGTGATTGTTAGCCTGTAATTATCTCAGGTGTGCATAGATCAATAAGGAGGAATTTGCCCAGAAAAACAAGGTCTGTGACCTACCACCGTGCGTTAGCAACCTAACATCCCGCGGTAGCATCAAGAACTAATTTTTTTGGACAAAAATAATTCGAATTTTCAATTAACTCATAAATCCTTATTCACCCCCCCCCCTCTAAGGTTGGCTACTAGATCCAACAGGTAGCATCAGAGCGAGGCTATTCTAGAATGGTTTAACCACTGGGAATAATGGCCAACATCGATCTCGTATCGACTAGGAGGGATAAAAAAGTGTACACAGAAAATTCGTTTAGCGCCGCCTCTATTTACAGGATTGAACTATAACGAATGGAGAACACTAATGAAGAACGTTATTATGATATTAGATATAGAAGTTTGGAACATAACTTGTATTAAGCCCCCAAATAACTTTACTAAGCACGAGTGTCATATAAACGCCAAAGCTATGAATAGTTTGTTTTGTGGGCTTGGTCAAGAAATTTTTGAACTCATCTACACGCTTTCTACTGCCTATGATATTTTGAAACTTCTTGAATATACTTATAGTTCTTTTATACAAATGTTGAATCCGAGCAATTTCTCATGGATCCAAGTGAAGAACCAAATGGAGACTTGCTCTTAGAGGAAGACAGGACAAATACATCAAGCCGAAGGGAAGATGAAAACATATCATTAGATGAGAAAAACTAAGAGGAAGAAGACAAAGGAACCTTGTGTTCAAATCATGCCTTGTCCAAGAGAGCTATAAGAAAAAAAATTCCTTTCTTATATGCAATTCTATATCTACATTGAATATGCTAGATGCGGCTAAACGTTGAATTGAGAAACTAAAAAGTATTAATTCAAAACTACATTTAGAAAATAACCTTTTAAAAGCAAATGCTAATGAAGAATCTATCGTTGATGTGACTTATCCTCCCAACTGCTCTTTAAATAAAATTTCTACACCTTGTATAGATTATAATGAATTAAAAGAAAAATATAAGGTTCTTGAACAAAAGCTTCATTTTACAAAAGAACAAAATGATAAATTATGTCTAGAAAACTCATCATTGAAAAGTGACTGTGATGAATGCAAAAATTATAAAGTTGAAATCGAAGATATGAACGAGATATTCGATGATTTTAGTAGTAAATATAAAGCTCATATCAACTCTATTGCCTCCACTCTCAAAAATAGCACAATCACATATAATAAAGCTAAACATAATCTCAAACTGAAAAACAATGAGCTAACTATAAAAATCAACATACTTAAGAAAATAATTCTTAAAATCTCGCAAAGCCCAACTCCTAAGTTGCACGTAAAACCCAAAAGCATGTTGAATATGAACCACCATCTACAGGGTGAGTTAATCAAAGGGAGTAGAAAATCTCAAGCTTGTGCAAGTGAAACTTTTAACTATAGAAATCACTCTCACTTTGAAAAACAAATTACTCCAAACTCAAAAACAAATGAATGTAGATTTTTTATCAACAACTACTATACTATGAGTTCGAATGTTATGCAAAATAATTTTGACTTGAAGAACAACTTCAATATAGTTAAACCTCCAAAGCAATATTATTTAATTGAAGATCGTCACATAAAGACTCATAGAATTCTAAAAGAATATTTGCAACATAAAAAATAACATTAAACCAAAGTATGAATGGAGGCCCATCATTGAAAATAATGCACCCAATCCACTCAAAAGGGCCCATTAACCGTCATCTCGCCAAGGTGTATCACGCTATGTTTAGGTACCCAAAGGAACCATCACCCCTGGCTCCTTTTGGATACTTAAATCTCTTATCCACTAGTATCCACCAATTGTGTGAAGTAGAAACTAATCCAAACAAAATTACTCACTAGTCTACTTCACGATGTGCCTAATGTTCTTTCTGTTTTTACTGTTGTTTTTACTGTATTTTTGTTTTTTTTGTTTTTGTTTTTGAAGCCAACATGTCATGGAAATTGTAGATATATTTTTGCTATATGACTTTCTCATATTAAGATTAAAGATAAATCAATCTAATTGAATAAATTGGAATAAAAACCATATCATATCTAAGTGGCCATAATTTACCTTTTTATCAAAATTCTATCATGTTGTCTTAGTATTCCTGCGTTCATTCACCCATTTTGTATGTCTCACAATAGCGAGGGCGTAGGTGTGTGTGGTTTAGAAACGCTAACCTGTAAACCACATCTTATCCTTAACAGGGGAGGGTTCCAGTAGGTCCTTGTGTGGCGCTGGAGGGAAAGAGTGTTAGGTTGAGCGGGTTCTTCTGTATGCACATGGGATTAACACCCTACCCTACGGCACTTGTGCAGCTCCTCATGCCCATCTGTCACTTAGTACGGGGCTAGGGTGTATACATATAGTGAAAGTGAGGGTTAGATCTACAATACTCTAGAGGGGGGGTGAATAGAGTATATTAAAAATTTGTTAGGTCTCAAAACAAAAAGTGTTGTTACAGCTTTTGTTGTAAACTGAAAGGTGCAGTAATAGAAAATTGTAAATCAGATAATAATATACCTAATCACAGCCACACAGCAAGAACAAAAAGAAAAAGATGAGCAACCAGATGACACAAAAAATTTATAGTGGTTCCCCCTCAACTGGGTACATCCACTCTTCTACCGCCCTTGGTAGGAATCCACTCAGATTTTTGATCAGGTGCCTGACACCAATGGGTTTTGATCAGGTCCCCAAAAACCAACTCAAGTCTTTTGGTAAGGAGACTTGCAACCAGGAATCACATTTGAAGGGAGATGACAACCCTTTGTACAGGAGGGGGTGAGAGAGTGATTTTGTCTTCTCTGTCAACAATCAGAGAGAACACTTATGTGGAATGATGTTAGCAAACAGCTCCCCCTGAGATGAAGAATGGTTCAGGGAAGATCTGGAGCTTTGCTGTAGGGTGATAGGTCTTCAATCTGATTTCTTGACAAGCAGTGATACAGGATCTTCTTGACTGATTTGATATTTTTTGTCCTTGGGGAAGTCCTGGAGAGAATGTTGAAGAAGAAGACTCTTGATATATTATGATTGTTCTTCTTCTGAATGAATGAATATCACTGCCTGTCACTGTAAGCTTCAGTATGAGTTTTTGTGTGAAGCTTTTTTGGTGTTGTATGAATTCTTGCAGTCAGCCTATCTGTCTGTGTTTTTCTCACTGAGTATTTTCTTGTACTCTGATTCTTGCTTCAGATTGTCGATCTTCTTTTCTTCTATATCAATTCAAAAATTTGAATCCTCTATAATAAATGCTGACGCCTTGAGAATAATCAGCATTTACTCATTTCCTCAACTGTACCGTGGAAAATCAGCAAGTAATATTCCTGAAAAAGACTGCAATTAATGCTTCCTCTAACAACTACAATAAAAGAATGTTTGAGTGATTAATCTGTCAATAATTATTACATTTGAGTGGGGATTGAATGCCAGAAATTGCTAAGTCTGGAATCTTCGAACGAATAACAGAATTCGTCGAGCAGAGTTACTAGTTCGTCGAACTGAGACTTTGTATTCGTCGACCAGACAACTTCTGTTTGTCGAGCTGAGTTCCAAGTTCGTCGAGTTGATAACAAAACTTGCATGCTTCAGAACTTTGCCTTTTCTGTCTGAAGTTCGTCGAGCTGACAATTGCATTCGTCGACTGGAGATCAGCAACAATTCTGGACTTAATCAAATAGTTTGTGTTGACTGATATTCTGTGTGTCGACATGAAAACTTCTGGTGTCGACACAGGTGGGTGTCGACTGATTAATCTTGGTGTCGACACAAATCTTCTAGTGTCGACATAAGTTTTCTGGTGTTGACATAAGTTGGTGTCGACACATGCCCTAAGTGTCGACAAAAATCTTCTGGTTCCAGAATTCGTCAACCAAAGAACACAGTTCGTTGACCTGAGGATTCGACGGCCTGAGAAGTTGACTTCGTCGACCTGAGATCTTCTAACAGAAGGTTGTTGTGAACTCGAGGTCCAAATTCATCGAGCTCAGAATCTTGTTCGTCGACCAAAGTTTGAAGTTGGACTTAGAATAATCTGGAGTTACCCTGTCTTCAGTTTGTTGAAGTATCCCAGTTTTTGTCGACTAGAGAATGAAGATCGTCGAGCTCAGCTCAGTGAAATATCTCAAGATCGTCGAGCTGAGAACGCCTTTTGTCGACCTGAGTTCGACGAACGTTGAACTCATTTTACTTAGTCTTGAAATCTTCTAAGTCTTGAGTCTCTGATGGTCTTGTTGATAGCTGGTCCATCTGATATTGACTCTAAGGATTTGGCCTAGACTCTAGGACACAAATTTGACCCTGGCTATACATGTTGGGTCACATCCTAAGTTAGTGAACCTAGCACAAATCAATTAGGGATCCAACAATATCCCCCTATTTTGGTGAAGTCACTAATAGACTCAAAACATAAACATAAAGATAAACAAAGCAAGAAAAAGATATATCAGGAAGAGAATTACCAACACATGCAGCAGATATATATGTACATAAGCTTTGTTTAATCAGATAACATGGTTTGAAAGCAAATGCAGAAAGAAATCAAAACAAAGTAAAGATTACTTCTTCTACTTCTTCTCCATGGACTTGTCTTCCTTTGTCTTTTCTCCTGGCTTTGTAAAGATAATTTCTCTATTTGGATTTAAAGCATGTGCCTGTGTCATTGTCATGTCAGCTACCCCAATAATCTTCAGAGATGTAGTTCTGGGGACAACTGCTTCAGGATGGAGCTTCATGTAATCATCAACATTAAACAGTTTGTTGGCTTTATCAAATCTTTTTAGTTCTTCCTTCCTGTATTTTGACATAGTTGTATGTTCTGATATGTCTTTGCCTTCAGCTTTTGCTTTATTAATCAAGGATAGACCAACAAGTTCCTGAAATCTGGCCATTTTAGCAGTGTTAGCGGTTTTAGGATCCTCAAAAGGAATAGGAGGTGAATCTGGTCTTTCAGGACTCTTAGTTTTCTGTTCTGCAGAGAGAGTTGGTTGTTGCTGCTGATGTTGTTGCAGTTGTTGATGTTGCTGTTGTTGATTTCCTGAAGAATGATGCCCTTGCTGACTGCTTCCAGAGGATCTCTCTTGATGTCTCTGATAAGTTTGCATAGGGGCAGATCTCTGAGAGCTAGAGCCAGTGGCACCAGCTGCTGGAGGAGGAGGAGGAGGTGGATCTCTTCTGTATCTCTGAACTGGTGGTGGAGAATATTTCCTACTTCTTTTCCTCTCCTTTTGCTGATTTTTAGACAGCCACATCCATGCTGGCATTCCTTTATAAGGAGTAATGTTTTGAAGAATATAGAATGGGGTGTCATTCTTTGAGCTTGGCTTAGCAGCAGGAGGAGGAGGGACTTTCCTTTTCTTTGACAACATTTTCTTCTTCTTCTTAGCAGTTTTTTCATCTGAATCTTCTTCATCATCATCTTCATCATCTTCACTGCCAGAACCCTGAGGATTATCATATAGAACATCCAATGCTTTCAAGACATTATCATAAGTGGCAGTCTTTTCTGGAGTAGGAGCAGAAGTTTCAAAAGCTGGAGCTTCAGCAGTAGTTGAAGAAGAGACTATACAGGAATCAGAAGTAATTGGGACAGAGCTTTCAGCTGCTGCCTTATTTTCATCTTCAATATTAGCCAAGATCAACTCATCTAGATCTGGCATAGGGGAGTCATCCATCACAAAGATTGGTGCTGAGATAGCTTCTGGAGAGGATGGAATGACAGTAGAGGTTGGTGTAGAAACTGTAATTTCAAAACTATCACATAGTTGCTTAGCAACTGCTTGACTGATAGGAGGAGTATAAGGTACAATAGCCAACTGTGGCTTAGTAAATTCTCCTGGACGATACTGTATATGTATAGTGTCAAAAGTTTCCAGTAATTCTTGTAAATTAACTTTGGGATTGAGGATAAAATCACCAACAGTTTCATCAATGTCCATATCAATATTAATAAAATCAATTAAATCAATTAAATCTGTATATATACAATCTGTATGTGCCGCTGGGGGGACTGGAGTATCTGCTGGTGCTGGAGCTGAAGTATCTGAAGCTGTGGCTGCTGCTTCATCATCAGGCATCTCCCCCTGCCTGGTTTCAGTAGGGACTGAGGCCAAGCCCCTGACTGAGGAGGAGGGAGCAGTAAGAGTAGAGATTTGAGCAGATAAGGAGGTAATGGTGGTAGCAAGAGGTGTAATGGCCTCTGCTATGAGGGATTTAAGAAGGGGAGTGATGATGGTGATGATAGAGGATATGGTAGAGGGGTCCAGAGAGAAAGTTGGAGATGATGTTGCAATTGGTGTGGAAGAGGTGGAAACCAGTGATGGAATGGAGGGTGGAACATCAGGTATGTGGAGGTGTGATGGTGATGAGGATGGAGGGGTGGCATCTTGCATCATGGTGTCTGTGGGTAGGATGTAAGATGGTATGGAAGATAAATGTGGGGGAAGTGGAGACTGTGGTGGTGTAGGAATGTAGGTATCTTGAGGTGATTCAGGAGGTGTTGGTTGTGGATTTTCTTGAAGAGGGGTAGATGGAATGTCAGTGATGTCAAGTGGTGGAGATGGAGGTGGAGTAGGCACATGAGTATGTTGTTGTGATTGGGGTGTTGAAGAAATAATGGGAGAGGGAGTGAGTTGTTTTACTGGAAGGGGTGCTAGAAGAGATGGTGGAGTGGGATGAATCTCTTCAGCAGGTGTGGGAGTGGCTTTAACAGCACTGGTGCCTTCAGAAGCTGGTGGAAGAGGTAGAAGCCTTAGTGAGCTTGGTGATTGTCCTCTCCCACCTGCCAAATAAGGCACAGGTGAGCCTTTTACTGGCATTAATGCATATGGTCTGGGAGACCAGTGATTCAGCAGCCTTTTCCTTGAGTAAGATCCCTAGGATCCTTCCAAAACATACTTTCTTTTTGTTATTCTTCTTCTTAATCAAGTCAAATAGAAGTTGTGCTCAATCTATTTGCTTCTTGTTTATTACTTCACACATGAAAAATAACGGATGTCTTGTGATGTAGTCATGGACAGTATGCTTGCCAAGCAAGACCTTCCCAACAATGTCTGCCAGGAACTTGTATGCTGCAGACAAATGTCTCTTCAATAATTTATGTGGGTTGTCACTAGCATAACCCATCAGATTTAGCATCATATTAAACTCTTCTTAATCAATTTCTAAATCCTCTTCGCCATTTGTCAAACCAAATATTTTAGTTAAAACCACGGGGGTTAAGGATACAGTGTTACCAGCGATTGATCCTGTCATATTATTGTCTTCAGAAGTGGTTGAAGTATAGACCCATTCTCTGATTTCTGTTCCTGCCAACTTTAACTTGGTGGTCATCAGGTTCTTCAGATTCTGTTCTTCCAGAAGTTCCAAAATATATATGAAGATTGGATCTGAGTGCTGGAATGATTCGAAGTCGACATCAAAGCCAGTGTCAAACTTCATAGCAACTAGAGCTCCTGCTGGAATCATCATTTAGATCACCTGCAAGAAAGACAGAGAAAATGGCGATCAAGTGCAAGGGAACAGAAAGCGTGGGATGGAGGTCGAAGAAAACCTAGATATAAGGTTTTCCTGAATATGAATCGATAAACTCCGTTCCACAAAAATGAAATTAATTCTTCAAACTTTGGTCGACGAAATGAGTTAATAATAAATAATTCGTCGATCTCATTCAGAAGACTTGAAGACAATTCGTCAAACTCCGATCGACGAATATCTTCTGAAGCAAAGTTCGTTGAACTCCGGTCGACAAAAATTGTTTCACACGGAGAATTCGGCGAACTTCGTTCGACGAATATCTCTCAAACCGTCCCCGGTTCGTCGAACTCCGTTCGACGAACTTTGGAAAATTCGTTGATTGCAGACAGAACTTAAGCTAAGTCTTCTCCATTGATCATTCCCAGCTTATTTAGAAAGAAAGCATGATTTTTCTCATCCAAAGGTTTGGTGAATATGTCAGCTTTCTGTAAATCAGTGTAGATATAGACAAGCTTAATCTTATTTTTGTCTAAACACTCCATAATGAAATGATGTCTTATATCAATATGCTTTGTCCTACTATGGTGAACTGGATTTTGTGCTATGGCTATAGCACTAGTATTATCACAGAATAGGGTTGAATTATTTAAGTTGAACCCATAATCTAGAAGTTGATTTTGTATCCACAGCATCTGTGAACAACAGCTTCCTGCTGCAATATATTATGCTTCAGCAATGCATGTTGACACTAATGTTTGCTTCTTACAAAACCAAGATACTAGTCTCATACCCAGGAACTGACAAGTTCCTGAAGTACTTTTTCTATATACCCTGCATCCAGCAAAATCAGCATCAGAGTATCCAGTTAACTCAAATTCTGATTCAGCAGGATACCATAGGCCTAGATCAGGACAACTTTTTATATATCTTAAAATCCTTTTTAAGAAAATTAGATGCGATTATTTAGGGTTCACTTGGAACCTAACACAAAGGCATGTAGCAAACATAATATCTGGCCTACTTGCTGTGAGGTATAATAGAGACCCAACAATGCCCCTATAAAGTTTCTGATCTATAGGTTTTCGTGGTATATCAGAATCCACAACAGCATTTGTGGTCATGGGAGTTTTCTTTGCTCAGGTATCAGCCATCCCAAACTTCTTTAGAAGTTCTTTAGCATATTTTGCTTGTGAGATGAAGATGCCATCAGAGATTTATTTCACTTGGAGACCAAGGAAATATGAAAGCTCTCCCATCCTACTCATTTCAAATTTAGAATGCATGAGGTCAGAAAACCTCTTGCACAATTTTGAATCTGTAGAGCCAAATATGATGTCATCTACATAGATTTGTACTGACAAAATTTGGTCCTTATGATGTCTAGTGAAAAGGGTTTTATCTACAGTTCCTCTTGTAAATTTATGCTCTAATAAAAAACTTGCCAAGGTCTCATACCAAGCTCTTGGAGCTTGCTTTAGACCATAAAGATCCTTATTTAATCTAAAAACATAAGAGGGATAAGTTGGAGAAACAAAACCTGTAGGTTGTTCTACATAAACCTCTTCTTGTATCACTCCATTTAAGAAGGCACTTTTCACATCCATTTGAAAGACTTTGAACATTTTGAATACTGCATAGGCAAGGAAAATCCTTATAGCTTCTAACCTTGCAACTGGTGCAAAGGTCTGATCATAGTCAATTCCTTCCTCTTGCCTATATTCTTGAGCAACAAGCCTAGCCTTATTCCTCACAATGACTCCTTGTGCATCAAGCTTATTCCTGAAAACCCATTTGGTTCCAATAACTGGGTAGTTTTGGGGTCTTGGAACCAAATCCCAAACTCTACATCTCTCAAATTAGTTTAATTTCTCTTACATTGCAAGGATCCAGTGGGGATCTTGCTCAGCATCATGAATGGTTAGAGGTTCAACCTGAGAGAGAAAACAGGCATGCATCAAGTCTTGGTTGAGTTGATGCCTTGTCTGTACACCTACTGAAATGTCTCCAATTACTTGAGATCTGGGGTGATCCCTAAGTGTGACAAAATTAGTGGGTGGAGTTGGTTGTGCAACAGTATTTTGAATAAATTCCTCTTGTGGAGTTATATTTGTTGTTGGTTGAGGCTCATGTTCTTCAGCTTCATCTTCTTCACTATCTTCAACGACCTGTGGAGAGGGATGAGTGAGAACCTCTTGGGTGAGGTTTAGTCCATCCAATGTCTCACACAAGTGGGGTACCTGCAAGTTGCTAATGGTAGAAACTTCTTTCTCCTTGCAGTACATGTTAGTCTCATCAAATGACACATGAATAGACTCTTCAACTTTTAAGGTTGATTTATTGAATACTCTATAAGCCTTGCTTACTTGAGAGTATCCTAGAAAAACTCTCACTTCAGCCTTAGTTTCAAACTTTCTAATGTATTTCTTGTTGTTATTGTATATATAGCATGTACAACCAAATACTTTAAAATAGTTAATTTTAGGTTTCTTCCCTTTGAGCAATTCATAGGGAGTCCTATTATTTAGTTTGTGAATTAAACTCCTATTCAGGACATAGTTTGCTGTGCTTACAGCCTCTGCCCAAAAGGTTAGTGGCATGTATGCATCAGCAAGTAATGTACCTACAGCTTCAATGAGTGTTCTATTTTTCCTTTCAGTTACCCCATTTTGTTGGGGAGTTCTAGGAGCTGAGAAGCAATGCATGATACCTTCCTTCTCACAGAACTCATGCCTAAGAAGTGACTCAAACTCTGTGCCATGATCACTTCTGATCAATGCAACATGAGTAGAGAACTCAATCTGTGTGGTCCTGAGAAAATCTGTAAGAACCTTGAATGTATCTGACTTTGTTCTTAGAAAGAAAACCCAACTGAACCTAGAGAAGTCATCCACAATAACCAAGGTGTAGGATTTCCCTCCTAGGCTTTGTACTGCAATGGGTCCAAATATATCCAAGTGTAGCAAGTACAAGATCCTAGGTGAATCACTCTTATTAATTGACTTGAACCTAGTTTTAGTTTGCTTGCCTAATTGACAAGCCCTGCAGAGACCTTCCTTCTTATAGAGAGTAGAAGGTAGACCTCTAACAAGATTATGCTTAGATAACCTAATAATATTTTTTAGATTTACTAAAAGAAATAGTGCCTAACCACCTAGAGGGGGGTGAATAGGTGTTATTTTTCTTTTGACTTTCAAGGCAGATCAATTGTAAATAACTTTAAACAACAAATGCAATTCTACAGCTATAACAACACAGCATCCACAGAAACTAACATTCACAGAGTGCACATAGATTTTTATAGTTGTTCCCCAAGGTCTGGGTACATCCACTTTCCCACTTCGCCTATCTAGTAGTATACTAGATTCGGCCTAACTTCTCCACTTCTTCTCAGATCCTCAGATCTTACAACTCAGAACCCCAAACAGGTTCCTACAACTCAGAGTGTCCCCACTCCTACAACTCAGGCACAAAGCCCTACCACCCAGTCTTCACCAAGACCTACACTCAGGTTAAACAGCCCTACCTCGGCCTTCAATCAAGGCCTACACTCAGAGAATAGAATCTCCTACACTCAGGCACAAAAGCCCTACCTCAGCCTTTATATTTTAGGCTTACAACTCAGATCCCTTAGGATCCTACAAGAATTTATTAATACAAGGTAATTAACCACAACTCTGACTGAGAGAGATGAATTGACTAGCTTCTTGATGAGTTCTTGGAAGAACTAGGCAGAGATCAACCACCCTTGGCTTTCTTCAAAGCTTCTTGAATTAGAACACAGTAGGGTTGAATCTCCTGTGTAGATGATCTTCAATCAACTACTGTCTTGAGATTCAGATCTCAATCTGAATCTTACTTTGCAGCCTGGTTCAGCAGTTGTCCTTCTTAGAAGGAGCTCTCTCTCTCCAACTTCTTAGATCTTCTATTGAAGGTCTTCTTTGTGTTGTTAGATCTCTTGATTAATTGTTATCAATCTTCTCACGATTCCTCTCCTGATTGTTGAAGGAGAAAGTCCTTTATATAAGATTTCTCCATGGTGACCGGCTGATCCGGTTTCTAACAACCTTCTGACGGCTCTGACAGTTGCAGTTGACCGGTTGAAATGGCAGCTGTCAAGTCATCCAGTCACTTCTTGAAATCACTGTCACTGTCTGAAAGTGTCGAGACAGATAGTCATTATGTGTCGACACAAATAGACTACGTGTCGACACAAGTAGACTAAGTGTCGACACTAGCCTTGATGGTGTCGACACAACTCCTTGTGTTGTTGTAATAGCTTCTCGACACTGCTTCTTCAGAATGTGTCGACACTGATCCTGTGTGTTGACACAAGCCTTCTATTGAATGTGTCGACACTGATTCTGTGTGTCGACACAAGTACTTCTTCTTTAATACTTAGTTGAATTCTGCTGTGTGTCGACACAACTCCTTTGTGTCGACACATCTTCTTGTGTTGAAACTTGCTGAGTGTCGACACATCTCCTTTATGTCGACACATGTACTTTAACTTTGTTGAAGTTTGCTGAGTGTCGACACAGCCTCCTGGTGTCGACACATTTGTTGTCGACAAAGTTTCTCCGGGTGTCGACACTTTCTCTAAGTGTCGACACATTTGATGTCGACAATTCTTCACAGTGTGTCGACACAGCCTGTATGTGTCGACACTTTTATTCTGGTGTCGACTCTGCCTTTCCTGGTGTTGACACAATTACTCCAAGTGTCGACACAGCTTCTCAGGGTGTCGACACTAGTCTTCATAAGTGTTGACACTTCACCTCTAGGTGTCGACACATGGACTTAGAAACTTTTATGCTTTTCCTGCAATTACTTAACCTGCACATATAAACTCAAAGCACATCAAATACACCTTGATGTATATCATTGAGTAGGGTGAGGCTTCTTCAAATCAGGTACATATATTCCAATGTACCCAACAGTCTCCCCCTATTTGGAGAAGTCATAACCCTTAGTAAATGATATACACCATACATAACAAATTCTCAGTATGATGTAAAACAGTATTATATGACAGGGTAAATACTTAACAAAACATGTATAAACAATCATTACAGAATACAAACGTAACAGATCAAACATTATTTTGTTATAACTTTCAATAGTCTCATTAACCAAAAGTTTACATTGATTTTAATGTAAAAGATTACAGAGTTGTAAACTTAAGAAAATCCTAATGTATGGCTGCTCTGGCTCCTTGATAACAATGCCCTTTCCAGATTGAATCTTTGCTTGAACTGGAGCATCATTGTCATCAGCAGGCTTTTTCCCTTTAAGATCTTTCTTTTTCTGTTCTTCAGCTCTTATCTTCTGTCTCTCAAAATAGTGATAAGGCTTAGAGAAATACTTGCTAGGCTCCTGTGCATTAGGAGGTAGCTTCCCTAATTTATCCTTCCTTCTGTATTGAACAATGGCTTCTTGACTAGCCTCATATTTTTTCCATTCCTGGTCAGAATACCATTTACCCCTCTCCAGGAAATTATCCTTAGCAGCCTTCCAAGCAGTCAATATGATATTCCTAGAGGTTGGGGTCCATTGCTCAAAGTCTGGCCTTAATTCAGCCTGTTCTCTGAACCTCTTCTTAGATAATTGGGCTTCCTGCTCTTTTAGTACTGCCTCTGGCACAGGCTGTACTACTTTCTCAAGAATAACATTCTGATTACCCTTATGAGGACTATACATAGACTGTACCTCCTGATGTATCATGTCAAAATCTGCAGGAGGATAGATCACCTGAGCTACTTCAGCTTGCTCTCCTCCAAAATATGTAGGATTTATTCCAGACTCTGCTACATTATAATCATCATATAAAGGTGGATATCCAAGGGTGGCTCTGATGCTGTTTGAAATCTATTTGGCATGGTCAGAGCCTGCTTTGACTAATACCCTCTCCCTCTTTATGACTTCTCTTTCTATATGATACCTAAGATCATCCTTTTGGAATCTGATTTGAGCATTTAAATAGTTAACTCCATCTTTATAAAAAGGTTTTAACCTTTGGAGCTTTTCAGTGATAGCCTTTTGAGAATCTTCAATGGCAGTTTTAACAGCAGTTAGGCTCTCTTGTAGTTACTTATCAAAGGCTTCTTTGGCAGTAGCAGTTACAGCAGTCTGGGCAGTAGCTATATTTTTCATTTCAGTGACAATGGCATTATGAGAAGCAGTCAGATTATCATTCATTCTAAGCTGATTTTCCAGGACATATCCGTGTTTTACTGCCATGTCATCAACCTGTTTCTTAATGTTCTCTTGATGAGTAGCCAGATAGACCACTGCATTTCCTCCTTTATGGAAACAGTCAGTCATTTCCTTTTTATGTTGATTCACTTCAAATCTTATGGACTTTATGTCTTGAGCTAAGGAAAATTGTAGCTCCTTATGGTGCTCATCCATGTAAGTTTTCATAGCCTTTCTTTGCTCATCTAGCTTGATTTACAAAGCCACCAACAATGAACTATAGTCAGCAGTTGGGGCTTGTTGTGGAACAATGGTTTGCAGTGTCTTTTTGTAGGTCTGGCTTCTTCTCTTGAAGACCTGGAACTTTCTTTTCTTAGATCTAGCAGCCTCTTCATCCTCTGAGTCAGAAGTACTGGCAATGTCTACCCTGTCCTTAGGACTAGGAGGTAAATCCTTCTCAGTCCTTGGTAGCTCCTCAGCATTCCTTTGCTCCTCAGTCTCTTTTGTCTAGCAGTCTCCTCTACATGCTCCCCCTCAAAAGCTGCTTTCTCTCCCTCAAAATCAGTCTGTAATAGATCATGGAACAGCTCTTCTAGTGTATACTCCTGTTGAGGATGGACTGGTGAATCTCTGTTCTCAGGAGCATCTAAGACCACTTTATCAGCAACTGATGTGTCCTCCATGACAACATCTTGTGGTTGACTATGTAACTGTGTATGCTGATCAACAGCAAGTAATGATTCAGTCAAAACTTCATCTTCAATATTGAAATTTAATCGATTAACTTCAGTGATTACCTCTAGAATGGTTTGGGTAGCCCTTTCACTCTCTAATTGAGTTGGCTCATCCACATGTAGAGGCTCCCCCTTGAGTGGATCCAGGTGAATAGGGATAGCTGATGGTAGCTCCCCCTGCCTCTGGGCATCTTCTTGTCTTGCTGGTGACTTTCCAGCATTGTCATCTTCTCCATCATCAGAACTAAAAACCACCTGCTCCTCTGAGCTACTTGAGGATTCTGGAGCCACAATGGCTTTCTTCTTCTTCTTCTAAGGTGTTTCCTTCTCTGGTGTAGGCATTTCTTTTGTCAATACTCTATCCCACCTTGAGAAAATTCTAACATTCATTCTCCTCATGTGGTTTATCTTTGAACCTGCAGCTTGGTTCATCACTTCAGGGATACTTCCAGCTAAGTATAAACTCAAAATTCTACCCAGATTGGGTTTCTGCAGACTCTCTTTTATCTTATCAAACATTACTGCTGACCAATCAGTATTAAGTTTGAAAATTATCCTTGTCATCAAACTGAACATGTGTGCTGATATCCTATCATGCCCACCAGGCTTGCTCAGTATCACCTTGCCCACTATTTCAGATAAGAACTTGCCCTGCATGTTCATGCCTTTTTTATTGAAAACTGATCCAATTTTCAGGCTTGAATCTAAACCACACCATTCCAGTGCCTCCCTTGCCTTTGATGCAGGTACATCTTCCTCTTCTTTAGTTCTAGAGAGATGTAGAATCTTTCCTAGACTTTTCAGGGTAATCTTGACTTTTGCCCCCATGAACTTTGGACTTAATCTTGAGTCCAGATTCATCAAGAGTAGCTGTACTCAAGAATTCAAGGACCTCCTTCTTCCAGATCTTGATTGGTTCTGATACAAGATACTCTAATCCAGTCTCTGCAATTAGGGTTACCACACATTGGATTTCTGGTTCCGCGTCATCAAAGGCGTGTCGCACGAGCTCATAACCTTCATTAATGTTCTCTTCTAGCTTGGGCGTCATTAGGGTTTGAAGAAATTTTGAATTTAGAGAAGAGAGATGTCGACACACAAGTTTGGTCTCGAAACTATGGTGAGCGTATCCACAAACAATGGTGAAGACCTATTTATACCTTTCTAAAATCGAAGGTGAAAAGGCACGTCAAAATACTTGAAATGTGTCGACACTGTTGAAAAGTGTCGACACTTACTTCTAATGTCTCGACAACTATGTGTCGACACAAATAGAGTCGACAAAATATATGTGTCGACACTTATACATCTCAGCTCGACGATTAGTCGAGACTCTACTCAACGAATTCTATATAAATACTAAGTGTCGACACCACCCTAGATGTGTCGACACCAACTTTGGACGTGTCGACACTAATTCTCTGAAGTGTCTACACTTACTGTCTAGATGTGTCGACACCATTTCTCTGAAATGTCGACACCACTTCTATGTGTCGACACAGACAACTCTGTCTGTCGACACCATTTTACTTAGACAATTTTAAACTATTCCAAGTTTATCATTCCTAATTCAATTTTAAACTTATTGAATTTTGTTTCATCTAGGGGCTTAGTAAACATATCAGCTAACTGATTATCTGTCTTAACATACTCTAGGGAAATTTCTTCTTTTTCTACATGTTCTCTTAGAAAATGATATTTAATTTCTATGTGCTTAGTCCTACTATGGGAGACAGGATTATTTGCAATAGAAATGGCACTAGTAGAATCACAAAATAAAGGTGATCTACCTACTTGAATACCATAATCTTCTAGCTGATGTTGAATCCATAAGAGTTGTGCACAGCAACTTCCTGCAGCAACATATTCTGACTCAGCTGTGGAGATGGCCACACTGGTCTGCTTCTTGTTACTCCAAGACACCAGCCTTCCACCTAGAAATTGACAGGTTCCTGTAGTACTCTTCCTATCTTCCTTGCAGCCTGCAAAATCTGCATCTGAATAACCTGTCAGTACAAAATCTCCATTCCTAGGGTACCAAAGGCCTAGATAAGGTGTGCCCTTAAGATATCTCAAAATTCTTTTGACTGCTGTCAAATGAGATTCTTAAGGGCAAGCTTGGTACCTAGCACAGACACATGTAGCATATATGATATCTGGTCTACTAACAATCAAATACAGTAGGGAGCCAACTATCCCTCCATACAAAGTTTCATCTACAGGTTTCCCTGCATCATCTTTGCTTAGAGACATGCTTGACCCCAAGGAGTTTTCATGGTAGTGGAAGATTCCATATCATACTTCCTTATCAACTCTAGGGTGAACTTAGACTGATATATGGATAATCCATCTTCAGTCTGTCTAACTTGGAGACCCAAGAATAACTTAAGTTCCCCCATACTGCTCATTTCAAATTGTCCTTGCATGAGTTTTGCAAACTTTCTGCAAAGACTACTTTCTGTAGACCCAAATATTACGTCATCTACATATATTTGGACTAAGATAATCTTGCCTCTGGATTCCCTAAGGAATAGAGTCTTGTCTATTTTCCCCCTTGAGAATTTATTCTCAATGAGGAAACTAGACAGGGTTTCATACCAAGCCCTTGGGGCTTATTTTAACCCATACAATGCCTTCCTAAGTCTATAAACATAATCAGGTTTAATAGAATCAAAAAAACCTGATGGCTGCTCTACATAGACTTCTTCCTTCAGATTTCCATTCAGAAAAGCTGACTTAACATCCATTTGATATACCTTAAATCCTTGATATGTTGCATAGGCAAGGAACATCCTTATTGCTTCCAGTCTTGCTACTGGAGCAAAATTTTGATCAAAATCAATACCTTCTTCCTGTATATATCCATTTGCAGCAAGTCTAGCTTTATTCTTTATGATGATTCCATTCTCATCCAACTTGTTCCTAAAGATCCACTTAGTTCCAATAATGTTGTGGTCCTTGGGTTTAGGAACTAGCTCCCAGACCTTACATCTTTTGAATTGATTCGCTCCTCTTGCATGGCCTCAATCCAATGAGGGTCTAGGATTGCTTCTTCAAACTTCTTTGGTTCTACTTGGGATAGAAAACTGGAGTAAAGAACTGTACTTAGATTCCTGCTCCTTGTTTGCACCCCTTGTCTGGGATCTCCAATTATTTGATTAGCTGGATGATCCTTTAAGTGCTTATTTGCTGGAGGCAGCCTGTCTTCAGGTTGTACACCTTCAGTCTCTTCATTTAGCTGCATCTCTTGGTCTTCTTCAGCATCAGGAGTATCTTGTACTCCCCTGGACAACAGCCACCATCTTCCACTTGCTGACTTGCAGAAGGACCTTCTGTTAAGGTAAGCTTGTCCATCTTCTCAGTTACACCTGTAGAGCTGCAAACACTTCTTGGCAATTCATTATTAATGAGTGTAGCTTCATCAAAAACTACATGAACAGACTCTTCTACAACTTGAGTAATCAAGTTGTAGACCCTATAAGCCTTACTATTATTGTTGTACCCAATAAAGATCCCCTCTTGGGATTTGGCAGCAAACTTGGTTAGATAAGACTTACCATTGTCAAGGATATAACACTTGCAACCAAAGATCCTGAAATAGGATAAATTTGGTTTTCTTCCCTTCACAATCTCATATGGGGTCTTCTTGTGGCTCTTGGTGATAGTAGCCCTATTGATCACATGACAAGTAGTGTTTACTGCCTCAGCCCAAAAATATTCTGGGAGAGATGTGTCACTCAATAGGGTTCTACCAGCCTCTATTAAGGTTCTATTTTTTCTTTCAGCAATACCATTTTGCTGAGGTGTTCTTGGTGAGGAAAATTCCTAAAAAATTCCAAATTCTTCACACAGTTTTGTCATACTGTCAGACTGAAATTCAGTACCATGGTCACTTCTGATTTTGACCACTGTACTGTCCAATTCATTCTGAATTTGTTTAACAAAACTATATAAGATAGTTGGGGTTTCAGATTTTTATCTAAGGAAGAACACCCAGGAAAACCTTGAATAGTCATCTACAACTATAAATGTGTAGACCTTCCTACCTAGGCTGTGAACTGGCATAGGACCAAAAAGATCCATATGCAAGAGGTATAGACACCTCACAACATCTTTGTTCTCAAGGCTATGAAAGGTGGATTTGGCTTGCTTGTCTTTTTGACAAGCTGAGCATATCCCATCCTTTATACACTTAACCTGAGCACCATTCCTCACTAACTATTTGCTAAAGAGTTGGCCAATTGTCTTATAGTTAAGATGAGCCAGCCTCTTATGTCATTTAACACAATGTGAGACTTTCTCATCAGCTACAAGACAAATAGGAGAAACATTGTTCTCACATGCAAAGTCAAGACAATAGACATTTCTCTTCCTATATCCTGTCAGAATGATCTTTTGATCACTTGACCTTTTGATATGATAACCATCCTTGACAAATGAGATGTCATATCTTAAATCATTCAGTTGACTTAAGCTAATGAGGTTATGTTTCAAACCCTTTACATAAGCCACTTGAGTAATTGTAATTTGGTTACTATAAATGTTACCAAAGCCTTTGATGATTCCTTTTTTTAAACCACCAAAGGTAACTTTAGGACCATCCTTGATTGGTGTATAGTCCTTCAGCAACCCCCTAGCTCCAGTCATGTACCTGGAGCATCCACTGTCCGAGTACCATATAAGGGCATGGCCACTTGGACTCACCTGCAAAATAGATTACTTAACCTTAGAACCCAAATAATTCTTGGGTCCTTGGTGAAGGTTAGTCTGACCTTTAACAAAACTACCTGTAGCTATTCTAGCAGGCAGTTTGCTACTCTCCTTGACACTTGAATTGTGCCAACAATCTATGGTAAAGTGGCCTATCTTGCCACAACACCAGCACTCAAACCTATTGTACCTTTGTTTAGGTACAACCCTGGCTGAAACTGCAGGCTTCTTGTTTAGTGCTGGGGCTTTGCCCTTAGATTTGGACCTAGCTGTACAGGCAGGTTTTGTAAACCCCAATCCAGTTTTACCCTTATGAGATACAAACTCATCTATCAAAGGTAAAACAGATTTTGGTTTAGAAAAACTTGCTACAATATCTCTCTCCTTCTGAAGTCTAGCCTCCAGATTTCTAATTTGATCATTCTTAAATGTAATAGTACCCATCTGAATAACAGTAATGTTCTTCAGCCTGGCTATTTCATTCAGTTTCTGATCAAACAACTTGTCTGAATCAGCAGCAGCCAATTTAAGACTAGCAATCTCCTTTGCCTGCGTTGTGGCTAAGGTTTTGCTTTTCTTCAAGGCCTGCAACAAGTCCCTATATTCATCAATTAACTGATGAATATCTCCTTCAGATTCAGACCCACCCACATCACTTGATACAGATGTATCTGATTCTGACTCAGTACTAGAAATTGAACTAGAAGAACAACTTTGTACCTTACTTGGTCCAGGCTGATCCTGGATTTTGTCTCCTTCAGATACGGCCATCAGTCCTTTGCACTGATTGTCCTCATGCTCATAAATTGAATTCATTAACTGCGTGAACTCATCTTCCTCCTCTTCAGCAAACAATCCAATATAGGTGAAAGTGCAGCTAGATCTGATATACTTTAGAGGGGGGTGAATAGAGTATATGGTGCTTTGAAACTTTTTACAACAATTGTTGTAATAAGAGTGAGCAGGGAAGCAGTAAATAAATCTAATCACAGAACTATACTAATCAAAAGCTAATCACAGAATAATCAAGGCCAGAAACAAACATAAACACAGGCAAAACCAGAAGACACAAGGAAATATAGTGGTTCCCCTAAACTTGGGTACATCCACTCTTCTACCACCCTAGGTAGGAATCCACTGCAGGATGAGTTGATCAGGTGTCCTGGGCACCAATGAGCTTTTGATAAGGTGCTCAAAAACCAAAGCAGATTTTTTGATCAGGTGTCTTGCCACCAATGAGCTTTTGACAAGGTGCTCAAAAACCAAGCTCAAACTTTTGAAGGGAGTTTGAGAAACCCTTTACAGAGAGGGGGTGAGAGAGTGATGGAAGTCTTCTCTTTATCAAACAACTGAGAAGACTATGTGGATTGTTGATGTCAAAGCTCCCCCTGAATCCTTGAGATCTTCAGGAAGAAAAGCTTTGTTGAGGGTGATAGGCCTTCAAAGATTGAACTCCAGCAATAGATGATTTCAGCAATAGCTGAAATGTTGAATGTCTGGAGTCTTGAAATATGTTGGCCTTGAACACTTTGGACAAGAGAGATCTGAAGATTTTAGAAAGCTTGATCTCCTTGGATGTGTGTTCTTGAGAATTCTTGAGACAGAATATTTTGTTGAAGATTATTGATGTCTGACTGTATGTCTGTCTCTCTGTAATCTGTATTCATTATGAGATTCAAAATTCTTCTCTTTTATTCTCTGATACAGAATAGAATAACCTTCTCTGTCAAGAATAGCCGTTGGCCTGCATTAATGGCATCCTTAATTGCAAAATCTCTTCTGGAGGAAAGTCTACAGAAATATTCCTTGAAAAATCCCGTGAAACTTGGTCCAGAAATGAATGAAAACGGCTAGGAAATCTCTGAATTAATTGTAGAATAACTCCTTAACTGATTTGAATTTGAATCTAGAAACATCCTTGAAGTTATCTGAAATCGTCGAACTGAGCTCTGCTATCGTCGAACTGAGCTCAGCGATCTGGAAATATACAGCAGCAAAATATCGTCAATCTGAGCTCAAAGATCGTCGAACTGAGCTCAGAGATAAAGATCCAAAGCAGAGTCAAAATCGTCGACCTGCGCTCACCGATCGTCGAACGAAGTTCGACGATATAATGAAGTTGAGCTCAGCGATCCTCGAATGGAGCTCGACGATCTGTCGAAGTTGAGCTAGACGATCGTCGATCGGAGTTCGACGAATCGTCGTGCTGAGCTCGACGATATGACTTAGTCTCCAAACAGAAAATCTTGGTCTTCAGGGCAGCTTCCAAACCTAGACTTCTAACCCTTAGACTCAATTCTAATTGACCTATTGAGCTATACAGGAGGTCAAGCATTTGATTCCTAGAGACATAGTGATCCTGACCCAAATTAGTAATAGGGTGTTCCAACAATCTCCCCCTATTTGGGTTAGGATTACTATTTACAGACTTTGAAAAAAAAATTTAATAACAACATACAAGCAGCAAAATAGAAAAACAACAAGCTAGACATTGCAGAACCACAGAGATATATAACATCCAGATAATAATCAGAAATCACAGAGAATATCACCTTACATTATCATTTCTTTTCTTTGCCCTTAACAAGTTTGATCTCTCTGTTAGGATTGAGGGCTTCTTTGTTTGATCTGGTATCATCTGCTGCTCCTAAATATGTTTGCTTTTTAGGCCTGGGAACTACAGCTTCAGGATGTAATTCCATATACCTGTCAGAATCAAAGAATTTACTTGATGCATATCTTTCTAGCTCTTTCTGTCTCTGTTCAGACATGGTTGAGATGTTGGAGGAATCTTTTCCTTGCTCTCTAACCTTTTTGATCTGATCCAGTGCAGCTAGTTCTTTTAATCTTGCAGCCCAGGCAGCTGGATTGTTCTCAGGATCCTCAAAAGGTACAGGTGGCTCATATCTGTTAGAGGGATTGTCTTGAGAAGGCCTGGAAGACAGTTTCTTTCAGCTTATAAGGGAAAGGACCAGATGTTGTATCAGTTGAAATTTGTCCTCCCCTAGAATATGGGTGTTGCCTGGAGTAACCTTTGGAGTAGACTTGAAGATCACTTTGATTTCCTCTGTATCCTCCTCTCCTAGAATGAGAACCCCTGGATTGGCTTTCCCTATGGTAAGATCTGGCATGAGGCTGATAGGGGGCCTGACTTCTGGCTGGGGGTTGAGCTGCAGAGCTTCCACCTGCACCTGCATCAGGAGGAGGTGGTGGAGGAGGATGAGAGTGTTGGAATTGGGAAGAACCCTTCTCATATTTTCTCTTCTTTTTCATTGCCTTCAGCTGATTTTTGGAGTACTGCATCCAGTGTTCAGTGATAGGGCAGTCATGTAGAATGTAGTATGGAATATCATTGTTGTCTTTGACTTTAGCAGGAGGTACTCTCTTCATAGCTTTGCTCCTTGCCTTTCTTTTCCTAGCAATGGTAGCAGAAGAGTCATCAGAGTCTGTTCTAAATTCATCACTTTCAGAACTCTGGTCATCATAAAGAGCATCTATTTTCTTCATTAGATCCTTCTTGAGCTGTACAGAAGCAGATGAGGCAACAGATGGTGTAGCAGCAGATGTTGAAGCAGTAACAGCAGAAATGACAGCAGCAGACATTGGAGGTGTTGCAATTGGAGTAGAAGCAGTAACAGCAGCAGCAACAGATACTGGAGAAGTGACAACAGCAGTAACAACAGATTCACTAACAACAGCATCAACAGCAGGGACATCATCAGAAACTGCAGAAGGCTCAAATTCAGGTGCCTCTGACATAAGAATTTCCTTGGAAATTGGTTCAACAGTAAGAACAGAAACTTCAGCAGCAGTAGAGGCAATAATATCAGAAGCAACAATAATGCTTTCTTCAGAAGAAGCAGCAGCATAAATTGAATTGACAAAGGAGGTGATAATGCTTGGGTCACAGCAAGAAAATGGCACAAGTGCCTTGGATAGATCCTCTGGAGGCTGGACAGCATTGACCTCTGGCAGACAGATGAAGTAAAACTGATCAAAAGATGAAAGCAAAGACCCGAGGTCTATTGCAAGGATTGCAGCAGGAGGACTTTTTGCTTGAGGCAGATCAACAGCAGCAAGAGCAGAAGCTGAAGAAGCAGCAATAATAGCAGCAGCAGCAGCAGTAGCAGAACAGGCTCACAGAAGCAGTCACAGAAGCAGCAGCAACAACAGCAGCAGCATGAAGACTCACTTCATATGGCATCTCCCCCTGCCTAGATTCAGACAAGTCTGGATCAAGGCACACTGCAGTAGGTACTGCCTGAGGGAATAGGGAAGAGAGCCTGGCAGAGAGGGCTGCCACTGATAGGTGTAGTGGAGCCAAGGAGGTCTCCAACAGAAGAGAGAGCCTGGGGGCAAGCAACTCATACAACCTGTCAGCAAGGGCTGGAAGGTCTACGTGCTCAAGGGTGACTGGAGCAGAGGTAGAAGATAGAGGAGCAGCTGATGGTTCTGGTAGTGGAGAGCTGGAGTAGTGGGGCAGGGATGGCTGAGGTGTTGGTAAAGTGGATATGGAGGAGAGAGGGATGGGGATAGATGGGGTGAATGTTGGTTGGTCAATGATTTGGTGTAGAAGGTATTGAAAGGAAGTGGAGGATGAGGGTAGCTCAGGAGGAGAGGATGGTGAATGATCCATAAAGGAATCATCAATGAGGGTGAAGGATGGAATGGAGGGGGATGAAGTGACATCTGGTGGAGGGTAGGAGAATAATGGATGGAATTGTTCTTCTGGAGTTGGAAGAATAGGTACTGGAGATGGTGTGGATGTTGGAGAGGGGCTGGATATGATGATGGTGGATGGAGCTGGAATAGTAGATGTTATGGGAAGGGATGGAATTGGAGGAGGAGGAGGAGAGGCAACAACAGCAGGCAGGTCATCTGCAGGGGCAGAGACCTGTGGAGAAGTGACTCTTAGAGTCCTTGTGCCTGAAGGAGTGCTGGAGGAGGGCCTGCTGGGCTTGCTGATTTGTCTGTCCCACTTTCCAAAGAGGGCACAAGACAGTCTCTTGGAAGCATTGATGTGAATTCCAGAGGAGACCACCAAGGCAGGGCACCTGTGCTGCAGAAACACCCCAATGATCCTACCAAGGTTTACAAAACTTTTGTTGATTTTCTTTTTGATAAGGTCAAAGAACACTTCTCCCCAATTCAGATTTTTCTTGTCTACAAGAACTCCCATGAGCCAGAGCTGATACCTTGAAATTGTATCATGGGCAGAGTGCTTAGCCAGTAGCACTTTCCCAATAACATCTGCCATAAATCTGTATTCTACAGAAAGGTTCCTTTTGAAGAGCTTGTTAGGGTTGCCCTCTGAATGACCCACTCTGGCAAGCAGGTCAGAATACTCTTCTCCAGATAAGTCAGCAGTATCTTCACCATTTCTCAACTCAAAAACTTCTGTTAAAATTGCTGGGGTTAAGGGTACCTGAGTTCCAGTTATAGACCCAACAATGGTGGAGTTATCTTGATTGTGGGCAGTATAGACTGAAAGATATGGTACCTAAACACCTAGAGGGGGGGGTGAATAGGTGACTTAATCCTTTTCTAACTTTGTTGGCAGCCAAACAGTTATATCACAGATTTCTAACTAGTTTATTACAGCAATCAGCAATAATCAAACAAACACAGATCATCCACAGCACAAACACAGCACAGCACTCAGTGTTTTATAGTGGTTCCCCAAGTTATGGGTACATCCACTTTCCCCCTTCGCCTATCTAGCAGTGTACTAGATTCGGCCTAACTTCTCCACTGTCTCAGAACCCAAATTGGTTCCTACCTCAGGACCAAAGCCTTACACTCAGCTTTATCCCAAAGCCTACACTCAGCCAATCAAGGCCTACACTCAGCCAATCCAAGGCCTACACTCAGAGATCTATATCTCCTACACTCAGGCTAACAAGCCCTACCCTCAGCCTTTATAGATATAGGCTTACAATCACTCAGATCCAATGGATCCTACAAGTTACAAATGTAATACAGATAATGACTCTACAACTCAGAATTACAGGAGGGGAGTTGAGAGATTCTTGATGAGTTCTTGGAAGAACTCAGCTGGATTCACCCTGACTTAGCTTTCTTCAAAGCTTCTTGAGTAGAACTGAATAAGGCTGAATCCTCTGCAGTTGTTCCTTGACCTCTGCTACTTAAGATCCAGAATTGATTCTGAATCCTTCTTCTCAGCCTAGTTCCTGAGGCTGATTTCTTGGAAGGAGCCCTCTCTCTCCAACTTCTTAGATCTGCAGTTGGAATGCAAGATCTTCTTGTGTTTATACTCTGTGTACCACTTTACAGATTACTTGAATAATCTGATCAATTACTTTTAATTATTCTCCTTACTTTTCTGTAAACTGTGGGTGCCTATTTATAGGCTTTCTTCATGGTAACCGGCTGGTCCGGTTCATAACTGACTTCTGACATCTCTGACAGTTGCTGTAGACCGGCTGGATCGGCAGCTGTCATGTCAACCAGTCACTTCTTGAAAATCTCTATCTGTCTGATAGTGTCGAGACTTTCTGTCTTTAAGTGTCGACACTTAGAGTCCAAGTGTCGACACATATTGTATAAGTGTCGACACAAGTCTACAAGGTGTCGACACAATTCCTTGTATGTCTCGACACAGATTCTTCTGCATGTGTCGACACTAAAATTGAGTGTCGACACAAATACTTGTTCTTTTTGCTTTTGCTGAATTCTTCTATGTGTCGACACATCTCCTTTGTGTCGACACAACTTCTTGTGTTGAATCTGTCAAGTGTCGACACTGCTTCTTGGTGTCGACACATAGTCTTCTATCTTGAATCTTGCTGAGTGTCGACACAGCTCCTTGTGTCGACACACCTTCTTATTGTTGAGACTTCAGCTGAGTGTCGACACATTCCCATAATGTCGACACTTGTACTTAGAATAATTTGTTGTTCTTTCTGTTCTTTGCTAAGTGTCGACACTGCTCCATGTGTCGACACTTTCTTCCAGTGTTGAGTCTTCAGCTGTGTGTCGACATATTGTTCTGGGTGTCGACACATACTTCAAATGCTGACTCATAAGTTGAGTGTCGACACATTGTGCTGGGTGTCGACACTTACTTTAAATACTGACTCTTCTGCTTAGTGTCGACACATTGTGTTGAGTGTCGACACTTACTTTAAATACTTAGACTCTGCAGACTTTTGCTGAGTGTCGACACAGCTCCAAGTGTCGACACTTTCTGGTGTAGACACAACTTCACGGGGTGTCGACACAGCTCCTTGTGTCGACACTTTCTGTCTGCACTTTTCTTCACTGAGTGTCGACACAGCTCCAAGTGTCGACACTTTCTGTCTGGTGTCGACTCTGCATCCCAGGTGTCGACACAATGACTTCAAGTGTCGACACTGCTTGTCTGGGTGTCGACACAAGCTTTCTCAGGTGTCGACACTTTGCCTCTGGGTGTCGACACATGGACTTAGAAACTTTTTGCTTCAGTCCAGTACTTTCTTAACCTGCACAAGTAACTCAAACATACATCAAATACATTATGATGTATATCATTGAGTTGGGTGAGGCTACTTCAAATCAGGTACATTTGACCAATGTACCCAACAATCTCCCCCTATTTGGAGAAGTCATAACCCTTAGTCAATGATATACATCATTCATAATTAAAAATTACAAAATGATGTAAAGCAGATTATAATCAGCAGGGTTAACATGAACATGTAAAACTTCACACATATACACATTCAACATTGCAGAATGAACAAGAAATAGACACATACTCAGAACAATCATGAAAATATATTTATCATAAATTGTTCTAACATTTTTCTAATACATCTTTAATGATTTACAAAAATGTTTCTCATACAAAAGATTACAACAATCTTCAAATTAATTCCTAATCTATTTCTGATCAGGTTCTTGGATAACAATTCCTTTGCCAGATTTGACTTTAGCCTTGACAGCAGCAGCAGCAGTAGGCTCAGCATCAGCAGGCTTCTTGCCTTTTGAGTCCTTCTTCTTTTGTTCTTCAGCCTTGATTTTCTGTCTCTCAAAATAGTGGTATGGCTTGGGGAAGTACTTGCTAGGCTCCACAGCTGTAGGAGGTAGCTTTCCCATCTTAGCCTTCCTTCTGTACTGAACAATGGCTTCTTGCCTGATCTCATGCTTCCTCCATTCTGCTTCAGAGAACCACTTGTTTCTATCAGTAGTGTTGTCTTTAGCAGCTTTCCAGGCAGTTAGAATTATGTTCCTAGAGGTAGGGCTCCATTGTTCAAAGTCTGGCTTTAGTTCAGCTTGTTCCCTAAACCTCTTCTTTGACAACCTTGCCTCTTCTTCTTTGTCTAAGGCCTCTTGCATAGCTGCTGTGATAGGTTGAACAACCTTTTCTAAATGGACATTGTCCTTGCCCTCAGATGGGCTATACATTGTGCTCACCTCTGCTTGAATCATTTCAAAATTTGGAGGTGGATAAATGACTTGAGCTACTTCTTGTGGCTCACCTCCAAAATATGCAGGGTTCAGTCCAGATTCAGCAACTTCACTGTCATCACATAGGGGAGGATATCCAAGTGTAGCCCTGATGGAATTGGATATCCACTTAGCATGTTCAGAACTGGCCTTGACTAACACTCTCTCCCCCTTTATGACTTCTTGGGCAACATGATCTCTTACATCATCCTTCTGGAACCTTATCTGACTGTCCAAATATCTGATGCCCTCCTTAAAGTAAGGTCTGAGCTTAGTAAGCTGTTCAGAGATGGCCTTCTGGGAATCTTTAATGGCAGTCTTGACAGCAGAAATCTCAGCTTGAAAGACCTTATCAAAGTCAGCCTTAGCAGCAGCAGTAGATATTGAAGGTTCAGCAGTCTTATTCTTCAACTCAGTGACTATAGCATTATGGGAGGCAGTCAAATTATCATTCATTCTTAACTGATTCTCCAGCACATACCCTTGCTTTAATGCTATATCATCTACCTGAGTCTTGATCTTCTCCTGGTGAGTTGCCAAATAGACTACTGCATTCCCACCTTTGTGGAAGCAGTCAGTCATTTCTTTCTTGTCCAGGTTCATCTCAAACCTTATTGATTTTATATCTTGAGCTAAATCAAATTGTAAAGACTTTTGTCCTTCATCAATATACGTCTCTATGGCTTTCCTGTGCTCATCCAGCTTGATTTGCATGGCTACCATTAAGGCACTGTAATCAGGTGATGGAGCTTGTGTGACTAAGGATTGTTGAGCAACAGTTTGTAGAGCCTTCTTGTAGCTCTGACTTCTTCTTTTGAATACAAACAATTTCTTCTTCTTGGCCATAGCACTTTCCTCATCTTCATAGGCAGAGGTGCTGGCAATATCAACTCTATTCTTAGGGCTCTCAGGCCTCTCAGTTTGCACAGCAGGTGCTTGCTCAGTTTCCAGCCTAATAGGCTCTTCCAGAACTTCCATGTGCTCCCCCTCAGCAGCAGCACTCTTATCTTCAGCAGCAGCATTCTTGTCCATGTCAAAATCATCTTGATCTAGATTTAGAAACAAATCTTCCATTGTATATTCATGAGGGAATGAAGCTGGAGATAGTCTTTGTTCTTCAACCACTGACTCAGGTACCACTTCTTGTTCAGCAGATTTGTCTTCTATAACAACATATGGAACTTGTGTGTCTAGCTGAGTTTGCTGATGGACATCAGACAAATTAGCATCTTCTATAATATAGTCTAAAGTTTTTAAGTCAGTGAGTACCTCTTGGATAGTGACTGTGGCTTGCTCACTGTCCAGAGTAGATGGTTCTTCTACTACTGGAAGCTCCCCCTGGCTGTGATCCCTATGGATGGGGCTAGCTTGAGGCAGCTCACCCTGGATCTCAGCTACATCTTGAGGAGCAGGAGTCTTTACCACTGTCTCTTCCTCCTGACCATCAGGTGTGAACACCACCTGTTCTTCACTTTCAGAACTACTGGAGGACTCTTGTGCCACATCAGCAGTTTTTCTCTTCTTCCTGGGAGGAGTGATTTTCTCAGTAACTTGCTTCTCAGGGGTAGGCATATCCTTTGACAGCACCCTTTCCCACCTAGACAAGATCCTCATATCCATCTTTCTCATATGATTGATCTTGCTTCCAGCAGCTGTGCTCATTACCTCTGGTATTGTACCAGCCAGGTAGAGACTTATAATTCTGCCCAGATTGGGCTTCTTCAGACTTTCCTTGATCTTCTCATAGATTACCATTGACCAATCTGTTCTTAGGGTGAAGATAATTCTTGTCATGACATTGAACATTGAGGCTGACACCCTGTCATGCCCTCCAGGCTTACTGAGAATGACCTTTCCCACAATTTCAGACAGAAATTTTCCTTGACTGTTCATGCCTTTCATGTTAAAGACAGAACCTATCTTCAGCTTTGGATCAAGTCCACACCAGGTAAGAGCTTCCCTGGTCTTGGATGTAGAAACTTCTTCTTCATCTTGAGTCTTAGGTAGCTGGAGTACCTTCCTCAGACTTTTCGGTGAGACCTTGACTTTGGATCCATGTACTCTGGATTTGATTCTATATCCAGAGTCATCAACTGTAGCTCCAGTAAGGAATTCAAGAACTTCCTTCTTCCAGATCTTGGTTGGTTCTGAAACTAAATATTCTAGTCCTGAATCGCTGACTAGGGTTACCACCGATTGGATTTCTTGATCTCCATCATCGAACGCGCCGCGCACAAGTTCATAGCCTTCGTTAACGTTCTCCTCGAGCTTGGGAGCCATTAGGGTTTGGAGAATTAGTCTTGAGAAAAGAGAAATGTCGACACAATAGTTTTGGTCTCGAAACTTTGAAAGCGTGTCGACAATCAGAGACAGAACCCTATTTATACCTGTCTAATTTTGAAGATGAACAGGCGGGATATCAAGCTTAACATGTGTCGACACTGGCAATAAGTGTCGACACTGACTTTAGGGGTGTGCATGAAAAACCGAAAACCGACCAAACCGCCCCAAACCGTCCAAACCGAACCGATTTTACACCGAACCGAACGACTCGGTTCGGTTTTGGTTTTCCTCTCTGAAAAACCGAACCGCACCGACTAATAATGCATGTAAAAATATTACCAATAATGATCTTTTAACTATTTTTATTAACTAAATAATGTACACAAATTATATAAACTTAATCATTTTAATATCATTTGAACTAAAATAATTTTTTGTGATGCATATTTTATGCATCAAGACGAATTAAACATTTTGTTGAAATGATTTTTTATATCTTTTTTATATTTATTACTCGATTTCACAATAAAAATATTTAATCATATTTTTTATGTAATATGAGCTATTAACTATCGTATATAAATAAAGCTTGATGATATTAATTTTTTAATTGTCATATCTTTTTTAAAATTTTCTTGAGATATTTAAGTACACAATTATTTTAAATAGTATAACTGAAAAACCGAAAACCGAACCGAGCAAACCGACCAAAAAACCGAACCGAACCGATAAACATCGGTTCGGTTTCGGTTTGGGTCCAAACCGACCCAAACCGAACCGCTTGCACCCCTAACTGACTTATAATGTCTCGACACATATGTGTCAACACAAGTTTAGTCAACAGATTTTATGTGTCAACACATGGTTATGTGTCGACACAACATAACTCGACACATTGTCGAGACTTTACTTAGAAAAATTCTGAGTAAAACATAAGTGTCGACACCATATTGGATGTGTCGACACCTACTTGTCATGTGTCGACACCTTTTTACTTAGTCAATTTTCTAGTTCTGTAAACTTAGTCTAAGTTGATCATTCCTAGTTCAATTTTGAATCTATTGAACTTAGCTTCTTCTAGTGGCTTATTAAACATATCAGCTATTTGTTCATCTGTTTTAACATATTCAAGTACAATATCATTTCTTTCTACATGTTCCCTAAGAAAGTGATATTTAATTTCAATATGTTTTGTCCTACTATGTGATACAGGGTTTTTAGCTATTGAAATAGCACTTGTAGAATCACAGTAAAGTGGAGTTCTACTTACCTGAAATCCATAGTTTTCTAGCTGATGTTGAATCCACAGAAGTTGAGCACAACAACTTCCTGCAGCCACATATTCTGACTCAGCTGTGGAGATAGCCACACTGGTTTGCTTCTTGCTGCTCCATGAAATTAGTCTCCCACCTAGGAATTGACAGGTTCCAGTAGTACTCTTTCTATCCTCTTTGCATCCTGCAAAGTCTGCATCTGAATAACCTGTTAGATCAAAATCTCCATTCCTAGGGTACCAGAGGCCTAGATAGGGAGTGCCCTTTAGATATCTCAAAATTCTCTTGACTGCAGTCAAGTGAGACTCTTTAGGGCAGGCTTGATACCTGACACAAACACATGTAGCATACATAATGTCAGGCCTACTTGCAGTCAAGTATAGTAGGGAGCCAACTATCCCTCTATACAAGGTTTCATCTACAGGTTTCCCTGCATCATCCTTGCTAAGAGACATACTTGACCCCATAGGAGTCTTCATAGTACTGGAAGAATCCATACCATATTTTCTTATGAGTTCTAGGGTGAACTTGGACTGACATATGGATAAACCATTTTCAGTCTGTTTAACTTGGAGACCCAAGAAAAACTTCAGCTCTCCCATACTACTCATCTCAAACTGACTTTGTATAAGCTTTGCAAACTTTCTGCAAAGGCTACTTTCAGTAGACCCAAATATAATGTCATCTACATATATTTGGACAAGTATGACTTTGCCTCTAGATTCCCTAAGGAATAGAGTCTTATCTATTTTCCCCCTTGAGAACTTGTTCTCAATGAGAAAACTAGATAGGGTTTCATACCAAGCTCTAGGGGCTTGCTTTAACCCATATAATGCTTTCCTAAGTCTATAGACATAATGAGGTTGAGTTGGATCAACAAAACCTGAAGGCTGCTCCACATAGACTTCTTCTTTCAAATTACCATTTAAGAATGCTGACTTGACATCCATCTGGTAAACCTTGAATCCTTGATAGGTTGCATAGGCCAAGAACATCCTTATGGCCTCCAGTCTGGCTACTGGGGCAAAGGTTTGATCAAAATCAATACCTTCTTTTTGCATATATCCTTTTGCAACCAGTCTTGCTTTATTCTTTATGATGACCCCTTGTTCATCCATCTTATTTCTGTAGATCCACTTAGTTCCTATTACATTGTGGTCTTTAGGCTTTGGAACCAGCTCCCAAACCTTGCACCTTTTGAACTGATTAAGCTCTTCTTGCATAGCTTCAGTTCATTGTGGATCTTGTATAGCTTCTTCAAATTTCTTAGGTTCAACTTGAGACAAAAAGCTGGAGTAGATTGTTGCATTCATGTATCTGCTCCTGGTTTGAACTCCTTGTCATGGATCTCCAATAATCAGCTCTACTGGATGATCTCTAAGATGCCTATGGGCTGGAGGCATCCTAGCTTCAGGTTGAACCTCTTCAGCATCTGCATCATGCTGTATACCTTGGATTTCTTCAGCTATTGGCACATGTAGTTCTCCCCCTGGACAACAGCTACTCTCCTCAACTTGTTGTCTTGCAGCTGGTACTTCTTCTATAGTAAGCTTGTCCAATTTCTTTGTCAAACCTGTGGGGCTGCATACATTGCTAGACAACTCATTGTTAATTAGTTTTGTCTCATCAAAAACTACATGCACTGATTCTTCTACAACTTGTGTAGTCAAGTTGTAGACTCTATAAGCCTTACTATTATTGTTGTACCCAACAAATATTCCCTCTTGGGACTTGGCAGCAAACTTTGTTAAGTAAGACTTCCCATTGTTAAGTATGAAGCATTTACAACCAAAGATCCTAAAATAGGATAGATTTGGTTTCCTGCCTTTCACTACTTCATAGGGGGTCTTGTTTAGCCTTTTAGTGATGGTAGCCCTATTTATCACATGGCATACAGTGTTAACTGCTTCAGCCCAGAAATACTCTGGCAGTGATGTATCACTAAGTAGGGTTCTACCAGCCTCTATCAAGGTCCTATTCTTCCTTTCAGCAATGCCATTTTGCTGAGGTGTTCTAGGTGAAGAGAATTCTTGAAATATCCCAAAGTCTTCACATAGTTTTGTCATGCTTTCAGACTGAAACTCAGTACCATGGTCACTTCTAATTTTGACCACAGTACTATTTAGTTCATTCTGAATTTGCTTGACAAAGCTGTAGAAGACACTAGGTGTTTTAGATTTCTGCCTTAAGAAAAACACCCAGGAAAACCTTGAGTAGTCATCAACAACTACAAAGGTATAGACCTTCCTACCTAAGCTGTGAACTGGCATTGGACCAAAGAGATCCATATGCAAGAGGTATAAACACCTCACAGCATCTTTGTTATCTATGCTCCTAAAAGTGGATTTAGTCTGCTTGCCCTTTTGACAAGCTGAGCAAATGCCATCTTTAACACACTTAACTTGAGGACCATTCCTCACTAACTCTTTGCTAAAGAGTTTGCTAATAGTCTTGTAGTTAAGATTAGCTAGCCTCTTGTGCCACTTGACACAATGAGAGACTGTCTCATCAGCTACAAGACAAATAGGAGAACCATTGTTCTCAATCATAATGTCTAGACAGTAGACATTCCTCTTTCTATATCCTGTCAAAATGATCTCTTGATCACTTGACCTCTTGATATGACAACCATTTTTAACAAATGAGATGTCATACCCTACATCACTTAACTGACTTATACTTATAAGGTTGTGTTTCAACCCTTTAACATAAGCCACTTGAGTAATGGTAACAAGGTTTGAAGAAATGTTACCAAACCCTTTGATGAATCCTTTTTCAGAACCACCAAAGGTCACTTTAGGACCATTTTTGATTGGAATGTAGTCCTTCAATAGTCCCCTAGTTCCAGTCATATGTCTGGAACATCCACTGTCCAAGTACCATGTAGGGGTATGGCCACTTGGACTCACCTGCAAAACAGATTAATGGACCTTAGAACCCAAAGCAATCTTGGGTCCTTGGTACTTGTTAGTCTGTAACTTGACAAAGCTACCTACTGGCTTTCCACCAGGTAGCTTGCTACTCACTTTGGTACTGGAATTGTACCAACAGTCCATTGCAAAATGGCCAATCTTGCCACAACACCAGCATTCAAACTTGTTGTACCTTTGCTTAGGTACAACCTTTGTTGTTTTATCTACAGCAGACCTGTTGAATGTTGGGGCTTTGCCCTTGGACATAAACTTGGACTGCTCAGTCCCTGCAGGTCTAACAAATCTCAGTCCAGCCTTGCCTTTTTGATGAACAAATTCATCAATTAAAGGTAGCACTGATTTAGGTTTTGAAAACCTAGCAACAAGCTCTCTTTCTTTCTAAAGATTGATCTCCAGTCTCTTAATTTGATCATTCTTATAGGTGATAGTTCCCATCTGAATCACAGTAATGTGTTTCAGCCTGGCTACCTCATTCAGTTTTTGATCAAATTGTTTCTCAAAATCTGTTGCAACAGCCTTGAGATCAGCAATCTCATTTGCCTGACTTTTGGCTAGGGTCTTGCATTTCTTATAGGCTTGCAACAGCACCTTATATTCATCTATAAGCTGATGAATATCTTCCTCAGACTCAGATACATTCTCATCACTTGATGAAGAAGAATCTGATTCTGAACTAGAACAAGAATCTGAATTTAAACTTGAACTTTGTACCTGACTGGGTCCTGGCTGTTCCAGGATTTTGGTACTCTCAGTCAATGCCATCAGTCCTTGGCACTGGCAGTCTTCTTGTTCATAAATTGACTCCAAGATCTGCATAAATTCTTCTTCTTCTTCTTCAGCAAATAGCCATATGTAGGCTTCAGCATCAGTATCAGTGTCTGAAGAAGAAATATCTGAAAGAGTCTTCTCATTCTTGGCAACAAAAGACTTCTCTTTCTTCCCTTTGAAGTGAGTCTTTTTCCTGTCACTGGATTCTTTTCTTTTCTCAGGACAATCTGCAATAACATGACCCTGTCTATTGCAGCAGTAGCACACAATCTTTGATCCAGTTGCCTTGCTTGTCTTTGTCTTTTTCCTGTCCTTCTTTGAAGGCTTTTTCTCCTGATACAAGACTTCTTTTCCCTTGTAAGTAGATGGTCTGGACCTCCACTGTTTCTTCTTCAGGAATTTCTGAAAGTGTCTAATGAAGGCAGCAAAGTCTTCATCACTTTCACTGCTTGTAGACTTTGTACTGACAGACTCTTCTGACTCAGATTCAACTACCTCTGGAGGTGGAGTTGATGACTTAGTCCTGCATTTTCTGGGAACTTCTGTCTTGAAAGCAACAGTCCTTTCCTTGTGCTCAGTCCTAGTAGATTTCTCCTCCTCTTTCCTCACTGTCAGCTGCATCTCATATGACAATAACTTGCCAAACATTGTAGGAGGAGGAATTTCTCCCAACTTTGTCATTTCTCTTATGGCACAGATCTTGGTGTCCCAATCTTTAGTTAGGGACCTTAGGAATTTGTCATTTAGTTCATAGTTAGTGAACTCTCTTCCATAAGACATGAGTTCATTAACTATTCTGTAGAATTTCTTATAGCACTCAGTGATGCTATCACCCTTTCCTTGCCTAAAGCTTTCATACTCCTGATTAAGCAAGGACTTCCTATCTTGCCTAACTTCTTCAGAACCTTCCATATAGACAATGAGAGTATCCCACATCTCTTTTGCTGTTTTACAGTGAATTAAGTTCTGGAAGGTGGCATCATCAATGGCACTAACTATTATGTTCTGTGCACTCTTGTCCATGGTTGCTAGGACAATCTCATCCTTGGTCATCTCAGAGAAATCCTTTGGAGTCCTCTGATTTGCATCCAATACTGAAATCTTCATGGGCACATAGGGCCCTTCCTTAACTATGATGTAGATTCTTGGGTCTGAGGCCTCCATAAATAGCCTTACCCTTTCTTTCCAGATCCCAAAAATTTCCTTTCTGCAAATAGGTAATTTCATGGAACCCAATTCTTTATGATTTTCAAAGGAACCCATGGTTCTTGATTTTCTTGAAGCTGTTTTCTAACTTAGACTGTTTCTGCCAAACAGGATCTCCTTAGACTGTTAGTCCTTGTTTTGAGGAACCTGGCTCTGATACCACTTGAAAGATATGGTACCTAAACACCTAGAGGGGGGGTGAATAGGTGACCTAATCCTTTTCTAACTTTGTTGGCAGCCAAACAGTTATATCACAGATTTCTAACTAGTTTATTACAGCAATCAGCAATAATCAAACAAACACAGATCATCCACAGCACAAACACAGCACAGCACTCAGTGTTTTATAGTGGTTCCCCAAGTTATGGGTACATCCACTTTCCCCCTTCGCCTATCTAGCAGTGTACTAGATTCGGCCTAACTTCTCCACTGTCTCAGAACCCAAATTGGTTCCTACCTCAGGCCCAAAGCCTTACACTCAGCTTTATCCCAAAGCCTACACTCAGCCAATCAAGGCCTACACTCAGCCAATCCAAGGCCTACACTCAGAGATCTATATCTCCTACACTCAGGCTAACAAGCCCTACCCTCAGCCTTTATAGATATAGGCTTACAATCACTCAGATCCAATGGATCCTACAAGTTACAAATGTAATACAGATAATGACTCTACAACTCAGAATTATAGGAGGGGAGTTGAGAGATTCTTGATGAGTTCTTGGAAGAACTCAGCTGGATTCACCCTGACTTAGCTTTCTTCAAAGCTTCTTGAGTAGAACTGAATAAGGCTGAATCCTCTGCAGTTGTTCCTTGACCTCTGCTACTTAAGATCCAGAATTGATTCTGAATCCTTCTTCTCAGCCTAGTTCCTGAGGCTGATTTCTTGGAAGGAGCCCTCTCTCTCCAACTTCTTAGATCTGCAGTTGGAATGCAAGATCTTCTTGTGTTTATACTCTGTGTACCACTTTACAGATTACTTGAATAATCTGATCAATTACTTTTAATTATTCTCCTTACTTTTCTGTAAACTGTGGGTGCCTATTTATAGGCTTTCTTCATGGTAACCGGCTGGTCCGGTTCATAACTGACTTCTGACATCTCTGACAGTTGCTGTAGACCGGCTGGATCGGCAGCTGTCATGTCAACCAGTCACTTCTTGAAAATCTCTATCTGTCTGATAGTGTCGAGACTTTCTGTCTTTAAGTGTCGACACTTATAGTCCAAGTGTCGACACATGTTGTATAAGTGTCGACACAAGTCTACAAGGTGTCGACACAATTCCTTGTATGTCTCGACACAGATTCTTCTGCATGTGTCGACACTAAAATTGAGTGTCGACACAAATACTTGTTCTTTTAGCTTTTGCTGAATTCTTCTATGTGTCGCCACATCTCCTTTGTGTCGACACAACTTCTTGTGTTGAATCTGTCAAGTGTCGACACTGCTTCTTGGTGTCGACACATAGTCTTCTATCTTGAATATTGCTGAGTGTCGACACAGCTCCTTGTGTCAACACACCTTCTTATTGTTGAGACTTCAGCTGAGTGTCGACACATTCCCATAATGTCGACACTTGTACTTAGAATAATTTGTTGTTCTTTCTGTTCTTTGCTAAGTGTCGACACTGCTCCATGTGTCGACACTTTCTTCCAGTGTTGAGTCTTCAGCTGTGTGTCGACATATTGTTCTGGGTGTCGACACATACTTCAAATGCTGACTCATAAGTTGAGTGTCGACACATTGTGCTGGGTGTCGACACTTACTTTAAATACTGACTCTTCTGCTTAGTGTCGACACATTGTGTTGAGTGTCGACACTTACTTTAAATACTTAGACTCTGCAGACTTTTGCTGAGTGTCGACACAGCTCCAAGTGTCGACACTTTCTGGTGTAGACACAGCTTCACGGGGTGTCGACACAGCTCCTTGTGTCGACACTTTCTGTCTGCACTTTTCTTCACTGAGTGTCGACACAGCTCCAAGTGTCGACACTTTCTGTCTGGTGTCGACTCTGCATCCCAGGTGTCGACACAATGACTTCAAGTGTCGACACTACTTGTCTGGGTGTCGACACAAGCTTTCTCAGGTGTCGACACTTTGCCTCTGGGTGTCGACACATGGACTTAGAAACTTTTTGCTTCAGTCCAGTACTTTCTTAACCTGCACAAGTAACTCAAGCATACATCAAATACATTATGATGTATATCATTGAGTTGGGTGAGGCTACTTCAAATCAGGTACATTTGACCAATGTACCCAACATAGACCCACTCCTTTATCTCATCAGATGCCAGCTTAATCCTTATGGTCATTATTGCTGTCAGGTTCTGGTCTTTGAATAATCCCAAAATATCTTGAAAGACCTGGTCAGTTGTGCTGAAGGATTCTATGTCAATGTCGAAACCAGCATCAAACTTCATTGCAGCAAGAACAGCAACTGACACAGCCATGGGTACCTGCAAAAATTCAACAAACAAAACGACCAAGTGCAGAACTGTTTGGAGGGAAAGAAAATTCTTGCAGAGAAATCGAAAGCGCAAAGGAGAACGACAGCGAAAAAAGAATTTTATATTAGGGTTCGACGCAGAATTGGAAAGATCGTTGAACTCAGTTCGACGATCGAGGCTTCTAAAGGAATCTGAAGAGTCTTCAACATCGTCGATCTCCGTTCGACGATATTGGAGAGCGTCGATCTCCGTTCGACGATCGTTCAGAGAACAAAATCGTCGAGCGCCGTTCGACGATCGTTGACCGGAAGAGATAGTTCATACTATCTGAGAGACGCTGAACTCAGTTCCACGATTTCGGAAATCGTCGATCTCCGTTCGACGATCTTGGGGCAAATCGTCGAGCGCAGTTCAAAGATCAGAAAAATTCTAGACACTAAGAAAAATCAGGATGTTTGCCTAGTCTTGGTCAATTTTTAAGCTTTCAAAATCTTGGATATTATTTAAGACTTCCTCCATCTAACATTCCTAACTGATTTAGGAAGAAGGTATGTTTCTTTTCATCCAATGGCTTGGTGAAAATATCTCCCCTTTGTAAATCAGTTGGGATATATTGTATTTCAATTTTGTTCTTTTCAACATTATCCCTTAAGAAATGATGCCTAATCTCTATGTGTTTTGTCCTACTATGGAGGACTGGATTTTGAGCTATATAAATAGCACTGGTGTTATCACAAAAGATTTTAGACTTCTCTAAGTTGTAGCCATAGTCTAGGAGTTGGTTTTGAATCCACAAGATTTGTGAACAATAACTGCCTACAACCATATATTCAGTTTCAGCAGTTGAAGTTGACACAGATGTTTGTTTCTTACAAAACCAAGAGACAAGTCTGTCACCAAGGAACTGCCAAGTTCCACTGGTGCTTTTCCTGTCAATTCTGCATCCAGCATAATCAGCATCAGAGAATCTAGTTAAATCAAATGCTGAATCTTTTGGATACCAGAGACCTAGATTTGGACAACTTTTAACATACCTGAGAATCCTCTTTACTAGTGTTAGGTGTGACTCTCTAGGGCTTACTTGGAACCTAGCACATATACATGTAGCAAACATTATATCTGGTCTACTAGCTGTAAGGTACAGTAGAGAGCCAATCATTGCTCTATATGTTGTCTGATCAACAGCTTTCTCATGTTCATCAGCATCCAATACAGCATTAGTAGGCATGGGTGTTTTCATACAAGATGCTTCAGACATACCAAATTTCTTAACCAATTCATTTGCTTACTTAGTTTGAGAAATGAAGATGCCTTCAGCATGCTGTTTGACTTGCAATCCTAGGAATAAGGATAGCTCACCCATGCTACTCATCTCAAATTTAGAATGCATCAGGGTGGAAAACCTTCTGCACAATTTGGAGTCAGTAGAACCAAAAATAATATCGTCTACATAAATCTGTACTAGTAGGGTATGGGACTTATGGGTTCTAATGAAAAGAGTTTGGTCTACTCTACCCCTTATAAAACCATTTTCCAAGAGAAAGCATGTTAGGGTCTCATACCATGCTCTAGGAGCTTGCTTGAGACCATATAATGCTTTATTCAATCTAAAAACATAATCAAGAAAAGTAGGAGAGATAAAACCTGGAGGTTGTCTGACATAAACTTCCTCTTTGATGTCTCCATTTAGAAAAGCACTTTTGACATCCATCTGATATACCTTGAAGCCTTTGTGTGCTGCATAAGCTAAAAATATTCTAATGGCTTCTAATCTTGCAACTGGTGCAAAAGTCTGGTCGTAGTCTATTCCTTCTTCTTGAGAGTATGCCTGAGCAACTAGCCTTGCCTTGTTCCTTATAATTACTCCTTGATCATCCAATTTGTTTCTGAATACCCATTTTGTTCCAACAATGGAATGATCCTTAGGCTTTGGCACTAGTTCCCATACTTTGTTTCTCTCAAATTGATGGAACTCTTCTTGCATTGCAATGATCCAGTGTGGATCTTGCTCTGCATCTTGAATGGACTGAGGTTCAATTTGAGATAGGAAGCAGGTGTGCAACAGGTTTTGGTTGACCTGATTTCTGGTTTGCACACCAGCTGAGATTTCTCCAATTATTTGGGAAATTGGATGGTCTCTTGATGTTACTAAATCAACATGGGGTGTTGATTGTTCACCAACCTGTGTTGTTGTTTCCTCTTGTGGTACAACAACTGGCTCTTCAAGTTGTTCTTCAATATGTTGAGCATTTCCTTCATCTTCACTGCTTTCATCCTCTTGAGTAACCTGTAACTTGTTCAAGTCTTCAACTAGAGAATGTTCCTGCAAGAGTTCTATGGTAGAAGAAATCTTCTCCTTGAAAGACATGTTAGATTCATCAAATGAAATGTGAACAGATTCCTCAATTTTTAAAGATGATTTATTATAGACCCTATAAGCCTTGCTGATCATGGAGTATCCCAGAAACACTCCTTCATCAGCTTTAGCTTGAAACTTTGCTAGATATTTCTTGTCATTATTATGTATGTAGCAAATACAACCAAAGACTCTAAAATAGTCAACTTTAGGTTTCTTCCCTTTGAGTAATTTATAGGGAGTCTTTCCCTTTAGTTTATGTATCAAACTTCTATTCAGCACATAGTTGGAGGTGTTCACTGCCTCTGCCCAAAAGGATGGAGGAAGGTGAGTATCTGACAACAATGTAGTGGCAGATTCAATAAGGGTTCTATTTTTCTTTTCAGCTACCCCATTTTGTTGAGGAGTTCTAGGAGCTGAGAAAGTATGCCTGATCCCTTCACTCTGACAGAACTCTTGCATAAGAAGAGAATCAAACTCTGTCCCATGATCACTTCTGTTCAGGGCAATGTGAGTATTGAACTCAATCTGTATACATTTGAGAAACTCTGTCAGACACTTAAAGTTATCAGACTTCTTCCTTAGAAAGAACAGCCAAGTGAATCTAGAGAAGTCATCTACAACTACTAAAGTGTAGGATTTACCTCCTAGGCTTTATACTGTGATGGGTCCAAAAAGGTCCATGTGTAACAGATACAATATCCTATGTGAATCACTCTTATTAAGTGACTTAAAGCTGTTTTTAGTTTGTTTGCCTAATTGACAAGCCCTGCAGAGTCCTTCCTTCTTGTAGGGGCCAGAAGGTAGTCCTCTAACAAGGTTGTCCTTGGATAGCCTAGCAATAGTTCTAAGGTTTAGGTGTCCTAGTCTCTTATGCCATAAAATATTTGGTCTACAGACAGAGTTAAACAAGCAAATATCTACATTAGTTGAAAGAAAATCTACTAAATAGATGTTACCTTTCCTTTTACCTGTCAACACAGTTGTGTTGTTCTCTGACTTGATTTTGCATAAGGCTTTGCTGAAGGTCACCTGGTAGCCTTCATCACACAGCTGACTGATGCTAATTAGGTTGTGCTTCAGTCCTTCCACATAGGCTACCTTCTTGAAAGTTACTGATCCAATCTGGACTGCACCATATCCTTTAGTCTGTCCAAAGTTTGAATCACCAAAGATAACTTTGGGTCCAAGCTTGGCTCTGAAGGATGTGAGGTTGTCCTTGTTCCCTGTCATGTGCTTAGAGCACCCACTATCCAAGTACCATTGCTGGTTAGATGTTGGATAGGTCTTCACCTGCACATAAGACAATTCATTTGTTTTTGACCCAGTTTACATTGGGCCTAGGTTGATAACCTTTAAATTCTGAAATGAAAGACATCCCAGGTTGACTCTTATAACCTTCAGGATGATATCTCCTTGGAGGTATAATCCATTCAGTATAAGGGTTAAATATTTAGGATGAAGGACCCTTAGGATTGAATTTTGATTTGCCCTTGAAAAATTTTCCAGACCTCTGACCTCTGTTCGACGTTCTTGGAGCTGCGTTCGACGATCTTGGGTCAGATCATCGAGCTCCGTTCGACGGTCGACTATGGCTGAGATCAGGTATTTGAGATCGTCGACCTGCGTTCGACGATTTTGGCTGAGATCGTCGAGCTGCATTCGGCGATCGTCGATCTTCATTCGGCGATCGTCGATCTCCGTTCGACGATTTCTGCTGGGACTTAGTTTTCTTGGGCAGATCAGAATTTTTCCTAGCAACCTCTACAACTCCCTTTCCTTTGTCAGAAATGAATTTGATTGGAGTTGTTAGAACTATGGGTTGGCTGGATAAAGCACCCAAGCTCAGTGTACTGTTAAATCTGGAGTTCACTGTGCTTGTGATGTCTATCAGCTTGATGCTTCTCCCATTAAGGGATTCTTCAAGCTTCTTGGCCTCAGAGAGCTCACTTTTCAGTGAAGCTATCTGTTCCCTACAGCACTCCAACTCCTGAGAGAGTTTGAGGTTTTCTGACTTTAAAGTATTGTGTTCAGATAATTGATTTCTGAGAGAGATAATTTCTTTCTCAGATTTTAGCAGGTCTAAACACAATGCTTTAAATTCAGATTTAAAATCCTGTGAACTAAAATCAAAAGAACCAATTACCTGATCTTCTTCAGGTTGAGTCTCTGAGTCTGACTCTGACTCCTCTTCTTTTGAATTATGCTGTGAGGCATTGATTACCATCATGCAGAACTCTTTCTCTTCTGCATCATCTTCATCATCACTGGAGCTGGATGATGCTTCTGACTCTTCTTCAGTCTCACTCCAGGATTCAGCAACAAACCCCTTTCTTGAATGTTTGTTTTTGCTTGATGAGGGTTTGCCATTGCCATTCCTTTTGGAGTCTTTTTCCTTTCTTCTTTCTTTCCTGTCCCTTCTGTCCTTGTTTTTGTTTTCTGGACAGTCAGGAACTATGTGCCCTGGTTTCCTGCAACCAAAGCAAATAATGTCTTTATTATTACTAATGGACTTGTCATACCTTGGCTTATCCTGCTCCTTGTATGATCTCCTTCTGAAGTCCTTTCTGGCCATCTTGTAGAATCTTTTGGCCAATAGACTGAGTAGTTCATCATTGCATATGGCTTTGTCTTCAGGCAGATCTTCAGTTGCCTTGAAAGCTATGGTCTTCTCTTTTCTTGTGGCTGGTGAGGCAGCCTTCTGTTCATCTTCTCTATTTTTGATGAGTAGCTCATAAGATTTGAGTTTACCCAATAGAGCTTCAGTAGTGATCTCATTCAGACTTCTAGCATCTTTAATTGGCCAGATTCTTGAGTCCCAAGTGCTAGGTAAGCACATTAGGATCTTGTCATTGAGTTCAGTTAGAGAGATCTCTTTGTCCAATGCCCTGAGTTCACTGACAATTAGACTTAGCCTGTTGTACATGTCTCCCACTGACTCAGTTTCTCCCTTCTTGAAACTCTCATATTGAGAGATGAGATGAGATCTCCTATCCTTCCTCTCATCAGCTGAGCCTGAGACTATTTCAGAAAGTTTGTCCCAAATTTCCTTAGCTGAATTGCCTTCAGCCACCTTTTGAAATATGTCATCAGACATTGTCTGGGCCAAGATGTTCATAGCCTTGGCATCAGCTACCTTCCATCTCTTGATATCAGCATCTGTTCCTAATGGAGGTGGAACAGCATTTGTACTTGTGTTCTCTGGGGGTCTTGGACACACTGTCAAAACAGAGTTAAAAATATCTTCGTCAATAGAATTCATGTACAATCTGATCCTTGCTTTCCAAAGTGCAAACTTGGATAGATTGCACACTGGATCTCTCTTGCCCAAAGTGCAAACTTGGGCCATGATTTGTAAAAACAAAATCTAATAATAAAATACAAAAGAAAACAGATCTAACTTGGGATCTTTGGGTTCAGGTGTTAGCCTATACAACCAATCAGATATGGTATGTTTAACCAACCTGGCTTTGATACCAATTGAAAGTGCAGCTAGATCTGATATACTCTAGAGGGGGGTGAATAGAGTAAATGGTGCTTTGAAACTTTTTACAACAATTGTTGTAATAAGAGTGAGCAGGGAAGCAGTAAATAAATCTAATCACAGAACTATACTAATCAAAAGCTAATCACAGAATAATCAAGGCCAGAAACAAACATAAACACAAGCAAAACCAGAAGACACAAGGAAATATAGTGGTTTCCCTAAACTTGGGTACATCCACTCTTCTACCACCCTAGGTAGGAATCCACTGCAGGATGAGTTGATCAGGTGTCCTGGGCACCAATGAGCTTTTGATAAGGTGCTCAAAAACCAAAGCAGATTTTTTGATCAGGTGTCTTGCCACCAATGAGCTTTTGACAAGGTGCTCAAAAACCAAGCTCAAACTTTTGAAGGGAGTTTGAGAAACCCTTTACAGAGAGGGGGTGAGAGAGTGATGGAAGTCTTCTCTTTCTCAAATAACTGAGAAGACTATGTGGATTGTTGATGTCAAAGCTCCCCCTGAATCATTGAGATCTTCAGGAAGAAAAGCTGTGCTGAGGGTGATAGGCCTTCAAAGATTGAACTCCAGCAATAGATGATTTCAGCAATAGCTGAAATGTTGAATGTCTGCAGTCTTGAAATATGTTGGCCTTGAACACTTTGGACAAGAGAGATCTGAAGATTTTAGAAAGCTTGATCTCCTTGGATGTGTGTTCTTGAGAATTCTTGAGACAGAATATTTTGTTGAAGATTATTGATGTCTGACTGTATGTCTGTCTCTCTGTAATCTGTATTCATTATGAGATTCAAAATTCTTCTCTTTTATTCTCTGATACAGAATAGAATAACCTTCTCTGTCAAGAATAGTCGTTGGCCTGCATTAATGGCATCCTTAATTGCAAAATCTCTTCTGGAGGAAAGTCCACAAAAATATTCCTTGAAAAATCCCGTGAAACTTGGTCCAGAAATGAATGAAAACGGCTAGGAAATCTCTGAATTAATTGCAGAATAACTCCTTAACTGATTTGAATTTGAATCTAGAAACATCCTTGAAGTTATCTGAAATTGTCGAACTGAGCTCTGCTATCGTCGAACTGAGCTCAGCGATCTGGAAATATACAGCAGCAAAATATCGTCGATCTGAGCTCAAAGATCGTCGAACTGAGCTCAGAGATAAAGATCCAAAGCAGAGTCAAAATCGTCGACCTGAGCTCACCGAACGTCGAACGGAGTTCGACGATATAATGAAGTTGAGCTCAGCGATCGTCGAATGGAGCTCGACGATCTGTCGAATTTGAGCTAGACGATCGTTGATCGGAGTTCGATGAATCATCGTGCTGAGCTCGACGATATGACTTAGTCTCCAAACAGAAAATCTTGGTCTTCAGGGCAGCTTCCAAACCTAGACTTCTAATCCTTAGACTCAATTCTAATTGACATATTGAGCTATACAGGAGGTCAAGCATTTGATTCCTAGAGACATAGTGATCCTGACCCAAATTAGTAATAGGGTGTTCCAACAATAGGCTTCAGCTTCTGAGTCTGTTTCTGAAGATGACTGATCAGTCAAACTTTTGTCTTTCTTAGTAACAAAGGACTTTTTCTTTTTGCCCTTAAACTGAGTCTTCTTTTTGTCAGTTGACTCCTTCCTCTTTTCAGGACAGTCAGCCACTACATGTCCCTGTTTATTGCAGCAATAGCACACAATCTTTGAAGATGTAGCTTTGCTTGGCTTGTATCTGCTTCTGTCATTCCTTGATGACTTTCTTTTCTGATAATAGTCATCTTTTGGCTGAGAAGTGGTAGACTTATACCTCCACTGCTTCTTCCTCTTCAGAAACTTTTGAAAATGCCTAGGGAAAGCTGCAAAGTCTTCATCACTTTCACTGCTATCTGAATTCTTGCTTTCTGAATTATCTGTCACAGGCTCAGCAACTATTTGAGGTGGAGATGGAGACTTGCTTCTATACTTCCTAGTGGCTTCAGTCTTGAAGGCCACAGATTTTTCCTTGTGCTCCACTCTAGTAGTCTTCTCTTCCTCCTTTCTAGCCAATAACTGCATCTCATAAGATAACAGTTTTCCAAACAAAGTTGGAGGAGGTATATCAGCTAATTTGGTCATTTCCCTAATGGCACAAATCTTAGTGTTCCAGTCCTTAGTCAGGGATCTTAAGAACTTATCATTCAGCTCATAGTTGCTGAATTCTCTTCCATAAGACATCAATTCATCGACTATCCTATAGAACTTCTTGTAGCATTCAGTAATGCTATCAAACTTTCCTTGTCTGAAGCTTTCATATTCCTGATTTAACAAAGACTTCCTGTCTTGTCTTACTCCTTCTGATCCCTCCATATAGACTATTAATGTGTCCCATATTTTTTTAGAAGTTTTACAATGAATTAAGTTTTGAAATGTTGCATCATCAATAGCACTAACAATTATATTCTGGGCTCTCTTGTCCATAGTGGCCAGAATAATTTCATCTTTAGTCATTTCAGAAAAGTCCTTGGGAGTTTTCTGATTTGCATCCAGAATAGATATCTTCATTGGCACAAATGGGCCCTTTTTGACTGTAATGTATATCCTTGGGTCAGATGCTTCCATAAAGAGTCTAACCCTCTCTTTCCATATGCCAAAAATCTCTTTTCTACAGATTGGCAATTTCATGGACCCCAGCTCTTTGTGATTCTCACTAGAACCCATTTTCTTGATTCTTGTTTATTCTGATTCTGCCTACAGGATCTTACTCAGACAGTTATGTCCTTTTTGAGGAACCTCCCTCTGATACCACTTGAAAGAAATAGTGTCTAACCACCTAGAGAGGGGGTGAATAGGTGTTCTTTTTCTTTTGACTTTCAAGGCAGATCAATTGTAAATAACTTTAAACAACAAATGCAATTCTACAGCTATCACAACACAACATCCACAGAAACTAACATTCACAGAGTGCACACAGATTTTTATAGTGGTTCCCCAAGGTCTGGGTACATCCACTTTCCCCCTTCGCCTATCTAGTAGTGTACTAGCTTCGGCCTAACTTGTCCACTTCTTCTCAGATCTTCAGATCTTACAACTCAGAACCCCAAACAGGTTCCTACAACTCAGAGTGTCTCCACTCCTACAACTCAGGCACAAAGCCCTACCACTCAGTCTTCACCAAGACCTACACTCAGGCTAAACAGCCCTACCTCAGCCTTCAATCAAGGCCTACACTCAGAGAATAGAATCTCCTACACTCAGGCACAAAAGCCCTACCTCAGCCTTTGTAGTTTAGGCTTACAACTCAGATCCCTTAGGATCCTACAAGAATTTAATAATACAAGGTAATTAACCACAACTCTGACTGAGAGAGATGAATTGACTGGCTTCTTGATGAGTTCTTGGAAGAACTAGGCAGAGATCAACCACCCTTGGCTTTCTTCAAAGCTTCTTGAATTAGAACACAGTAGGGTTGAATCTCCTGTGTAGATGATCTTCAATCAACTGCTGTCTTGAGATTCAGATCTCAATCTGAATCTTACTTTGCAGCATGGTCCAGTAGCTGTTCTTCTTAGAAGGAGCTCTCTCTCTCCAACTTCTTAGATCTTCTGTTGAAGGTCTTCTTTGTGTTGTTAGATCTCTTGATTAATTGTTATCAATCTTCTCACGATTCCTCTCCTGATTGTCGAAGGAGAAAGTCCTTTATATAAGATTTCTCCATGGTGACCGGTTGATCCGGTTTCTAACAACCTTCTGACGGCTCTGACAGTTGCAGTTGACCGGTTGAACTGGCAGTTGTCAAGTCATCCAGTCACTTCTTGAAATCACTATCACTGTCTGAAAGTGTCGAGACAGATAGTCATTATGTGTCGACACAAATAGACTAAGTGTCGACACAAGTAGACTAAGTGTCGACACTAGCCTTGATGGTGTTGACACAACTCCTTGTGTTGTTGTAACAGCTTCTCGACACTCCTTCTTCAAAATGTGTTGACACTGATCCTGTGTGTCGACACAAGCCTTCTATTGAATGTGTCGACACTGATTCTGTGTGTCAACACAAGTACTTCTTCTTTAATACTTAGTTGAATTCTGTTGTGTGTCGACACAACTCCTTTGTGTCGACACATCTTCTTGTGTTGAAACTTGTTGAGTGTCGACATATCTCCTTTGTGTCAACACATGCCTTCATGTGTTGAAACTTGTTGAGTGTCGACACATCTCCTTTGTGTCGATACATGTACTTTAACTTTGTTGAAGTTTGCTGAGTGTCGACACAGCCTCCTGGTGTCGACACATTTGTTGTCGACAAAGTTTCTCCGGGTGTCGACACTGTCTCTAAGTGTCGACACATTTGATGTCAACAATTCTTCACAGTGTGTCGACACAGCCTGTATGTGTCGACACTTTTCTTCTGGCATCGACTCTGCCTTTACTGGTGTCATCACAATTACTTCAAGTGTCGACACAGCTCCTCTGGGTGTCGACACTGGTCTTCATAAGTGTCGACACTTCACCTCTAGGTGTCGACACATGTACTTAGAAACTTTTATGCTTTTACTGCAATTACTTAACCTGCACATATAAACTCAAAGCACATCAAATACACCTTGATGTATATCATTGAGTAGGGTGAGGCTTCTTCAAATCAGGTACATATATTCCAATGTACCCAACATTTACATGTCCTAATCTTTTGTGTCATAAATCATTCTGATTACTAGTTAAATTCAGTAAGCAGAGATCAGTACTGGCAGAAGAACAATTTACTAAATAAATGTTGTCTTGTCTACTTCTAGTTAAAACAGTTTGGTTATTTTTATCAATAATAGAGCAAGTAGAAGGGTTAAAGTATACCTGATAACCATCATCACATAATTGACTTATGGAGATGAGGTTATGATTTAGTCCACTTACATATGTCACTTTTCTGAATGTGACAGCTCCTATTTTTACTTCTCCAACTCCTTCTGACTGACCATATTTTGAGTCACCAAAGATAACCTTTGGCCCCAATTTGGACTTGTAGTTGAATAGGATGTCCTTGCTGTAAGTCATATGCTTGGAGCAGCCACTGTCCAGGTACCAAGTTTCATTTACCCCTGTACACTTTTTCACCTGCAATATAAACAGTTAGTAATTTTTGACCCAGGTTATCTTAAGCCCTTTGTATGGCTGATAGGAGAAACTAGAAATAAAAGAAAATTCTGGCTGGGACTTATATCCTAGGGGGTGGTATCTCCTAGATGGAATGGTCCAGTCAGCTAGGGTATTAAATAATTTCCTATAAGTATTTAAGTTTCTGTTAAAGTTAAAGTTTTGGTTAAGTCTTCCTGGGTTCGACGAATTTATGTAAGTTCGTCGACCAGAGTTCGACGAATTTATGTAAGTTCGTCGACCAGAGTTCGACGAATTAGGTTGAGATCGTCGATCTCTGCCCAGAGAATAAACATGTTCATTCACTGCGCCCCACGTTCATCGATCTCTGCTCGACGAACCATACAAAGTTCGTCGATCGCAGTTAGACACATAATTATAACTATAGGTGGCGTTCAGAGTTCGTCGATCTGGGTTCGACGAACTGGCCCCTTCTTGTCGATCTGAGGTCGACGAAAATTGCTGAACTTTATTTTTATTTGGTGTTTTCTGGTTTTCCATTTTGTCCTTAGTTTTAATTTGTTCAAAAATTTTATTTACCTTATTTACTTGATCAGTATTCTTCTTTTCTTTCTCAGAAATAAAATTGATGGGTTGTGATAGATGGTTTTTCTGAAGAACAGGTGGTTCACTAAATGATGCACCTAATCCTAACCTACTTCTATTAAACCTAGCATTAGATGTGTTAGTGATTTCTGCTAGTTGTTTACTCCTTCCATTTAGTGATTCTTCTAGCTATTTTGCCTTATTTAATTCATCTTTCAGAAGGGTGATTTGTTCACTAAACATATCTATTTCATTTTTCAATTTAGTATTTTCTAATACTAAGCTATCATAGTTAACTTGCTTATCGCTGAGAAGTTTGATTTCCTTCTCAGAGTTGATTAAGTCTAAACACATGATTATAAAGTCTGATTTAAAAGATTCTAAATTATAATCAAACAATGATAATACTTGAACAGCTTCTGATTCAGAAGCTTCCTCATTGTCTGACTCTCCTTCTTCTGAGTTTCTTCTTGAGGCATCAATTGTCATGAGGCAAACCTCTTTTGCTCTTTCTTCTTAATTATCTTCACTGGAGCTTGAAGATGTTGACTCCTCTTCAGTCTCACTCCAAGTCTCAGCAACAAACCCTTTTTCCTTCCTCTTGTGTTTGCTGGAAGAGGGTTTGTTGGTGGACTGCTTTCTGGAATCCTCTTCCCTTTCTCTTCTCTTCTCTTTCTTTTGATTCTCTGGGCACTCAGAGAGGAAATGCCCAGGCTTTCTGCATCCATAACACACTACTTCCTTTGTTGGTGTCTTATCATACTTTGGTCTGTCATCCTTTCTTGCTGACTTCCTCTTGAAGTCTTTTCTAGCCATCTTGAAAAATCTCTTAGCCAAGAGACTTATAAGTTATTCATTTGATGCAGTGGATTCTGATTCTTCTGAGGCTTTGAATGCTATGTTTTGATCTCTTCTAGCTGCAGGAGGTGTTCTTTGTTCAGCAACCTCCCTTGTCTTAATTAACTGCTCATAAGATTTCAGTTTGCCCAATAGAGATTTAGTTGATATCTTATTAAGGCATCTAGCCTCCTTGATAGGCCGGATTTTTGTGTCCCATGAGCTTGGGAAGCACATCAGAATTTTGTCATTCACTTCAGTGAGAGTGATGACCTTCTCCAGAGTTTTTAGCTCATTAATGATTGAGCTTAGTCTGTTATACATCTCTGAGACTGTTTCAGCTTCCTGCTTCTTGAAATTCTCATATTGGGATATAAGATTTGATCTCCTGTCCTTCCTTTCATCAGCTGATCCATCAACCATTTAGTTTAGGGAATCCCAAATGGCCTTTGCTGATGTGCACTCAGCAACCTTCTGGAAAATATCATCAGACATTATCTGTGCCAATATGTTCATGGCTTTTGCATCAGCCATCTTGGCTTTTCTGTAAACATCATTATAGTTTGGAGGAGGTACTACAGTCATATTTGTGGAAGTGCTTGGAGGAGCTGCAGGTGGTTGAGCTACTCCTGTTAAGATAGAAGCAAATATATCTTCATCAATAGAATTCATATACAATTTGATTCTTGCCTTCCAGATTCCAAACTTTTGCAAGTTGCAAACTGTAGATCTGGTGCTTGCATAATCTTTATTCTGTGCCATGGCTATGGTTCTACTATAAAATGTGAACAAAGTGATATGTAGATCTAACACAGGATCTTTGGTTCAAGGATTAACTTGTGCAACCAAAGGAACCTTGCTCTGATACCAATTGAAAGTGAGGGTTAGATCTACAATACTCTAGAGGGGGGTGAATAGAGTATATTAAAAATTTGTTAGGTCTTAAAACAAAAAGTACTGTTACAGCTTTTGATGTAAACTGAAAGGTGCAGTAATAGAAAATTGTAAATCAGATAATAATCTACCTAATCACAGACACACAGCAAGAACAAAAAGAAAAAGATGAGCAACCAGACGACACAAGAAATTTATAGTGGTTCCCCCTCAACTGGGTACATCCACTCTTCTACCACCCTTGGTAGGAATCCAATCAGATTTTTGATCAAGTGCCTGACACCAATGGGTTTTGATCAGGTCCCCAAAAACTAACTCAAGTCTTTTGGTAAGGAGACTTGCAACCAGGAATCACTTTTGAAGGGAGATGATAACCCTTTGTACAGGAGGGAGTGAGAGAGTGATTTTGTCTTCTCTGTCAACAATCAGAGAGAAAACTTATGTGGAATGATGTTAGCAAACAGCTCCCCCTGAGATGAAGAATGATTCAGGGAAGATCTGGAGCTTTGCTGTAGGGTGATAGGTCTTCAATCAGATTTCTTAACAAGCAGTGATACAAGATCTTCTTAACTGATTTGATATCTGTTGTCCTTGGGGAAGTCCTCAAGAGAATGTTGAAGAAGAAGACTCTTGATATATTATGATTGTTCTTCTTCTTCTGAATGAATGAATATCACTGTCTGTCACTGTAAGCTTCAGTATGAGTTTTTGTGTGAAGCTTTTCTGGTGCTGTATGAATTCTTGTAGTCAGCCTATCTGTTTGTGTTTTTCTGACTGAGTATTTTCTTGTACTCTGATTCTTGCTTCAGATTGTCGATCTTCTTTTCTTCTATATCAATTCAAAAATTTGAATCCTCTGTAATAAATGTTGACGCCTTGAGAATAATCGGCATTTACTCATTTCCTCAACTGTCCCGTGGAAAATCAGCAAGTAATATTCCTGAAAAAGACTGCAATTAATGCTTCCTCTAACGGCTACAATCAGAGAATGTTTGAGTCATTAATCTGTCAGGAATTATTGCATTTGAGTGAGGATTGAATGCCGGAAATTGCTAAGTCTAGAATCGTCGAACGAATAACAGAATTCGTCGAGCTGAGTTACTAGTTCGTCGAACTGAGACTTTGTATTCGTCGACCAGACAGCTCCTATTCGTCGAGCTGAGTTCCAAGTTCATCGAGCTAATAACAGAACTTGCATGCTTCAGAACTTTGCCTTTTTTGTCTGAAGTTCGTCGAGCTGACAATTGCATTCGTCGACTGGAGATCAGCAACAATTCTGGACTTAATCAAATAGTTTGTGTTGACTGATATTCTGTGTGTCGACATGAAAACTTCTGGTGTTGACACAGGTGGGTGTCGACTGATTAATCTTGGTGTAGACACAAATATTCTGGTGTCGACATAAGTTAGTGTCGACACATGCCCTAAGTGTCGACAAAAATCTTCTGGTTCCAGAATTCGTCGACCAAAGAACACAGTTTGTCGACCTGAGGATTCGTCGGCCTGAGAAGTTGACTTCGTCGACCTGAGATCTTCTAATAGAAGGTTATTATGAACTCGAGGTCCAAATTCGTCGAGCTCAGAATCTTGTTCGTCGACCAAAGTTTGAAGTTGGACTTAGAATAATCTGGAGTTACCCTGTCTTCAGTTTATTGAAGTATCCCAGTTTTCGTCGACTAGAGAATGAAGATCGTCGAGCTCAGCTCAGAGAAATATCTCAAGATTGTCGAGCTGAGAACGCCTTTCGTCGACCTGAGTTCGACGAATGTCAAACTCATTTTACTTAGTCTTGAAATCTTCTAAGTCTTGAGTCTCTGATGGTCTTGTTGATAGCTGGTCCATCTGATATTGACTCTAAGGATTTGGCCTAGACTCTAGGACACAAATTTGACCCTGGCTATACATGTTGGGTCACATCCTAAGTTAGTGAACCTAGCTCAAATCAACTAGGGATCCAACATATAGCTTATGTATTGGATTATTGGGCATACTTAGGATTCACATATCCACTGCATGAACATTATTTCACTTATCATGTACGTTATATTCATGCACTATAATCTATCATGTTATCTTGTGTTTGCATCATATATCTTTTTGAGCATTCATGTTTTTAGAAAAACACAAGTATTTTTTTAATATATATATAGATATGATTATAAAACAATTAAAAAAATCAAAGAAATTTTATTATAAAAACTATTTATTATTCATTGTCATTGTCAAGGAGGAATACATTCTATCAATTAAAGATTAAATATAATGTTTGATTTAACTATCAAGTTTCTTAAAACATTGTTTTGGTTATATCATGCCTTGAATATTATCTTATTATGTGTAATGAAATTTAATATAGAAAACATGTGTAAGACTGCTTAGTGTGTCTCTAAGTATGAGTAATGTTTTATGTTTGATAATGATTCTATTCACTCACCTATTTTGATAACCTACATGTGATTTTTATTTTGTACCTGCATGATTGTGTAGTATATCAATATAATAATTAAAATGCATAAATAGATTACCTACACTACACTGAATTGAGTATTTCAATTCTTTGTTTTTTTTCACGCATATATTCTTTAGAGAGAGGTGTCTTTACAAAAATTGCTATTATTTGTGTAACAAGTGAATTTGGAGTTCTTTGTCACTAAAATAAAAATCAAATAAAAATTGACAAGGAAAACTCCACCAAGCACTACTCACCCTCCTGATAAGTCTTAATAAGCATTGTGAGGTTAAGCACCTTGGAAAAATAATTGTAAAGTGTCGTGTAACAAACAAAATTTTCACCATTTCTCATAGTACGCTGGATCACAAGCACTACTCTACTCCCTGATAAGTCTTAATAAGCATTATATGTATAGAGCACCTTGGTAGTTGTACTTCTTACTCATGTGCAAAGAAAAATAGTGGAAGTAATATTATTTTTGTATTTTAATGTTATGGTTATTCATACTATATATCATGTGTTTTTATTAATTCACTTGTATACTTTATCAAAACACTATTTATACACATCATTATTTCTCATAAAACTTCTACTCATGAGATTTGGATCCTAATGCATACCTATACTATTTTCTAAAATCATAAGTAAATGCACTAGATAGCAAAGCATGACCGCTACAATATTTATTTTTTACTTGAGATGCAAATCAGCTTACATTGTGTTCATATCTCTATTTGATATTTTGAAATCATGCATGCAAAAATTCCAATGAAATAGCATCTCTTGGAGTTGTATTGAATTGAAAACATCTTCGTATTAGGCTTCCTATTTGATATTTTGAAATCATGCTTGCAAAAAAATGATGTTCATCTTAAGAGTGCTTAACATATTTTTATGTGCATTGCTTATGCTTAATCATGAATATTTACTCTCTAGCCAAGTGGTAAACTATGAGTACTATGTGGTATTATGTGCTTAAGTAGTGCAATGTTTAGATTTTATTCAATCATGCATACATTTTTCCCAATAGGTGAAAGTGAGTTATCTATGATCTAGCTCAATGAATCCCATTTTTCTTCACTAATATAGACCGTTTTAATTATTATTGCATACACTCTCCTCTACCCTCCTATTATTCTACCAAACAGGGGGAGAACATCGAGCATCAATTTCTTTATACAGGGGGAGTACATTAAATTTTGTATAGAAAGCATCTATGTAGGGGGAGTAATCATAAGACATTGATATTTTACTTATGCTCGATCATGATAATTATCTTCACAAGCGGTAACATGTATTTTTCAAGTGGCAACTTATAAAAATCAACCAGTGGTCTCATAGAAATGCTCTACTCGCTGCAATGCTTTATCCTACCCTCTTTTGATAATACCAAAAGGGGGAGAATGTTCATGAAGAAATATCTCAACTAGGAAGAGTCTATGTAGGAGTAGTATCCATCTAGGGGGAGTACACATTGAACGTTTATTACTTACTATAAACACAAACACGATTATACAGTATTTCTTTATAGTAGATTTGTTATTATCAAAAGGGAGAGTTTGTTGGAACTTGTGTTCCACATCTCTTGGATTGAGAATAACAAATCTCTGTTTGTATTTGATCACGTTTGTTGTGTTTTAATAGTGTTCAGGTTTACATGTGTGAAGAATGAAAGAATCAAGTTCCTGCACCTACCATCGCGCGGTAGCCGTTACTGTCGGATGGTAGCTGGAATTAAATGGATAGAGCGCTTGGGATTCTATCGCGTCGGGATAGTCCTACTGCTGGTGCTAACTTAAAGATTAATTCAACATGGCGCTCAGGAACATACCGCCAAGCGCTATCTCTACCGCTCCGCGGTAATCCACTCAATGCTCCAAGGCATTGAGTGCGTTGAGACAGCACTACCATCGGGCGCTAGCTTGGTACCGCTCCGCAGTAACCCACTCAACACTCCAAGGCATTGAGTACGTTGGGACAACAATACCATCAGGCGCTATTTATCTACTGCAACGCGTTAGCATTGGAAAAAGGAAAATATTTGTTTTGAATATTTTTCCAAATTTGGAGGACAACTGGCACATCAAGTGCGCGAACCTACCGCAGGGCGCTAGTCTTACCGCCGGTGGTAGCATATTTTCATAAAAATGTATATAAGGTGTCTCGTGTTCTATATTCGAGACCAAGATGAAAAGAGACAGAGTTCTATCATTCCTAGGGTTCGACCGCCTCTCTGTGGTTCGTTCCGCCAAATCCGTCGAAGGATAAGAAAACTGTCTCCCTCCGATTCGCGCATGACGATCTACGGTGAGCCAAAGAATACAACGACTATGAGGAGTTGATCAGTGGCAAGCACATAAATAAAAGGAAGGATTTTATTCTTTGCAATATATCGCCACGTTATAACTAGTTACCGCCTCATAGTAGCTTCCTTCAATGCCTTCTCTATTTAAAACAGCCCGAACTTGAGTTTCAGGTGATGGTTTTTTACGAAATTTCGAAGGGGAGTTCACCCTAGCCGTCTAAATGGAAGTAAGTGGTCATCCCAACTCATTCAGAAGGAGAATTCTTCAGAGGAGATCAAAAGGAATTCATGAACAAAGATTGAAGGATACCAACATGATGATCAAAAAGCCTTCATCCTAAGTTTCACGTCAAGGATCCTCTCTACAAAAATTATCATCAAGCGTACACCTTCACAGATCTGAAGAACACCAAAGAGGAAGACTCTCAAGCCACAAACATCGAACCTTTGCAAGAAAATCATCATCAACATCAAGGGTTCTAGTTATAGGGGAGTTTTCTTTTTTTTTATTGTATTTCACTTTAAACTCTTTTTATCTATTTGGTTGTGTGAGGGAAATCGATCGGAGGGTCGTCGAAATCTGGGAAGGGTTTCGTGGGAAATCGACCGGAAGGTCGTCAATATTCGGGAAGGGTTTTGTGAGAAATCAACTTGGAGGGTCGTCGGAATCCAAGGAGGATTCCATGAGAAATCATCCCGAGGAAGGGACGTCTAGAACGGGTGATCTAGCAGGGCTCTAAGGTCCTTCCTTACGTGGAGGTGAAGAGACTGCTCGAATACATTTCTTTGAGGGAAAGGGAGAGAGCCAACTGGTCCAGGTAGTGGGTCGTTATAGAAAACAAAAGGAGATTTCATTTTCAGTGCCTCCAATCTCCGGCATCATGGAGATCATGTTGTTGTAATTATAAAAATAGTTGTTGATCTAGTTTGAATGAAATAACATTAATTGTTTGCTTTTCTGTGCTTAAAATGTTGTGTTTGTTAGCCTATAATTCTCTCAGGTGTGTGTAGATAAACAAGGAGGAATTTGCCCAGAAAATAAGTTTTGTGACCTAACGACGTGCGGTAGCTTCCAGAACTAGTTTTTTTTGGACAAAAATAATTCGAATTTTCAGTTAACTCGTCAAACCTTATTCACCTCCCCCCCTCTAAGGTTGACCACTAGATACAACAGAATGACCCTTCCTTAACTGTGATGAAGATCCTAGGGTCGGCTGACTCCATAAACAACCTAAACCTCTCCTTACAGATGCCAAAACCTTCCTTCCTATATATGGGAAGCTTCATGGCACCCAGATCCTTACAGTTAACTCCTAAACACATAAGGGCAGATTATTTTGCTGACCTTGGAGATCTACTCAGACTGTTAAGTCTACTTTGAGTAATCTCCCTCTAATACCACTTGAAAGTATGTTTTCAAGGTCAGTTAAACACTTATAGGGGGTGAACAGTTTTTTTGTCTTACTTCAGGTCTTTTTACCTATTACCAGATAGTTGTACTTAATGATTTGGTTATTTTTAGCTTTTAAGATAAATCACAGACGACACAGCTATTTATAGTGGTTCACTGATCTTGGGTACGTCCTTTGTCCCTCTGCGCATTTCTAATAGTGTATTAGATCAGGCTCTTCCCCCAAAACTCGGCTACTTATGATCTTACAACTCGATCTCGCAGGACCTCTCAGTATCCTCCAAGACTTACTCCTCAAGCACGATGCCCTACAACTCAGTGGCAAACAACCACCTACCTCAGGCCAACGGCCCTACCACTCAGGCTGGGAGGACAGACCTACACTCAGATACAAAATGGATCCTACACTCAACCTTTATAACACAGGCTTAGTCACAGAATACTACCCTTCGGCCTTTATAAATCAGGCCTATAACCTCAGACTTAACACTGAATCCTACCACTCAGCCTTCTATAGAAAGGCTTACAACTCAGGTCCTAGACATGATCCTACAGAAAGATTAAAAGGTGTTTGTTTTGTATTGACACCAAAGTAAGAACTTTGTCTCCACTTCTTCCTAGACTGAGAAGACTTCAGACCAAGCTTTTGCTAATAAAGACTATGGAGTTGATAGTTGAATCTTCTTCAATCAGCTATCTTTTCTTGCAGAGCTTGTAAGATATGTCTATATTTCTTCGTTCTTTGAAATCACTTTTTTACCTGCTGTCGCAGATGATGATTGCAGCAGCTAACACATTTAGCTTTCAGGTTGACCGAGTTGAACAGGTTCTTCTGGCTCGGCAGTAATGGCGAGGAAGAAGATGATGCTCAGCCGCAATTGTGTATTCAGAAAACCCTAATTGCTTATTGTTGACTCGGCCAAACTTTCACTTTTATTGCTCGTCGATCAACGACTCTTTTTGCTATGGGGCCCAGCTTTAATTGCCAATTTGCCACCTTCCATTTGCAGAAGACGACAAAAGCTGGCCACCGACACCATCAATGGCTTACTCCATCTTTCCCACAACGAATTTGAATTTCGTTGACTTTGTTGACTTTTGCTGACTCGTGCTGAAGTCAGCCATCTGTGGACCTAGCCAAAATCAAACATTAACATAGGCATTGAGTGAGTAGGCATCACTTAATGCCAAAATACTTAGGTAGATTTTCTGTCATCAGGTGTTGAGTGACCAACCTTTGCCCAATGCCAAAATACCTAGAAAATATTTCTGTCACTAGGCGTTGAGAGCGTTGAGTCCACTCAATGCTTTTTGTCTTAGCCAAACATTCTATCACTTGACGTTGAGTGAGCCTTCATCACTCAATGTCATGTTACTTAAGACATATTTTGTCACTTGGCGTTGAGTGAGTAAGTTTCACTCAACACCAAACTACTTAATAGATATTCTTTTGTTATCTGGCATTGAGTGAATAAGCTACACTCAACGTCTTTGTACTTAGCCAATTTTTGATATCTGAAAACACTGGCTCTGACTGGATGAGAATCAGTCAAAGTTTTTTATCGCATGGCATTGAGTGAGTGAGCTTCACTCAACGCCTGTGTACTTAGTTAACTATTTGCACAGAATATTTCTATGGCCTTGACAACTGAGCAATACTCAGTGATTTTGATGTTATGGCATTGATTGAGTGGACTTCACTCAATGCATGTGGACTTAGCTACTTCTCATCCAGTTTCTCTTAAGACGTTGACTGTCTCAGCCTGTCTCACAGCTTTTTATTGTATGACATTGAGTGAGTGAACTACACTTAATGTTTGTGCCCTTAGCCACATTTTTGTTGTTTCTCCTTTGGTTTAGCCTATCTCACATCCTTTTGTTGTAAGGCATTGAGTGAGTAGACTAACTCAACGTCTGTGGCCTTAGACACATTTTCAGCTTGCCAGTTGTTAAACTTAGACTAACCTCGCAATATTTAATGATTTTACTTGCCTGTCATTGAGCGAATAGACTTCACTCAATGGCTATGGACTTGGTTGTACTCAGTTCTTCATTGTGTCGAGACAGTTGTATTTTCTCTACACTATTGTCCTGAGCTGTCTCGACACTTCTGTCTGAATTGTCTTGACACTTCTCCTATAGAGGTGTTTACATCTTTCTCTCGACACTTCTGTCTAAATTGTCTTGACACTTCTCCAATAGAGGTGTCGACATCTTTTGTCTCAACACTTCTGTCTCGACACTTTTGTCCTTAGACATTTCTTCAAGTTTTCACCCCGTACCTGGCGTTGAGTGAGCTTGCTTCACTCAACACTTGTGGACTTAGGCAAATTCCTACATGTCCACCAACTTGCTTGGTATCTACCTGCATGCATAAACTCAAATACACATCAAATACAGCTTGTGTGTGTGTCATTGACTTGTTTGACTTCTTACAAATATGGGCCATTTGGATCAATGGACCCAACAGTCAGTATGGACCAAGTGAACCCAGAAGACCCATCATGGGGTCACCAAGTTCACTAATTTTATCAAAAACAAACTTGGCCCTATTTAGGTCAAATCACACTATTTAGCAAAGTGGGCCCAATTGGGGCATCACCATGACCCAATCAACATTGGGTGGTGTCAAGAGACTCAAGACACATGCCCTGGACCAGTCAACCCATCAAGTTGACCAAAGTCATCCCCAAGGTCAACCATAGTCAAATTAACCCCTAAAGGCTAAATGAGAGCTCAGACCAATTAAAGTGGGATAAGTCCTTGTCCAAGGACCAACCTAAGGCCCACTAAGTTTATTAGATTATCTAATCTGAACTAGGAGAGTTTAATAGAGGTTTAATGGGGGTAATTAAGGGAAATTTTCATTTGAAAGGGGGAATAATAGAGGGAGGCCAAGTGGCACTCCGTTCTTCTTGCCCAACCCCTCCTTTCATCTCCCCTAATGAAGAGGAGTTTTCTTGCAGTTATAGGTCGGCCACCATCAAGGAAGGCCATTAATGGCCATGGCCTACCATCTCTCAGTCATGGATCTCCTATATAGAGGCCCACAAAGCTCAATTAGACCCTTTCATCACCTTCAGAAGCCCTCAAGCAGTCGAAATTGACTCTTGGATCAAAGCTTTCGATGGAGAATCGAGATCGTGAGAGTTTCGCTAGAGAACACCAAAACCCATGGCCACCCGTCGTAGTAGCCACATCCAAGCCCAAAATTAGGCATGTTTCTCCCCCTCTCCCATGTACTAGCATCTTAGATCATTAGGATTTGAGATCTAGCTCAATTGGGATCAATTCGATTTTGAAATTCCATGGAATACGAGCATTGGGCTTCCTCTCGGGTTCGCTGGAAACCACCCCTCTGGCGGTCGAGCAGCTGTCGGGCGGTAGCCCTGACCTTAATGGAGGTGGTGGTTGTGGTGGCCGGCTGGGGAGGGGTCCGGATCTTTGAGAAAATGGGTTTTAAGTCCTTCCAGGTCAGGCATATCAGGACCTTCGGCTGAAGGAGGAATATAATTCTCTGGCCATTGGATCTTATATATTATAAAATTTTATGATTATAATTATTATAATAGTATTATTTTGCCCCTATGAAATAGACTTTTTGAACTAGGAAAATGAGGCCCTTAGTGGCTGAACCATGAAAAGTGCCCAACATAAAAAAAAACTTGCTCTATGATTATACTTTAATTAGAAATTGAAATCAGGTCATTTAAAGCATTATAGCTCCCTGTAGGGCAATTTTTGTGGGACTGGTCGTTACGGTAGGACAGTCACTATTTTTTTAATAACTTTTTATTTGTATAAGGTGGTTGACATGAAATTTAGGGTATGCAAGCATATACCATAGATGCACCAACATTCTAAAAATAAGAATTTGTGGACAACATTTTCCTATGATTTTTGAAAAATTGTGATTTTTCATAAAACTGAAATATTTTGTTGACAAATAATTATTTTAACCCAAACTTTTGTTGAAAGGCTCATTAGGCTATTAAAAGTCCTTGACAAAACTTTCTGGTCCTTTGGACACTTGTAGGTTGGTGAATCCCACTTGTAAGTTGTCAAGTTGTATGTGTTGTGGTGTGCATTTAGGCAAAAGATGTATCTTGTGAATTTAGCAAGATTAGCTTGGTCATTCCAGTAAAATTTTATACATGCACTTATTTTGTGAAAGTACACCTCCTCATGAAGTTTTAGAATATTTGGAGTTGATTTACTTAGCAAATGAATTAATTAGTATTTTTATTACGCAAGTGTATTAGTAAACTTAGGATGACTAAAATAGTTGCAAAAATTATGAAACCTTGCCAATAGCAATTATTTAGTATGATACGCACTGGATATATTAATTGGAATTTTTGAAAGTCAGAATCTTAGGGTTGCAGTTATAATTACCATTTTGCCCCTTCTATATTATTGAGATAATCGTGGTCAAATTGAGTTATAAAATTATACATTTTGTAATAAATAATTATTTACCATTGGTAATCTCCAATAATTTTTCTAGAATTATTTGATTAATATTTATAGTACTTTTGTGTAACATGACCTAGTGGATCAGATTTTTGTAAATTAGAAATTAAATATCAAATATTATTTAAATGATGTGAAATTTGGTCCAGAGAAATTATTACTAAAAATGATAGGATAATTTTATCTTACTAGTTTGATAAGAGAAAGTGACACTTCATGTTCAAAATCACATGTAGCAATAATTTTGGAAAATTACAATAATTGCTTATTATTTTAGGAAAATTATAAATATCTGGAATTAAATTTAAGATGTCATGATAGGTCTCGGGAAATAATCTTAGGGCCTAGGGTCAAGTATTTGGAGGATTCATATTCATACAAACATACAAGACCTATGGTCTGCATTTAGCAATTTTGGGAAATTTGTAATTCAGCGGCTGGTACTTGGAGTGGTCACACACTTAGTAACCCCAGAAGTGGGTTTGTTTAAGGGTAGCATAACATTACTAAGTGCCTTAAAAATGGAAGCGATGGGCTTCAACCCATCATAGTTCCTAGTACCGCAGCGAGCCCTTCACAGGGTAGACATCGGGAAGTCCAAGGTTGACCATAAATCGCTAAATAATTCGGAAGTTAAACAAGAGTAGTCTAATAGGATTACGGAATGTTATAGCAATCTTACCCATGTGTGGGTTGGAGTGATATAGGGCTTGTTGGTCCTACGAGCTGGTGGCTCGGGTTATTGGTCCATATCAAGACGGGTTGGTCATGCGAGCTGGAGGCTTGGTAGGGTATTATTATATTCGGTTTGTGCTTATGTGGTGGGTCACTCGGTACTGGTTCTGCCAGCACACTGACGGAAGTACGATGACTCTGGTGCAGAGTATGGACCTTTAGGGAGACTGGTAGGATTTTATACCGAGGTCTAGAAGACTATGTCCCCTAAGAGCACACCTGACCACAGAAGACTGGTAATTGTAATCAAGAGTACGCAGGGGGCTTCGCTATTGTATTCTTATCGTTGAGGCGCACGGGAGGTCTAGGCCTGGTATTGTGTCTGCCCGCCTAGGAGTGGAGACACCCGCTCCACTACCATCGTGAGCCACGATGGTTAGTACCTGAGAGGTTTGCCACCTCCAAAAAGTGGGGATGCAGGAAAGTTTTGTTCACAGAGTTGTGTGTGTGAGTTATATAATAAACATTGCATAGCATACACACTTGTAGATCCTCATCATATAAATTTGTTTGGGATCTTTTATATGATGAGTTACTATTTCAGAAACCTTAACTTATATGTTTGTACGAGAATTTGTATAAGTTAGGGTATGCTTTTGTGATGGTAGTGTAGTTGCTTTACTTTACTAGTTTTATTTAGCTCATCTTATTGTACTTATATATTGTGCTAGTTGTTTGAAAGTGATGTGTTAGATCTGAAATACTCTAGAGGGGGGTGAATAGAGTATCCTAAAATCCTTTAACAAATTTTACAGCTTTTGTTGTAATTGAGAAAGTGCATAAACAACTTAATAAAATATAAACATAGCAATCCTAAAAAGCACAAACACAGCAAAAACAAAAAGAAGGGGCAACCAGACAACACAAGAAATTTATAGTGGTTCCCCAACCTGGGTACATCCACTCTTCTACCACCCTGGTAGGAATCCACTCAAATTTTTGATCAGGTGCCTGACCCGAATGAGCTTTTGATCAGATGCTCAAAAACCAAACCTCAAGTCTTTTGGTCAGATGACTTGCAACCAGGAATAACTTTTGAAGGGAGTTATAACCCTTTATACAGTGGGGGGTGAGAGATGATATTGTCTTCTCTTTCTCAAAATACAACTGAGAAGACTTGTGGATATGATTTTAGCAAATAGCTCCCCCTGTGATGTAGAATGGTTCAGGGAAATCTGGAGCTTTGCTTCAGGGAGATAGGCCTTCAATCTTTAAGCCTTGACCAGAAAGATCTTCAGGAACTTCTTGACAGATGTAATAGTTGTTGTCCTTTGAAGTATCCTGGAGAGTTGAAGAATGAAGACTCTTGATTTTGATTGATTGTTCTTCTTCTTCAGGTAGCAGATGTTCTTCTGGTCTAGGGCTTCTTGAGTTATTGTATCAGAGTTCTGAGAGAGAGAGTAGAGAATTTCTTGTTGCAGACAAATTGTGATTTTTTGTCTGTGTGTCTATGTTCTATTCTTCTATTTTGTTGTGTTACTTAGGAAAAGAGAGAAAATCTCTTTTATATTTCTTGTCAAAATTGTCTTTCGAAATTTGAATTCCTCTTCAATCAATGCTGACGGCCTTGAGAATAAACTGCATTGACTTATTTCCCCAACTGTCTCATGGAAAAAAAACAAGCAATAATCCTGGAGAAGACCATAATTAATGCTTTGTCTAACAGTTATATTCAGAGAATATTGAAGCATTAATTACTCAGGAATTATTGCATTAGGAAAGGGACAGAAGACTGGAAATGATTAAGTCTGGATTCGTTGACCAGATAATAGAAATCGTCGAGCTGAGTCCACAGTTCGTCGAGCTAAGAAGATGTGTTCGCCAACCAGATGGCTTCTATTCATCGAGCTGAGTTCCAAGATCGTCAAGCTAAAACAGAACTGCATTCTCTAGAAACTTTTCCTTTTCTGTGTATGGAGTTCGTCGAGCTGATAGCTGATTTCGTCGAGCTGATAACTTATCGACAGAACTTCCGAAGAATGTGTCGACACAACTCCTGGGTGTCGACATAATTACTTCTTGTCTCGACATGGTTGTTATGTTGACAGAAATCTGGAGTGTGTTGACATTAGTCCTATGTGTCGACACAAGCCTTGCTTCTAGTGTCGACACAAACTTCTGGTGTGAAGTGTTGAAGTATCCAGAAATCATCGACCTGAGAATCTGTTTCGTCAAGCTGAGGACCACTAACTGCTGCTGGATAACGTTAGCCAAAGTGGTCAAAGTTTGTCTAGCTGAGAATCTTGAATTCGTCGACTGAAAATGATTCTGGACTTAGAAAACTGAGAAACTTTTGGAATAATAAGTTGAAGTAGAGAACCCAGAAATCGTCGATCAGAGAACTAAGTTCGTCGACCTGAGTCTAGAGAACAAAGTCTGGACTTAGAATGCTGAAGGTAGAGTTCAAAGATCATCGACCTGAGAGTCAGTTCGTCGAGCTCAGCTCAGAGAATTTTCTCTGAGATCGTCAAGCTGAGCACGATAATCGTCGACCTGAGTTCGACGAACGTCGAACTCATTTTACTGAGTCTTTGGAAAATCTCTAAGTCTTGAGTCTCTGGCAGTCTGATGATGGCTGGTCCATATGATGTTGAAACTAAGGACTTGGCCTAGACTTTAGGACACAACTATGATCCTGGTTATACACGATGGGTCACAAGATCCTAACTTAGTGAACCTAGCGCAAATCAAACTAGGGATCCAACAATCTCCCCCTATTTGGGTGAGATCACTAATTACAGACTAAGACTAAACTAAAAATAAACAAAGCAGGAAAAACATATATCTGGCAGAGAAAAATGAACACATGCAGCAGATATATATATACAGATAAGCTTTGTTCAGAAATAAGAAACAGTTTAAAAACATAGCAGAAATTAAATAGCTCAGAACTCATTTCTTTTGCTTCTTCTCTTTTGGTTTTTCTTCTTTGCTCTTGTCTTCTGGCTTAGTAAAAACAATTTCTCTATTTGGATCAGAAGCTTGCACCTTGGTCATGGTCATATCAGCAGCCCCTATAATCTTCAAAGATATGGCTCTGAGGACTACTGCTTCTGGGTGCAATTTCATATAATCATCAACATTAAAAAATTTGTTAGCTTTTTCAAACCTTTTAAGCTCTTCTTTCCTGTACTTTGACATTGTTGTATATTCTGAGGGATCCTTTCCTTCAGCTCTGGATTTGTTGATCATTGAAAGGCCAACTAGTTCTTGGAACCTGGCCATCCAAACTAAAGTACCTATTTCTGGATCTTCAAAGGGTACAGGAGGAGAAGGAGGTCTGTTGGAGCTTTCAGCTTGTTGATGTTCAGGAAGTTTTTGTTGTTTGTGTTGTTAGTGTTGCTGCTGTTGTTGAGGCTGGTGCTGCTTGCCAGAAGGATATTGTCTTTGATGGCTACTTTCTGAAGATGAGGACCTACCCAGATGTCTTTGATAAGTTTGAAATTGGGTAGTCCTTTGAGAAGTTGAACCTGAAGCACCAACAGCTTGATGAGGAGGAGGAGGGTCCCTTCTGTATTTCTGAGTTGGAGGAGGGGAATATCTTTTGCTTCTTTTCCTTTCTTTCTGTTCATTTTTAGATAACCACATCCAAGCTGACATCCCTTTATATGGAGTTATCTTCTGAAGAATATAGTAGGGAGTGTCATTGGTTGGATTTGGTTTAGGAGCAGGCGGAGGAGGCGCTTTCCTCTTCTTAGACACTTTCTTCTTCTTTGGATCCTCATCAGAATCCTCATCCTCATCCTCCTCATCATCATCAGATCCCTGAGGATTATCATATATATCATTTAAAGCCTTTAGGGCCTCGGCAGAAATAATAGGTTTCTCAGGCTTAGATGGAGCTGGAGGAGAAACTGTAATAGGAGCTGGAGAAGAAACTTCAACAAGAACTGGAGAATTAACTCTGACAGTGCTTTCAGCAGCTGCCTTATTCTCTTCTTCAATGTCAGCCAAGATCAAGGCATCAAGATCTGGCATTGGAGAGTCATCCATAACAAAACTGGGGGCAGAAATAATTTTTGGAGGGGATGGGATGACTACAGGTTCTGGAATAACAAAACTGTCTCTTAGTTGCTTGGCAACTTTAGGACTGATAGGGGAAGAATATGGAACAACAGCCAAAATGGCTTAGTATGATCTGCTGGAGGGAAGCTTAAAAATGCAGTATCAAAAATTTTCAACAAATATTCTAAATCTATTGTGGGATTAATGATGAAATCACCAACAATAATTAACTATTCTGGAGCTGACTCTTCTATATCCATGTCAGTCTCAATAAAATTAATAAAATCAATAAAATCTGTATCTTCTGATGTTGCTGCCTCTGCATCTACTGGAGCTGGAGCTGCTGAAACTAAAACTGCTACTACTGCAGGAGCTGCTGCAGCCTCTTCATCAAGCATCTCCCCCTGCCTGGTTTCAATAATAACTGGATCCAGGCCCCTAAATGAAGATGGGGCAGTAGTGAGGGCAGATATCTAGGCACATAGGATAGAGATGGAAGTAGCAAGAGTTGTAATGGCCTCTGTTATTATTGCTTTGAGGAGGGGTATGATGGGGGCAATGACAGATAAGATGGTGGAGGGATCCAGTGGTGGAATTGCATTCGGTGTTTCAGATGGTGGTTGGGTGGAAACATTTGGGGGGATGGTAGGTGTTGGTGAGGATGGAGGAGGATCATCTTGCATTTGGAAATCCTGTAGGGATTCAGTTGGAGGAGTAATGGGAGGAGATGACAGTAGATTGAAGGATGGTATGGAGGACAAGTGGGCTGGAAGAGGAGATGATGGTGGTGATGGAGCTGGGGAAGCATGAGGAAGTCTTCCATGGGGAGATAGAGGAGGTGTGGGAAGATGAGTATGTGTTGGAGAGATATGAATGGGGGAAGATGGAGGTGTGGGAGTATGAATGATGGTGTAGGCTGTGGAGGGAAGTTGTAGTTGTGATTGTTGTTGGGGTTGTTGTCGAGTCTGAGGTTGAGGTGGGAGGACTGTTGTGTGTGGTAGGTGAGTTTGGAGTGCCGGAAGAGATGGTGTGGGTGGAATGATCTCTTCAGCAGGGTGGGGAGTGGCTCTAATAGCCCTTGTTCTCTCAGAAGATGTGGTGGAAGAGGTTAAAGCCTTAGAGGGCTTCGAAATTGTCCTCTCCCACCTGCCAAATAAGGCACAGGTGAGCCTTTTGCTGGCATTGATGAATATGGTCGGGGAGACCAGTGATTCAGCGGCTTTTTTCCTTTAAGAAGATCCCTAGGATCCTTCCAAAACAAACTTCCTTTTTATTGTTCTTTTTCCTGATTAGATCAAAGATGATCTAAGCCCAAGCCACTTGCTTCTTATTAACCACTGCACACATAACCAAAAATGGATGTCTGGTTATATAATCATGTGTAGTGTGCTTGCCTAGCAAGACTTTCCTAACAATATCTGCCAGAAACTTATATTCTGTAGATAAATGCTTCTTCAATAATTAATTAGGGTTATCTCCAGCATAACCCATCACGCTTAACATCAGATCATATTCCTCATTCTCAATTTCCAGTTTATCTTCTCCATTACTCAATCCAAATATTTAAGTCAAAACGGCGGGAGATAGAGAAATGGTGTTACCCGTAATTGTTCCAATCATGGTATTCTCCTCTGTAGTTGAAGATGTGTAGACCCATTCTCTAATCTCAGTTCCAGATATTTTAATCCTTGTTGTCATCAGATTCTTCAGTTGCTGCTCTTCCAGAAGTTCCAGAATATTCAGAAATATCGGGTCTGAATGCTGAAAAGAATCAAAGTCGACATCGAAGCCGGTGTCGAACTTCATCGCAGCCAATGTTCCCGCTAGAATCACCATGAAATCACCTGCAAGAGAGAAAAATGGCGATCAAGTACAAGGGAATAGAAAGCGCGGGACGGAGGTCGAAGAAAACCTAGATATAAGATTTTCCAGAATATGAATCGACAGACTCCGTTCCACGAAAATTAAAACATTCTTTGATCTGGGCTCGACGAAATAATTTGGAGTTAAATGATTCGTCGAGCTCAGTCTGAAGATTTGAAGACATTTCGTCGAGCTCCGTTTGACGAAAGTTTTCTGAAGTGGATTCGTCAATCTCCATTCGACGAAAATAGCTTCACGCACAGAGAGTTCGTCAAACTCCGTTCGACGAATATCTCTCGATCGTTCCCTAGTTCGTCGAGCTCCGTTCGACGAACTTTGGAAAATTCATTGAGTGCTGACAGAAACTAAACTAAGTCTTCTCCATTGATCATTCCAAGCTGATTTATAAAGAATAGATGGTTTCATTCATCCAGAGGTTTGGTGAAAATGTCAGCTCTTTGTAAATCAGTGTAAATATAGACAAGTTTAATTTTGTTTTTGTCTACACACTCTCTTATGAAATGATGCCTAATGTCTATATGCTTGGTCCTACTGTGATGAACTGGATTCTGTGCTATGGCAATAGCACTTGTGTTATCACATAGTAAAGTTGAATTATTTAAGTTGAGACCATAGTCTAGTAATTGATTTTGAATTCACAGCATCTAGGAACAACAGCTGCCAGCTGCAATATATTCTGCCTCAGCAGTTGAGGTAGACACAAATGATTGTTTCTTACAAAACCAGGACACTAATCTCATACCCAGGAACTGGCAAGTTCCTGAAGTACTTTTCCTGTCCACCCTACATCCAGCAAAATCAGCATCTGAGTATCCAGTTAACTCAAATTCTGATTCAGTGGGATACCATAGGCCTAAACTTGGACAACTCTTTATATATCTCAAAATTATTTTTTAAAAAAATTAGATGAGATTCTTTAGGGTTCACTTGGAACATAGCACAAAGGCATGTGGCAAACATGATATCAGGTCTGCTAGCTGTAAGGTATAATAGGGACCCAGCAATGCCCCTATATAATTTCTGGTCAACTGGTTTCCCATGTGGATCAGAGTCTATTACAGCATTGGTAGCCATAGGTGTTTTCTTTGCTGAGGCATCAACCATCCCAAACTTTTTGATAAGCTCTTTTGTATATTTAGCTTGGGAGATGAAGATGCCATCAGGAAGCTGCTTAACTTGGAGACTAAGGAAGTAGGAGAGCTCACCCATGCTACTCATTTCAAATTTAGAATGCATGAGGTCAGAGAACCTCTTGCATAATTTGGAATCAGTAGAACCAAATGTGATGTCATCCACATATATTTGTACTAATAATGTTTGGTCCTTATGATGTCTATTGAAAAGTGTCTTATCTACTATACCTCTAATGAACTTATGCTCTATCAAAAAGCTAGCTAAAGTCTCATACCAAGCTCTTAGAGCTTGCTTTAGACCATAAAGAGCTTTATGCAATTTAAAAACATAAGAGGGGTGAGTTGAAGAGACAAAACCTGGAGGTTGTTTAACATAAACCTCTTCTTTTAATACTCCATTCAGAAAATCACTCTTCACATCCATCTGGTAGACCTTGAATTTCTTGAAGGCTGCATAGACAAGGAATATTCTGATTGCCTCTAACCTTGCCACAGGTGCAAAGGTTCAGTCATAATCTATTCCTTCCTCTTGCCTATATCCTTGAGCAACAAGCCTAGCCTTATTTCTCACAATCACTCCTTAGGCATCCAGCTTGTTTCTATAAACCCATTTGGTTCCAATTACTGAGTGGTCTTGGAACCAAATCTTATACTCTACATCTCTCAAATTGGTTTAATTACTCTTGCATTGTAATGATCCAGTGGGGATCTTGCTCTGCATCATGGATGGATAGAGGTTCAACCTGAGAGAGAAAACAGGCATGTATCAAATCTTAGTTGAGTTGATGTCTTATGTGTACACCTGCTGATATGTCTCCAATCACTTGAGATCTGGGGTGATCCCTTAGTGCGACAAGATCAGTGGGTGGAGTTGGTTCTGTAACAGCATTAGGAACTAATTCCTCTTGTGGAATTATGTTTGCTGTTGGGGAAAGATTAATTCCTTCAGTGCCTTCATCTTCACTTTCTTCAATGACTTGTGGAGAAGGATGTGTTGGAACCTCTTGGGTGAGGTTTAGTCCATCCAAATTCTCACACAAGTGAGGTACCTACAAGGTGCTTTCGGTAGAAATCTCTTTCTCCTTGCAAGACATGTTAGCTTCATCAAATGTAACATGAATAGATTCTTCAATTTTTAGAGATGATTTATTAAAAACCCTATAGGCTTTGCTTGGGAATATCCTAGAAAAATTCGCTCTTCAGCCTTAGCCTCAAACTTTCTAATGTATCATTTATTGTTGTTGTGAATATAACATACACATCCAAATACTTCAAAATAGTTGATTTTAGGTTGCTTCCCTTTAAGTAATTCATAGGGAGTCCTGTTCTTTAGTTTATGTATCAGGCTTCTGTTCAGGACATAATTTGCAGTGTTTACAGCCTCTACCAAAAAGGTTAGTGGTATGTAAGCATCTGCAAGTAATGTACCTGCAGCTTCAATTAGTGTCCTATTTTTCCTTTCAGCTACCCCATTTTGTTGGGGGAGTTCTAAGAGCTGAGAAGCAGTGCATGATACCTTCCTTCTCACATAACTCATGCATAAGAAGAGACTCAAACTCTGTGTCATGATCACTTCTGATCAATGCAACATAAGTAGAGAACTCAATCTATATGGTCCTGAGAAAATCTGTAAGAACCTTAAAAGGTATCTGACTTAGATCTCAGAAAGGACACCCAAGTGAACCTTGAGAAGTCATCCAATATAACTAAGGTGTAGGATTTCCCTCCTAGGCTTTGTACAGCAATGAGTCCAAATAGATCCATGTGTAGCAAATACAAAATCCTAGGTGAATCACTTTTATTACCAGATTTAAAACTAGATTTAGTTTGCTTGCCTAGTTGACAAGCCCTGCAAAGGTCTTCCTTCTTGTAGGGGCCAGAAGGTAAACCTCTAACAAGGTTGACTTTTGATAGCCTAGCAATATTTTTCAAGTTTACATGACCTAGGCTTTTATATCATAAATCATTCTGATTACTAGTTATATTAAGTAAGCAGATCTCAGAATTGGCAAAAATAAAATCAACTAAGTATATGTTACCTTGTCTATTCCCAATTAAAATAGTTTGTTTTTCTTTATTAGCAATAGTGCAAGAAGATGAGTTAAAGTGTACCTGATAACATTCATCACATAACTGACTTATGGAGATGAGGTTATGCTTGAGTCCTCTGACATATGTCACTTTCTTGAAAGTGACTGCTCCAATCTTCACTTCTCCAAAACCTTCAGACTGGCCACATTTTGAATCACCAAAGATGACATTTGGTCCTAGCTTGGACTTATAGTTGGTTAAGATGTCCTTGTTGCCAGTCATATGTTTGGAGCATCCACTGTCCAGGTACCATGTTTGATTATTTACTGGACAGCTCTTCACCTGTAATGAAAAACAATTAATTTTTCTTGACTCAGGTTACCTTGGGTCCTTTGTATTGTTGATATGAAAAACTAAATATAACAGAGAATTCTTGTTGAGATTTATATCCTAGAGGGTGATATCTTCTAGGTGGTATTACCCAATCAGCTATAGGATTAAATGGTTTTCTATAATTATTAGAGTTGCTGTTATAATTAACATTCATGTTAATTCTTTCTGGGTTCGACGAAGTTCTGTGAGTTCGTCGACCAGAGTTTGACGAATTGTGTTGAGATCGTCGATCTCTGCCTAGAGAATGAATATATTCATTTTCTATGCCCACGTTCGTCGACCTCTGCTCGACGAACCATACAGAGTTCTTCGATCGCAGTTAGACGAATAATTATAGCTATAGTTTGTGTTTAGCGTTCGTCGAGTGGGGTTCGACGAACTGGCAACTTTTCGTCGATCTGAGTTCGACGAATTCTGCTGAACCTTGTTTTTACTTGTGGTTTTCTGATTTTTGTTGTTTTGACCTATTTATTTTGGAATATGTTCTTTGGTTTGTTTATAATTTATTATTCCTTTCCCTTTTGTAGAAATAAATTTAATGGGGGTAGTCAGAAAATTTTCTTGAGAATGGGGGGCAAACTTGATGAAACGCTCAAGCCCAGCTTGTCATTAAGCCTGACATTTATAGTGCTTGTGATGTTCATCAACTTGAGGCTTCTCCCATTGAGAGTTTCCTCAAGTTGTTTAGCCTCACATAACTCAGTTTTTAATAATATGATTTGTTCATTAGCTAAGGTTAATTCATCCTTTAACTTATTGTTTTTAGAATTAACATTCTCTAGGTTTCCTAATTTTTCCCTAAGAGTCTTGATTTCTTTTTCTGAGTTAATTAAATCTATGCATATGGTTTTGAATTCAGATTTAAATGAATCAAAACTATAATCAAAAGAAGATAATACCTGGTCAGCTTCAGATTCTGAAGCTTCTTCATTGTCTGAATCTTCTTCTTCTGAATGGCTTCTGGAGGCATCAATGGCCATTAGGCAGACTTCTTTGGCCCTTGCCTCTTCTTCATCTTCACTGGAGCTAGAAGATATTGATTCATCCTCAGTCTCACTCCAGGATTCAGCCACAAAGCCTTTCTCCTTCTTCTTGTATTTGCTGTAGGAAGGCATGCTGGTGTGCTGTCTTCTTGTATCCTTCTCTCTTATTTTCTCTTTCTTCTGATTTTTTGGACACTCAGAGATAAAGTGTCCAGGTTTCCTGCAACCAAAACACACCACTTCTTTAGTTGGTATTTTGTCATACCTTGGCTGGACATCCTGCCTGGATGACTTTCTCCTGAAGTCTTTCCTTGCCATCTTGTAGAATCTTTTGGCAAAAAACTCATCAGCTCTTCATTTGTGGTTCAAGTCTCTATCTCCTCAACAACCTTGATTGCAATGCTTTGTTCTTTTCTTACTAGAGGAGGTGCTCTTTGTTCAGCTCTGGATTTGATCAGCTGTTCATAGGACTTAAGCTTTCCTAAAAGAGATTCAGTGGAAATCTCATTTAGGCTTTTGGCCTACTTGATGGGTCAGATCCTTGAATCCCATGAGCTTGGGAAGCACATAATGATATTATCATTCACCTCAGTGAGGGTGATGTCCTTGTTCAAGGTTTTTAGCTCATTGATGATTGAGCTTAACCTATTGTACATATCAGCTACTGACTCAGCTTCTTCTTTCTTGAAATTCTCATACAAGGATATGAGATTGGATCTCCTGTCCTTTCTTTCATCTACTAATCCAGCCACCATTTGATTTAGGGAGTCCCAAATGGCTTTAGCTGAGCTGTATTCAGCCACTTTTTGAAAGATATCATCTGACATTCTTTGTGCCAGTATATTCATTGCCTTGGCATCAACAATCTTTGTCTTCTTCTGGGCTTTAGTCCACTCAGGTGGTGGAACTGCAGTTGTGCTTGAAGATGTTACATAAGTAGATGCTTGAGGGGGACCTGTCAAAATGGAGTTGTAGATATCTTCATCAATAGAGTTCATGTACAACTTAATTCTTGCCTTCCAGATGACAAACCTATTTAGGTTGCAAACTGGAGGTCTGGTGCTTGCATAGTACTTGTTCTGTGCCATGTTGTGTGACTATAAATCTACTGGAAATGAAAAGACAGATCTAACTCAGGATCTTTGGTTCAAGGGTTAGCTTGTACAACCAAGAGAATCCTGCTATGATGTCAATTGAAAGTGATGTGTTATATCTGAAATACTCTAGAGGGGGGGGGGTGAATAGAGTATCCTAAAATCCTTTAACAAACTTTACAGCTTTTGCTGTAATTGAGAAAGTGCATAAACAACTTAATAAAATATAAACACAGCAATCCTAAAAAGCACAAACACGGCAAGAACAAAAAAGAAGGGACAACCAGACAACACAAGAAATTTATAGTGGTTCCCCAACCTGGGTACATCCACTCTTCTACCACCCTGGTAGGAATCCACTCAGATTTTTTATCAGGTGTCTGACACCAATGAGCTTTTGATCAGGTGCTCAAAAACCAAACCTCAAGTCTTTTGGTCAGGTGACTTGCAACCAGAAATAACTTTTGAAGGGAGTTATAACCCTTTATACAGTGGGGGGGCGGTGAGAGATAATATTGTCTTCTCTTTCTCAAAATACAACTGAGAAGACTTGTGGATATGATTTTAGCAAATGACTCCCCCTATGATGTAGAATGGTTCATGGAAATCTGGAGCTTGCTTCAGGGTGATAGGCCTTCAATCTTTAAGTCTTGACCAGAAAGATCTTCAGGAACTTCTTGACAGATGGAATAGTTGTTGTCCTTTGAAGTGTCCTGGAGAGTTGAAGAATGAAGACTCTTGATTTTGATTGATTGTTCTTCTTCAGTTAGCAGATGTTCTTCTGGTCTAGGGCTTCTTGAGTTGCTGTATCAGAGTTCTGAGAGAGAGAGCAAAGAACTTCTTGTTGCAGACAAAGTGTGATTTTTTATCTGTGTATCTATGTTCTATTCTTCTACTCTGTTGTACTACTTAGGAAAAGCGGGAAAATCTCTTTTATATTTCCTGTCAAAATTTTCTTTCGAAATTTGAATTCCTCTACAATCAATGCTGATGGCCTTGAGAATAAACTGCATTGATTTATTTCCCCAACTTTCTCATGGAAAAACGGCAAACAATAATCCTGGAGAAGACCATAATTAATGTTTTGTCTAATGGCTATATTCAGAGAATATTGAAGCATTAATTAATCGGGAATTATTGCATTAGGAAAGGGACAGAAGACTGGAAATTATTAAGTCTGGATTCGTCGAACAGATAACAGAAATCGTCGAGCTGAGTCCACAGTTCGTCGAGCTGAGAAGCTGTGTTCGTCGACCAGATGCCTTCTGTTCGTCGAGCTGAGTTCCAAGATCGTCGATCTAAAATAGAACTGCATTCTCTAGAAAATTTTCCTTTTCTCTGTATGGAGTTCGTCGAGCTGATAGCTGATTTCGTCGAGCTGATAACTTGTCGACAGAACTTCTGGGGAATGTGTCGACACAAGTCCTAGGTGTCGACATAATTACTTCTTGTCTCGACATGGTTGTTGTGTTGACAGAAATCTGGAGTGTGTTGACATAAGTCCTGTGTGTCGACGCAATTACTGTTGTTGTCGACACAAGTCTTGCTTCTAGTGTCGACACAAACTTTTGGTGTGAAGTGTTGAAGTATCCAGAAATTGTTAACCTAAGAATCTGTTTCGTCGAGCTGAGGACCACTAACTGCTACTGGATAACTTTAGCCAAAGTGGTCAAAGTTCGTCGAGCTGAGAATCTTGAATTCGTCGACTGAAGATGATTATGGACTTAGAAAACTGAGAAACTTCTGGAATAATAAGTTGAAGTAGAGAACCCAGAAATCATCGATGAGAGAACTAAGTTCGTCGACCTGAGTCTAGAGAACAAAGTCTGGACTTAGAATGCTGAAGGTAGAGTCCAAGGATCGTCGACCTGAGAATCAAGTTCGTCGAGCTCAGCTCAGAGAATTTTCTCTGAGATCGTTGAGCTGAGCACGACAATCGTCGACCTGAGTTCGACGAACGTCGAACTCATTTTACTAAGTCTTTGGAAAATCTCTAAGTCTTGAGTCTCTGGCAGTCAGATGATGGCTGGTCCATGTGATGTTGAAACTAAGGACTTGGCCTAGACTCTAGGACACAATTATGACCCTGGCTACACAAGATGGGTCACAAGATCCTAACTTAGTGAACCTAGCCCAAATCAAATTAGGGATCCAACATTGTTTCTCTTTTATACTTTTGTTATTGTTCATACTGATATAGAACTGCTAGGGTATTATCTACTTATATCACTGTCACCTGCTTGGATATTCTACTATTATTGGTCCTCCACTTTCTTCCTCCCGCGCGTTGCCTATGAGTCACAGGGGTGAGGCGGGGACGAAGCAGCTGAGTCTAGTTTGACTGACAGTCGTTTGACCACATCATTTTAGGGACACGTGGAGATGTCACCACAGTTAAACCAGGCGGATCCAGAGATTGAGACACCAGGATCTGAGGAACCAGAGCCACGCACTACCACTACTACTACCCGACGTCAGGTTGATTATCATATAGTTTAGCTTTCGCATTGTTTGTTGAGAGAGTGTGTTATTTATGATATTCATGTACTGAGCATAAACCATATTAGTTGTACTCTTTCATTTATGCCATGTGGAACTTTATTTGGGTATTTATATATCTATGATGTGATGTGTGGACATATCTACTTCTTCTTTCGTTGACTGTGTGAATGATCTTGATTGTCGACATGTTTGTTGTCTTGTGGTGGCAACTAACTCGTAGTTGGTGTCATTGTAAGGTGATGGTCCTGAGCATAAAATCTCTCCTTGGTCGTGCCCAATTCCCGAGAGGAGGGATTTTCCACTTGGTCTGAAATCAATGCGAGTGCCTTCTTTTACTGTTACCTGATGCACGCTCGTTTGGCAAGTGCACCAGTCATTCAAGTTAGATAAAATGAGGAGTTATCCTCAAGTATCGATCTCAAAGAAATGCAGGTTGGGGACATGTTGCAATTGTATAGAAAAGTAATTATAAGAATGAATAATGGGATTGATTTCGGGTTAATGTGTTGGTGGTAATTGGAAGTTAAAAAAGGGTTGTGGGTCGCATTCCCCGCTTCGCAATGCTATGGATTATGCAGGTCATTAACACTGCTTCGCTAGGTGAGTGGACGTGAGCACAAGTGGAGTAGAAGTGAGAGTGTGGACGTGAAATTGAGGGTCGCAAACACCTCTTCGTTCTACACAATCTTAATCAAGTTCTTTCAAATCTTTCTCCATTAACTTCACTCACAAGTAATGGGAAATCCATAACTAAGATTGAACACAAAACACATGAAATCCATAACACTAAAATAGATTTAAACAAAAGTGTTCATCAAAGTTATGCATCAAAATAACATGAGAATCCAATCCAATAACCTAGATTTACGGAAGAGAAAATGAAGAAGTACAAACAGCGACATGACTTTGCCGACAAAGTTGGAGGTTGCACTGGGGGCTCAATCCATGACCTGCATGCCACTTGCAGGTTTCGTCCGAGGTTGGGGAGGTTCTCACCTCTTCCTAAGCTCATGTCTTCTCATTGGTTGACGCTTGTTGCATCAAACCCTACCTCTTTCTTGCTTGGCGGCGATTGGAGGATGAAAACTCACTCCAGGATGGCTCGGATGCGAGGAGACTTCGTAGGAAACTTATCCCTATCTTGTAGGAAGGAGATGAAGGCTCCGTTTGGGGGGGATTATTTTCACCGGTCAAGCGGTCACGACCGCATGAACCGGGCCTTAATTTAAGGTCCGGTTCATGCGGTCGTGACCGCTTGACCGGTGAAAATAAGTCCCTCCAAACAGAGTCGAAGTGTTGTAGATCCACCCCGTAAAGTTTCCGCTGAAATTTGCGTTAAAAAATGGAACTCCCAAAATAAAGTAGAATCCACGTTTAAATACTTATTCTGTGAGAAATTAGTAGCGTACGATTGATTGCATGACCGTGTGTGCGAAACGTGCGTTGACGCGTCCGTTAAGTTTCCAAATTGAGTAAAGATTAGGCTTGTTTATTCTGTTTATGCACAGGTAAAACTAACCATGCGAGAACGAATCGCACGGGCTACCACAGATCACCATATTTCAGATCACAAATATTACTCTTGCGATTTTCTTCACGCACTGAGTAAAATAACTGTGCGTGAAGGAATCACACGACAACATGAAAACATTATTTTTTTAGGCAAAATAGGTTACTCGTGCGATTTACTTACGAATGTTTGAAATCGATCGTGCGCGAAATAAACGCACGAGCTGCGATAGAACCCCTATTTTAAGCATAATGACCGCGCCAAACTGGAGAAAGCGTGTGCTAAGGAATTCACACGATTGTGCGATAATGGTGCAGAATTCATTTAAATAATGGGATCTACCCCCATGTGTCCAAAACCACATTTTTGAGGTCAATTGCCCCCGACAAGCACAAACATTTGCCAAAATGCAGAGATAGTATGATGTGGGAACAATGTGCTCACCCCGATGACAGTTGAGTGCACAATTGCGCACCAACATGGGCTATTTGTGCACTTCTAATGCAAATTACGTTTTAGTGAAATATAAGAGAATTCATATCAAAAGTGAAGTGTTTGAATGCCAAAACAAGCACAAATGAATCCGAAAAACACTATATAAATCAGACTCATCACACCACCAAACTTACTCATTTGCTCGTTCCGAGCAAACAATCATCCAAAAAGATCAGAAAAATTGGCGGCTGGCAAAAAAATTGGATATGCGGAGTACAATGTGAAGTTGCATGCATGCACACAGAGAAATTTTAGTAGGAAGAACTTTTACGCACTATTTAGTATATAATTTTCTAAATTGCATTTCAAGCTATTATACCTACTCATAATTGGAATCACGGTAAATCCTCTAGTCAGGTACAGGGAGAATGCAGCGCAATCGCAAGGAGACATATCACTAGAGATCGATAATTGGGACAGCCTTCTAAGAAATCCATCAATGACGATGAACATAGGCTCGCCCGTTTGCACCCTCTTCATGGTACTGGTTATGATCAAAGAGTGAACCAATAAGACGTTAGGATATACCGCAGGCTTGAGTTTACGGTGCGGTAATCAATAGATAAACGCGACGACTGGCACACCTACGCCTAAATGAGCTCGCAATAAAAAGAATATCCAAGCAATAATGATAATGTACACACGACACCCCCAAACTTAAACAAGATACTACACTGCCTCTTCCCAAATATAATTTCTTTTCATTTATCATCATTTTTTTCTTTTCATCGTTTTCAGATTTTTTTCATTTTATACTTTTTAAAGCATGAAGAGCTATATATTCAACGACCCATTGCCACCATATTCAAAAATATAGCACGTCACTCCCAATTTCCAATTGCAAATATTCTTTGAGCTCAAAATTTGGTGAGTGATTAGGATAGTCGATTTGGCCTTTGTGAATTGATGGTGGAGCTGAATCAATCGGTAGGGGCTAGGCTCAAGTGACCTAAGCAAGGATAATTTGTATAGAAATGGTGCAAAAGCTCAACCGGGGCAAAGTTTACTCGTTGACATACATATTAGTATAGATAGATACAGATAAGGATAATTCCAAAAGTGATAATATAAGTTTTAAATTTCCAAGTCAAACACAGCTAAGCCACGGCTTTGAAATTATCCCATCGTCATAACTTATGAAAAGTTTACTGAAAAACAGCCAAATTAAATAAAGATTAAATAAAAATTCAAAATGAACAAATTAAAGACGATGGTAACTTTGGAATGAGAGATATTTATACACTTTATTTTTTAGAACAAAATATAAATTGTATTTTAATAAACAAAAATCATGTTACATCTATGAATAATATGAACAACCCAGAACAGGGGCGGAACTAGGAATTTTATTCAGCCCGGGCACAATTTAAAAATAAATAATTAAATGCAATGCTTAAATAAATTTGTGGTAGTATTGCCTTTAATAAAAATTTATTAACCAAAAAACACGTTACATACCATTTAACAAGCCACTTTTTGTGGGCATAAAACAAAAAACAACTAAACAAGGGACATTAAGCAATACATTCCTGATTCATTTAACATTCAAAAATTAAAAACTTTGATCTCACTGTTTTTGGAATTAATTAAGATATCATTCAATTCAGATATCTTCATTGTTTTTGGAATTAATTAAGCTTGCAAAGGAACAAATTCAAATCTTTGTTGTATTCTTATGAATCAACAAAAAGATAAAGAAAAATCAATATATTTTCCAAATGTAAACCATCTCAGATCTCACGTTGGTACAAGGAATAAAAAAACACGAAGATTTAGAGAAATAGGAATTCCCCTCATTTTCGTTTGGAGTTCTGACCTCGTCCAGGCTGCTAGGGCGCGCAGTGGAGTAGTCTGTGCATGGACCTCACGGAGGCTGCTTTGGTGTTTCCATTGCTGGAACTTGGAGCAGTATTTGAGGACTGAGGAGGGATCCGAGAGAATGCCACGACGCTGGCGTGGGGAGTAGGGATGAAGAGGAGGTGAGATTCAAAACGCCTTTAAGCTCGACTGTGGCAGCAGACTCGCCACAGCCCGCAGGAACTCTGGCGAGAAATTAGAAGCCTACTCCGCCGGACCACCCCTGTCTGTCCTCGTTTGAGTCATCTCCTCAAAGCCAAAGAAGGGAGAAATCGCTGGAGAGAATCATGGTGTCAGCCCAAATCAGAAAGAAAAAGAATTTTGGGGGTTTCAGACCACTTTTACGGTTTTACCTTACAGAAGAGGAAAAATGGCGGAAAACATGGCAAAAAACAGGGCTTAGATGGGATTCGCAAAAAACACACCCGGGCACGTGCCCGGGTGTGTCTTGCCTTGGGTCCGCCCATGACCCAGAAGACCCTTCTCCATAACATTAGTACTCAAATTATTGCCCCCCCCCCCCCCCCCCGAATCTCATGTGGATCCAGATTCTATCCATTTCAGACAAAATAGAGGGATTCATTTGTTCATCTAATGGACGACTTTTTCTGGAACAAAATCTAAGGATGGAGAGTTTTTTGACTTAACGGATCCTCTCCAGAAAAATTTGGATCAAAAAATTGATCCCCTCCATTTCATCAAAAATGAAGAGGATCCCCATCACATTTCTTGTGCGTGCCCCCACAATAATTCAATCAACAAGATTGTTGGGGTTCAGCCCCTAAAGGTGAGGTGTGTGCAGAATTTCAGAAGAAGTGTGTGCAGATTTTCAGGAGTTGCAACCTGAATTTTGAGGTGGCAACCTTTTTAGTGTTGTTTGCTTTTGGGCTGAATGGACAGTTTTTTTTATTAAAAAACTGTGTGCAGTTTTTATTTATAAAAGCTGCTGCGTGCCTTTTTAAAACCTGACTTCTCCCGATTAGAAGAGCCTAGGGTTATTTTTTCTTTGTGAGAGCCGAAGCAGCCCCAGCCCGCTCTCGTCGTTTCGAAGGAAGAAACTCCAGCCCGTTCGCCGGCCGCCATCGCCGCGCCCGCGCCGTCCTCGGCCGCCATTCCCGCTGCTGCAAGGAACTTTTGCCGCTGTTGTAGGCGGTTCTTCGCCGCTTGAAGGAATTGTTTCCTCGGTGCTATTGGAAGGAGATTTCTCTACCGTTTCAAGGGCTTCTTCGTCTACGGTTTCAGGTGTTCCCTTTCTTGTCTTCGTTTGCTATTTTGCTTGAAAAGAGAGTAGGATTTTATCCTTGTTGTAGAGAAGTTGTGGCTTGATCTTGGTGGTAGAGAGGAGTGAATTTGTGTGTCAAATCCGGAGGGCTTTCTAGGTTTTGGGCAAACCTAGATAAATTTTGTAATCCTTATTTATTATAGTGGATTTTCGTTGTGCCGTGCCCCGTGATTTTTGACCTTCAAGTGGTGAAGGTTTTCCACGTATATCTCTGTGTTCATCTGTGGTGTTTTCTGTTTTGCTTCTTATTGTCTCGACTCTATTGATCGGTGGGGGTTGTCGTTATCTTCGGACCCCCGTTCCCTAACAAGTGGTATCAGAGACAGGTTATTTGGCTAGTCGTTTTTATTTCTCGGTTTCTAACTTGGTGCGGTAGGTGACGACCATTGGTCCGCTCCCTATCCTCTCTTGTTAATCCCTTGAAATAAATCGACTTGTGAACCGTAATAGAGTTGTTTGAGAAAGCAATGGAACAGAACACAAGGATGGTCAGTATGAATGGCAAGAATTGGAGCATCTGAAAGCCTCGGATGGAGGATCTCTTATATTGTAAAGATCTTCATGCTCCGTTGACGGGGAGACCTGCTTCAGTTAAGGATGATGAAGAGTGGAAGAAAATGGATCGAAAGGCAGTAGGGTTCATTAGACAGTGGCTCGATGACTCTGTTTTTCATCATGTTTCCACGGAGACCTCGGCTCAGGCATTATGGAAAAAGCTTGAAGCTTTGTACGAGCGGAAGACTGCAGGTAACAAGGCATTTCTGATTAGGAAGCTTGCCAATTTGAAGTACAGGGAAGGTTCACAGATGACTGAGCATCTGAACCTTGCTCAAAGTATTATCAATCAGTTGGAGTCCATGAAGATCACTTTGGAAGATGAACTCTAAGCTCTGATGATCCTTAGTTCTTTACCCGAGAGTTGGGAGACTCTAGTAGTGTCGTTGACCAACTCAGCACCTGATGGCGTGGTAACTATAGAGATGGTGTCTGGTTGTCTCTTGAACGAAGAGCTAAGAAGGAAGGATTCTGGATCTTCCACTTCGGGTGTTTTTCTCATGGAGGGAAGAGGTCGGTCTGTGAAGAAGGATGTGAAGCACAGGGACAGTTCCAGGAGTAAGTCCAGGGGCAAGTCTAAGAAGGATATCGAGTGCTACTATTGTAAGAAGAAGGGTCATTTCAAGAAGGATTGCTTCCAAATGAAAAGAGACCTGAAGGGCAAGACCAAGGAGGTTGGAGAATCCATTGGTGATGCGACGACTTCGATTGTGGAGGCTGAGCCGTTATGCTTGCAGTGCAGTGGGTCGTCTTGCCAGGACTGCGTTGACACAGACTGGATTGTGGACGGAGGTGCATCCTATCATTGCACTCCTCACAGAGATTACTTCTATACCTATTCTGCGGGAGATCTTGGTGTGATCCGGATGGTAAATTCTGGTGAGTCGTTGATTGTTGGCAGTGGTGATGTCCATCTGGAGACTGAATTGGGGAAGATTATTCTCAAGGGCGTTAGGCATATTCCTGACTTGAGAATGAATCTGATTTCCATTGGTAGGCTTGATGATGGTGGTTTCACAAGCATTGAAGGTGGAGGGATCTGGAAGTTGGTAAAGGGCTCTTTGGTAGTAGCCAGAGGAAGGAAGTGTTGTGGCCTTTATCGTACTAAAGCCAAGATCTGTGGTCCAAGTGTGAATGCGGCCGAGGGCGACTCTATGGAGTTATGGCATCGCAGACTTGGGCATATCAGCGAGAAGAACTTGAAGATCTTGGTGAAGAATAAGGTCCTTCCGGAGCTATCAGGAGGGCTTCCTGATACGTGTTCGCACTGCTTGGCCGGTAAGCAGAAACGTGTTTCTTTTGCTGATTCTGAACCAAAGAGGAAGGCGGAGTTATTATACTTGATACACACTGATGTGTGTGGTCCTATTGAGCCCAAGTCTGTGGGCGGAGCCACTTATTTTGTGACGTTCATTGACGATCACTCCAGGAAAGTCTGGGCATATTCTGTGAAGCAGAAGAGTGATGTTCTAGCAAAGTTTGAAGAGTTCAGAGCGAAGGTGGAGAAGATGACCGGGAAAGAAATAAAGCGAGTTCGATCTGACAATGGGGGAGAGTACACTGGTGCCTTCGACGCTTACTGCAGAAGGTATGGCATAGTACATGAAAGGACAATCCCGAGGACGCCGCAACAGAATGGGTTAGCAGAAAGGATGAACAGGACGATTATTGAGAAGATCAAATGTATGATTTCTCAAGCTGGTATTAGCAAACAGTTTTGGGCTGAGGCTGTGCAAACTACTATACATCTGATAAATCTGTCTCCTTCTGCACCTCTGAATGGTAATATTCCAGAGCATGTTTGGTCCGGAAAGGAAGTGTCGTACGGACATGTGCGGGTGTTTGGGTGCAAAGTTCATGTTCATGTCCCCAAGGAAGAGAGATCGAAGCTTGATGAGAAATCCCGGGAGTGCATCTTGATGGGATTTCCCCATGAGCAGTTTGGCTATAGACTCTGGGATCCTGTGAACAAGAAAATGATCAGAAGCAGAGATGTGATCTTTGTTGAAGATCAAGTGGTTGGTGATCATAATGCTGCGGAGTCACAGGTTCCACAGTTTCCACCCGCGGAGGAGAGACTCTATGCTGATGATGTGTTAGTAGACACTGCTGCTGATGATGGGCATGCTGAGGAGGAAGTTGGTGAGTTTATTCTTGATGAGGAGATGATTCTGGATGCAGGGGGAGCTCTGCCAGTTGATGTACCACCTGTGGTGGAGGTTCCTCTTGTCAGATCTGAGAGAGTCAGAAGGCCCAATACCAGGTATTCCCCTCATGAGTATATTTTGCTTACAGATAGTGGAGAGCCTGAGTCCTATGTGGAGGCTCAGAGTGCTGAAGATCGTGAGGCTTGGACAGCTGCTATGGAAGAGGAGTTGTACTCTCTTCAGAAGAACGAGACGTATGATTTAGTCTCATTGCCTAAAGGGAAGAGAGTCTTGAAAAACAAGTGGGTCTTCAAGCTAAAGTTGGATGAAAGTTGCTCTCAGCCAAGGTACAAGGCGAGACTTGTGGTGAAAGGTTTCAGTCAGAAACAAGGTGTCGACTTCGACGAGATTTTTTCCCCAGTGGTGAAAATGTCCTCTATCAGACTGGTGTTGGGTATGGCTGCCTCCATGGATCTTGAAGTCGAGCAGATGGACGTCAAGACGGTATTTCTACATGGAGATTTGGAGGAAGAGCTATATATGGAGCAGCCCGAAGGCTTTGTGGCTAAGGGGAAGCATCATCTGGTCTGCCGGCTCAAGAAGAGTCTTTATGGGTTGAAGCAGGCACCCAGGCAGTGGTATAGGAAATTTGACGCTTTCATGATGAAGAGCAAATTCCAACGGACCAGGGCTGATCATTGTGTGTATGTGAAGAGGACTGAGAAGATGTTCACTATTCTGTTGTTGTACGTAGATGATATGCTGATTGTTGGGGATGACAAGGCCAGCATAGCTGAGTTGAAGAAGGAGCTCAGTGAGTCCTTTGAAATGAAGGATTTGGGACCGGCAAGGAAGATCCTTGGAATGAAAATTACCAGGGATAGGAGTGCTGGTCAACTATGGCTGTCTCAGTCTGAGTATGTGGAGAAAGTGCTGAAGAGGTTCATGATGGACAAGGTAAAACCCGTTGCTACTCCTCTGGCCGGGCATTTCAGACTTTCTAGTTCTCAAAGCCCCTCGTCTGAGAAGGAGGTGGAAGAGATGAGCCAAATTCCTTATGCATCCGCAGTGGGGAGCCTGATGTATGCTATGGTCTGCACTAGGCCAGACATAGCTCATGCTGTGGGGTCTGTGAGCCGTTACTTGGCAAACTCAGGGAAAGTCCATTGGAGTGCTGTGAAATGGATACTCCGCTATCTCCGAGGTACCTCAGACCTTTGTTTACAGTTTGGTGGAGGTCCACCAGAACTTAGTGGGTACTCGGATTCGGATATGTCAGGAGATGTTGACACGAGAAGGTCTACTTCTGGATTCGTGGTCACTTTTGGAGGGGGAGCAGTGTCGTGGCAGTCAAGGCTTCAGAAGTGCGTCGCATTGTAGACGACGGAGGCTGAATATATTGCGTTGACTGAGGCGTCAAAGGAGCTTATTTGGATGAAGAAGTTCATGCTAGAGCTTGATCTCCGACAGGACGTGTACACAATTTTCTGTGACAGTCAGAGTGCTATATTTTTGGCTAAGAATCTCGCCTTTCACTCCAGGACGAAGCACATTGACGTGAAGTATCACTGGATTAAGGATGCTGTGGAGGAGAAGTTGTTGGTGGTGGAGAAGATCCACACGGATGAAAATCCTTCGGATATGATGACGAAGGTTGTCCCAAGGGAAAAGCATGATCTCTGCCGGCGGTTGATCGGCATGATACCCACCTGAAGGAGTCAAGGTGGGATACTCTCATTTATGGTCTGAAGGGGGAGTTTGTTGGGGTTCAGCCCCTAAAGGTGAGGTGTGTGCATAATTTCAGAATAAGTGTGTGCAGATTTTCAGGAGTTGCAACCTGGATTTTGAGGTGGCAACCTTTTTAGTGCTGTTTGCTTTTGGGCTGAATGGACAGTTTTTTTTATTAAAAAACTGTGTGCAGTTTTTCTTTATAAAAGCTGCTGCGTGCCTTTTTAAAACCTGACTTCTCCCGATTAGAAGAGGCTAGGGTTATTTTTTCTTTGTGAGAGCCGAAGCAGCCCCAGCCCGCTCTCGCCGTTTCGAAGGAAGAAACTCCAGCCCGTTCGCCGGCCGCCATCGCCGCGCCCGCGCCGTCCTCGGCCGCCATTCCCGCTGCTGCAAGGAACTTTTGCCGCTGCTGTAGGCGGTTCTTCGCCGCTTGAAGGAAGTGTTTCCTCGGTGCTATTGGAAGGAGATTTCTCTACCGTTTCAAGGGCTTCTTCGTCTACGGTTTCAGGTGTTCCCTTTCTTGTCTTCGTTTGCTATTTTGCTTGAAGAGAGAGTAGGATTTTATCCTTGTTGTAGAGAAGTTGTGGCTTGATCTTGGTGGTAGAGAGGAGTGGATTTGTGTGTCAAATCCGGAGGGCTTTCTAGGTTTTGGGCAAACCTAGATAAATTTTGTAATCCTTATTTATTATAGTGGATTTTCGTTGTGCCGTGCCCCGTGGTTTTTGACCTTCAAGTGGTGAAAGTTTTCCACGTATATCTCTGTGTTCATCTGTGGTGTTTTCTGTTTTGCTTCTTATTGTCTCGACTCTATTGATCGGTGGGGGTTGTCGTTATCTTCGGACCCCCGTTCCCTAACAAGATGCTTAGCAGTGCAAAGTGTTTTTGATTAAAGCATGCATGACCATGCATATTCTCCGTGCTCGAGACCTTATATATGTCCGCACACATTGCAAGAATGCCTGGCCTCGCGATGTTAACGTAGTAAAAAATAAATGGTTTTATTAATTTCAAAAAAATATATATAACGATGTCCATATATTTGAATATAGCCTGCCATGAACAGTGCTAAAGATGAAATATAGGCTCTGTTTAAGACTTATTTTCACCGGTCAAGCGGTTACGACCGTATGAGCCGAACTTTAATTATGATCCGGTTCATGCGGTCGTAATCGTTCGACCAGTAAAAATAAGTCCCCTCAAACAAAGCCATAGTAGCTCAAGAATGAACATATTATTGGTATGTATACATTTGAATGAAGCCGGCCATCAAATCGTGCATTGAATGTTTTAAAATAATGAGGTCAACTGAGAACAAAGTTTTTTGTATTGAGATACTCAGTATAAATGAGGCTATGAGCCAGCCTTCTACATAATTTAGGTAAAATTAATGAAGTTCTCCCGAAGAATAATGATTCTGGCTCTTCTCCTCCTCCTTATCCTTCTCCCAAGCACAGGTGAGTAATGAGTACTTCCATTCTTTCTCACTGTCTCCCTTTCACTATATATAAGAAAATAATGAAATGATTGTAATATTAATCTTGCATGATTAACTATTGCAATTGTGTATTTTGGAGCTGTAGTTATTGTTGTTTGTTTAACGCTGAGATCTGCCTCAAAACACGCAGAGTAAATGCATTTGATACAGCGGATGGATATCTTTGGGAACATTTTCATAACATATGCGAAGCTTCTTAATTGTTCAGAATCTTAGAGTATGCATGCTTCATTTCTCTCAAACAATCGATGATATATAGTTTTTGTTAAAATTTTTGAAGTGGAAGTGGGTGATGGAGCAGACCGCGTGGTCTGGGTGATCTGAGTCCACGGTCTGGGTGGACTGGTGTTGCGGCCTGAGTGGTCGGTGGACAGAGAAGACTTGGCGGCTTGGGCGTCTAGTGGAGCGGCCTGGGCGGTCTGTCTTTGGCGGTCTGTCTATGGCGGTCTGGTGGTGGTGCTCAGCTCGACCTGCGGTTTTGCAGTTCTTGCTCATGTAGTAGCCGGGCAGTTTGAAGTTTTTATCCGCGGAATATGGCGGACTTGGTTAGCGTCCACGGAGTTCGTTTTTTGCGGGCTGGCTTTGGAGATCGGCTTAGGTCCTTGCCGAGTTCTCCGGCGATGCGGGGAGTGTTAGCCGCATTCATGGTAGCGGAACTGACCATGGTGATTGGCGGTCTGGTTTTTGTGTCCGCCGAGCTCGCGCCAGGCTTTTGGTGGTTTGCTGGACTTGGTCACACTATGTGACAAGTCCAGGGTGTCCGCAGTGTCCGCAGAGTCCGCTGTTGACCGGGAGGTCTGCCTGTTGGTCGTGGACTCTTGTGGCGGGCTGAAGAGTTGTCCTCGAGCTGTGCGGACTGTTGTCATGTCCGCATATGGCGTGCGGACTGATGCAGTATGTGATGTGGTTGTGTACGTGTGCTGTATTGTGGTGGACTGGTGCTGTGTTGCGAGCTATGCAGGCTGTTGCCTTGTCCGCATAGTGTGTGCGGACTGGCGCGGTGTCCGCCTGTTGGTGGAATGTCCTTGGCTTGACTCCTGGCGGATTGGTTGAAGTACGGCTAAGTCCTTGCGGACTGGGCTTTGCTAGCTGTGAGCTAGGGTGGTGACTCTATTCATTAGGGCGGTGATCACACTCCTCACCCCGCCTATAAATAGACCCCCCCCCGACACGTCTACTGTAACAGAGGGAATAGTAAGTTGAGACTTGGTTAAGTGCTGCGGCCTCGGTTTTCTTGTCCGCAGGGTTTGATCAGAGTTAACTGGTTGTTGTTTACAGGTTGCGGGGCTAGCACTGTGGAGCCAGGAGTTTGGTTTTAACTTCGGTCAGGATCAGTGAAGTTTGCGGTTACAATCGACGATCTCAGCAGGTCGCTTCTGCGGCTTGTCAGTTTTCTCTAGTTCAGCTTTCCCAAGTTCAATAACCTGTTCGCCGGACTCGGGCGGTTAGGTGGTCTGTTCTTCAGTTCAGCAGCAGTCAGCGAATAACGGCGTGTCCACGTGACCTCGCGGTCTCGGAGGACTCTGTGTTCTATTCTTTTTCTAGCAGCAGCAGTTCGAGCAGCCTCGACGACTTTGGCAAACTGGGCAGCCTCGGCGGTCTCCATTTATGTCCGCCCGGATTGATTTGTTTCTTTTTCTTTTTCCTTGTGTACTGGCGAAATCATGTCTCGCCACGTATACCTCGCCCTGTAAAGAAGTAAATAAATATATGATCTGCTTGTTCCTTCTCCTTGCAATTGGTGTTTGAGCTTGTTTTCCTAGTTCTGCTTGATCAAGGTGTGATCTTGATAGCTCTGAGAATATTAATTTGACGTCAGACTATCTCGTTGATCATCTTGAGAAAACTCAACATGGTATTAGAGCCAGGTTCAGTTTCTTGAGCAGTGATCAACATGTGTTGTGCTTTGTGCTTCTCGAAGCTTAACCAAGGTTGTTGCAATGGAAGTAACTTACGCAAGAGGTTTAGGTATTGAACTCTTAACGCCGACTAACTTTAAGAAGTGGAAGTCGTGCATGAAGTGTTGTCTTCTGGGCGAGGAGCTATGGGAGGTCGTCGGTGGTGACGACAGGCAGGAAGTTACGGCTGCGTTTATGACTGCTGAGAAGGTGAGGGTATGGAGGAAAACTAATGCAAAAGCGGAGTTTATCCTCAAGAGGGCTGTTTCACCGGAGCTGTTTGATCATATCATTGGATGTGAGTCAGCAGCTGATATTTGGACAACCATTGATGAGTTGTTCAACAGGAAGAATGTGGCAAGACTACAGTTCCTGGAGAATGAGTTGGCTAGGACAACTCAAGGAGACCTAACCATCTCTATGTTTTTTCTGAAGATTAAGAGTCTGTGTGCTGAGTTATCAGCGCTTGATCCTGATGAGCCAATCTCTGAGGCTAAGATGAAAAGGCATACAATCCGCGGCTTGCGGAAGGAGTATGTAGCCTTTATAACCTCTGTTCAAGGCTGGGCAACTCAGCCATCTCTGCTGGAACTTGAGAACTTGTTTGCTTCGCAGGAAAGCTTGGCCAGACAGATGGCTGGAGTCACTGTCTCTGAGGAAGGTAGTGAAGCGCTCTTCACAGGCAAGAAGAAGAAGAGATGGGAAGGCAAGAAGAAGAAGACCGCTGTTGAAAATGAGCCTTCAACCTCATATCGTCAGAGAGGAGCGCTGCTCCTAAGAAGGATTGGAAGAAGACTTTGAAATGCTACAGGTATCATCAGCCGGGTCACTTCAAGCGTGACTGCAAGGTCAAGCTGCAGTCTGGGCATGCTGCAGGCAAGGAGGAATCTTTCTCTAGTCCTGAGGAAGCTGGCAGGGGTGGAGCTTTCATGACGGGCACTTGTGTCCGTGCCTTGTCCACCATTGAATTTGAAGATGACTGGATCGTGGACTCCGGGTATGGTCATCACCTCACCGGAGACAAGTCGAAGTTCTCCTCACTACAAACTTACTCAGGTAACGAAGCTATTATTACTGTTGATAATACTATTTATGCAGTAGAGAAGGAGGGGGTTGTGTCCTTGGGTAGTGTCCTTGGGTAGTGATAAGGGGCCACTCACGTTAAGGAGTGTGTATCATGTACCGGGCATGAAGAAGAACCTCTTCTTTGTGACCAATGCGGTAGACGCAGGTTATCATGTTTTGTTTGGGCCAACAGAAGTGAAGTTTCTTCGCAACGTATCAGCGCTAAAGGCTGATGTTGCTCACGTTGGGAAGAGAGTAAAGAACTTGTTTGTTCTTGCAACAAACTCTTATGTTGATCAGATGAGGGCAAACGATAGCGCGGTTATTTGGCATGAGAGGCTAGTGCGTGTAGGGATGGATAAGCTAAAAGTTATGGCAAACAGGAGCCTTGTGAAAGGCTTGCCTAAGCTTTCATCCTTTGGCGATGGTCACGTTTGTGCAGGATGTCAGTACGGTAAGGCTCATCGCCTTCCGTTTGATAAGTCATAAATGAGGAGCAAGAGACCATTGGAGTGTATCCATGGTGACTTGATGGGGCCAACTGCTACTGCTAGTCTTGGAGGCAGCAAATACATGCTTGTTTTGATTGATGATTACTCAAGATATACTTGAGTTTATTTCTTGAAGTAGAAGTCAGAAGCTTTCCATTTGTTTGTGGAGTTCAAGGAGCTGGTGGAGGGCCAGCTTGACCTGCGGATCAGGAAGTTTAGATCAGACCACGGTGGTGAGTTTGTCTGCTCCGAATTTTCTAACTTATGTAGGAAGCACGGGATCCAGAGAGAGCTTACTTGTGATCATACTCCACAACAAAACGGAGTAGCGGAGTGGAAGATCCGTCATCTGACGGAAACCTGCAAGTGTTGGCTTCATGCAAAAGACATTCCTAGGTCTTTCTGGGCAGAGGGAATGTCTTGCACTTCTTATGTCATCAATCGGATGCCTCTTAGTCCGATCAACATGAAGTCTCCCTTTGAGATGTTGCTGGAGGAGAAGCCAACCATGCAATACCTTCGGGTGTTTGGATCAACTTGCTATGTGCATGTCCCGAATGCTTCAAGGACAAAGCTTGATGCAAAGACATGGAAGCTTGTCTTTGTAGGCTATGACGAGTGAAAGAATGGATGGAAGTGCATGGATCCTGGAACAAAGAAGTTTGTTGTATCAAGAGACGTGGTCTTTGATGAACTGACGTCGTATGGAGGAGGCTCGGTTGAGCTATCAGAGAGCAAGGTTGATGAAGAGCAGAATGTGGTTGCTGAAGTTATTCAAGAGGAGCTTGTTGTTTCACCAGCAGCTCCTGTTGCTTCAAGCCCTGGGGCAGAGGCTTCTGGTTTAGAAAGCAGGGGGAGCATTGCTCAAAGTATGCCCGAAAATATAACTGAGGCTAAAGAAGCAACAGAGGTGGTGAGCAAGGAGCAAACCCTTTGGAGATCAAAGAGGACTATCAAGCCACCAGCTCGTTACTGTGAAGGGAATGCAATGAGTTTTGTCTCCTGCTTCTTTGCAGGTCCTCTGGATGAGCGAGAGCCTGCAAATTTCAATGAGGCCATTGGAGTCAAGGAGTGGGAAGATGCCATGAAGGAGGAGATTTCTGCTCTCAAGAAGAATGAAACCTGGGACCTTGTGCCCAGGGTTAATGACATTACTCCAGTGACTTACAAGTGGGTGCACAAGTTGAAGAAGAAGGCTGATAAAAGCATCGAAAGATACAAGGTTCGCCTTGTTGCTCGAGGATTCTCACAATAGTATGGGGAGGACTATGAGGAGACATTTAATCTAGTTGCAAAGTTAACTTTGGTTCGGGTGGTGATCACCTTGGCTGCTTGCCAAGGATGGAAGTTGTGACAGTTTGACGTAAAGAACGCTTTTCTTTATGGAGAGATTGATAAGTACATCTTCATGGATCAGCTGCTTGGATTTGACTCTGAAGTTCATTCGGACTACGTTTGCAAACTCAGGAAGGCTCTCTACGAGTTGAAGCAGGCTCCAAGAGCTTGGTATGAGAAGATAGCAGAATACCTCCAATTATGCGGATATCTTGTTTCCAACTCGGATTCAAGCTTGTTCATCAAGAATAAGGGGGAGCTTCAGGTATTGGTTCTGCTGTATGTTGATGATATGATCATCACAGGGAATTCAGAGGAGGAGGTAGCTAGGCTCAGGGCTGAGCTAGCTATTCGCTTAGAAATGAAAGATTTGGGAGAGCTTCATCACTTTCTTGGTCTCGGAGTGGAGTGGAAGGAGAGCGGGATACTCATTTGCCAGAAATGATATATGGATCGTATTATGAATCGATTCAACATGAAGGAAAGGAAGAGTTGCTCTACTCCTCTGGATCATGGGTTGAAGCTTCGACGAGATGAAGGAAGGATTCTTCCTGATCCCTTGGTGTTTCGAGCTCTAGTGGGGAGCTTGATCTACTTAACGATTACAAGGTCAGACATTGCTTACGCTGTTGGTCGAATAAGTCGGTTTATGGTAGAGCCAAGGAAGTCTCATCTGGCGGCGGCAAAGAATATCTTGAAGTATGTCAAGTCAACTTCTGATATGGGGCTCCTTTATAGGAGGGACACGAACTTTTCTTTGTTAGGATACCCGGATGCTGATTATGGTGATGACTCGGATGATCGAAGATCAACATCAGGTTATGTGTTTCACTTGTGGATCAGTTAGCATCTCGTGGTGTAGCAAGAAGCAGGACTCGGTGTCCGTCTCGACTACGAAGGCAGAGTACAAGGCTTTAGCTTTGGCTGCTCGAGAAGCCATTTGGCTAAGGAAGCTAGTTGAGGACATCCATGAGTAAGTGCAAGGTCCAACTCTGCTCCGAGGTGACAATGAAAGTGCTCTCAAACTGGTGAACAATCTAGTTTGTCATGCAAGGACGAAGCATATAGAGATCGAGCATCACTTCATAAGAGAGAAGGTGTTGGAGAGATCTCTTATGGTTGGGCATGTTCGGAGTGAATACAACCTTGCGATCATCTTCACGATGCCGCTGTCGAAGGGGCCATTTCAACGACTACGTGGACTATTGTGCTTGATCACCACTTCTCACTTCAAGGGGGAGTGTTGAAATTTTTGAAATGGAAGTGGGTGATGAAGTAGACCGCGCGGTCTGGGCGGTCTAAGTCCGCGGCCTGGGCGGACTGGTATTGCGGCCTGAGTGGTCGGTGGCCAGAGAAGACTTGGCGGCTTGGGCGTCTAGTTGAGCGGTCTGGGCGGTCTGTCTTTGGTGGTCTGTCTGTGGCGGTCTGGTGGCGGTGCTCAGCTCGGCATACGGTTTTGAAGTTCTTGCTCATGTAGTAACCGGGCGGTTTGAAGTTTTTATCCGCGGAATATGGCGGACTTGGTTAGCGTCCGCAAAATTCGTTTTTTGCGTATTGGCTTTGGAGATCGGCTTAGGTCCTTGCCAAGTTCTCCGGCGATGCGGGGAGTGTTAGGCACATTTATGGTGGCAGACTAACCATGGTGATTGGGGGTCTGGTTTTTGTGACCGCCGAGCTCGCACCAGGCTCTTGGAGGTTTGCTGGACTTGGTCACACTCTTTGACAAGTCCAGGGTGTCCGCAGAGTTCGCTGTTGACCGGGCGGTCTGCCTGTTGGTTGTGGACTCTTGTGGCGGGCTGAGGAGTTGTCCTCGAACTGTGCGGACTGTCTCCATGTCCGCATATGGCGTGCAGACTGATGCAGTATGGCCTGTGGCTGTGTCCGTGTGCTTTAGTGTTGCGGACTGTTGTTGTGTTGCGGGCTATGCAGGTTGTTGCCTTGTCTGCATAGTGTGTGCGGACTGGCGCGGTGTCCGTCTATTGGTGAAATGTCCTTGGCTTGGCTCCTGGCGGATTGGTTGAAGTCCGGCTAAGTCCTTGCGGACTTGGTGGACTGGGCTTTGCTAGTTGCGAGCTGGGGTGGTGACTCTATTCATTAGGGCGGTGACCACACTTCTCACCCCGCCTGTAAATAGACCCCCCCGGCACGTCTACAGTAACAGAGGGAACAGTAAGTTGAGACTTGGTTAAGTGCTGCGACCTTGGTTTTCTTGTACACGGGGTTTGATCAGAGTTAATTGGTTGTTGTTTGTAGGTTGCGCGGCTAGCACTGTAGAGACAGGAGTATGGCTTTGATTTCGGTCAGGATCAGTGAAGTTTGTGGTTACAATCGACGGTCTCAGCAGATCGCTTCTGCGACTTGTCAGTTTTCTCTGCTTTTCCAAGTTCAATAACCTGTCCGCCGGACTCGGGCGGTTAGGCAGTCTGTTCTTCAGTTCGGCAGCAGTCAGTGAATAACGGCGTGTCCGCGTGACCTCGCGGTCTCGCCGGACTCCGTGTTCTATTCGTCTTCTAGCAGCAGCAGTTCGGGCAGCCTCGGCGACTTTGGCGGACTGGGCGGTCTCGGCGGTCTCTAGTTCTGTCCTCCCGCATTGATTTGTTTCTTTCTGTTTTTTCTTGTGTACTGGCGAAATCATGTCTCATCACGTATAACTCCCCCTGTAAAGAAGTAAATAAATATATGATTTGCTTGTTCCTTCTTCTTACAATTGGTATTTGAGCTTGCTTTCCTAGTTCCGCTTGATCAAGGTGTGATCTTGATAGCTCTGAGAATATTAATTTGATGTCAGACTATCTCGCTGATCATCTTGAGAAAATTCAACAGTTTTACATTCATGTAATAAGTTGATATTCATCAATTCACCCTCTCCTCTCGTGGGCGAGTGGTCCCATCTCTTGTTCCACAACACAAATGATTTCTATGTAATAGGTGTCTCTATCTTTATTGTACTTACCCTTCAATGTTATTTGTGCACTGTCTTGTGATATGTCGTTATAGCTATGTGACAAACTCTCTGTTGTCTTCGGGTTGAGCATATAGTGTATCTTGCGTAATTTGGCTCAATTATCAAAATAGTTTCAATCAGAAGATTCAGGGTATTCACTCTCCTGTTGCTTTCAAGTAACATGTAAATTTTCAATGGACGGAGATATTAATGTATATTTGAATATATCACAAGTTAGGAGGCTTAGGCTTCATTTGGTTAAGCGGTGGCGGTTGTAAAAGGAGCTGTTGTAAAAATAGGTTTGTAAAGGGAGCTGTTGGAAACTGGATGCTGCAAACGGAGTTCTGTTTGGCTAGTCTGCGTTTGCAGAACTGTTCGAAACAGAGAACTGTTTGCAAAACTGCGGTGGCGTTTTGAGATTTTTTTAAAACAAAATTGGTTTAAATTTTTAAAAATTCTGTGTGTAATATACTCTAACAGACTGCTAAGTTAAAACATATAAAGGTACTCCAAATACTCCAACATACTGTTAAACATTAAAATTTTGCAAACCCGAAATACAACATCTTTCTATGCGGAAACAACAAACACGTTCAAGCTCTGAGCAGCTGATCGGCAATGGAGTCACGCAACGCCACCATCTCATCGACCCCTACTCTAATGCCTCTAACATGGTCTCCACTTGAGGATTCGTTTATCTGTCCTGTTCTTCTTTGAAGGCCCGCCGAGTAAATAAATTGCTCGTCTTCATCGCAAGCACGAAAATGAGTGTCTGAGCGAGATGGATGCCTGCGAATGTAGTTATGCAATGTCATTGTTGCAATCACAACGTCTCGTTGCTTTTCCAAATTGTATGGCGGCATATCCCTTAGTATCTTCCACTTTTTTTCAATACGCCGAATGAACGTTCTATAACACTGCGCAACGACGAGTGAGCCTGGTTGAAAATTTCCGGCGCCCTTGTATGGGTCTATTGCCCCTTCTAAATCTGGCAAATGGTATCGCGTGCCTGAATATGGTTTTAGAAAACCACGTTGTAGTGGATATCCGGCATCTACTACATAATATTTGCCTGCAAAATTATATATTTCAAGGTAAGTATGACTAAAATGTTGTTCAATACTTTCTATTACAAAGAGATTTATGCTACAAATGACTCACCAGGTGGTGGGTACGGGAAATTATAACTGGGGTTCATAAGAGCATGCTGAAAAATACGGCTGTCATGAGTAGAACCCTCCCATCCAGCTAATGCAAAAGTGTAGCACATGTTGAAATCACAAACCGCCATGACATTCTGCGTTGTTGTGCCATGACGACCAATATAAGAAACTTGTTGATCTGCAGGAACTCGAGCATCCACATGTGTTCCATCAATAGCTCCTATGCAGTCTTTAAAAATGGCATGTACCGAGCGTCATTTGAAATTTGCGGGGGAATATCATTGAAATGTGGATCGACAGGCCTAATAACATCAGAAGATAGTCTTTTAATTACATTTATACCCTTGCGAAGAATTTGCTAATAGTTTCCGTAGAATGTTGAAATCTTTCACTCGCTATTTGCATCGATAAATTGTGGCCCAAAATTTGCAAAGTAATTGCAAGCACCTCACGTGGAGAGTCCTCCTGGATCCTTGCAAGCCATACTGTTGTGTGAGGAGTGTCAGCAAATCAATAAAGATTACCTTCGACATTCTAAAGGCGCTGAAAAATCTGTGAGGATGTCCATCCAAAAGTTCACCAATCCATCTAGCTCCGGTTTGGCTTGATGTCATACAAGGTGTACTAGACGGTCCACCTTCCGAGGGTACCATCATTGGCACTAAAAACTGTCGTGCACCGATCGCTCTACTACGATAAAACAAATCAGCCGCCTGCTGCTGAGTCTCCTCATTCGAACTGTCACTGTGATCCGGGCTCGTCATTGAAATCTGTGGTAAATACATTATATGTTATTTTTTACACCTTGTGAGACAGTATAATAAACAAACATAATATTTAAACAAATACACACAAACATAATATTAAACAAATACACACATCACATCACATAAATAGTTTGTGTCCAGCAATAAGTGCACCAAAAAAACAAAGCGTACTACAACATATGGAAATAAACAAACAGACATATCACATCACAGAAATGCAACTACTGCAAGTTTTTGGCATAACAAGCTTGCAGCCATGTGAGACGCCGATCTTTCCGCATGCTCATAAATGTCTCTCGATTCTGTTTCTGTCTCAGAAAGATGATGCAATAGTGGTAGAAGTCCACATTTGACTCATCCATAACCTCTGTCATAGTTTCCAGCTCTGAAATAGTCTCAGGAATGGTGTACAGTGATGAAGATATCTGTAGGCGAGGCGGCTCCTGCATGCAACGCCCAATAATGCGCGATGTCTCGACTAACTCATCCATTGTTGAACTCCTTGTCTTCTTTGCTGAAATCTTAGTACTTTTCCCCTTAGCTGATCTTTTTTGTTTAGCTGCAGTATCCTCAGTTTCGTTGATGTCCTGAGTGCCATGGTCAGGAGACCCATCATGTTCGTCGATTGACTCATGCTCAAAGATTCTTGAATTTGGAGCCCAAGCAAGATCACCTTTTGCAACAACCTGGCTGAACATCATATGCAACTTATCCTCCAACTCAGGTGAAATACCAGCAAACTGAAATTTCCTTGCAGACGGAATAACCTGCAATGAAACACATAATGTGATACCACACAGTTTCATACATTATAAAAAATTATAATTTTTTTTAAAAAAAATCATACCTTGAGACGTTCTTTCCACCAATCTTCTGAAGCAAGAATTGTTTTGCGAATAGGATCCCACCCTAGCCCGGTCTCACGACCCTTAAGCTCCCGCCATAACTTCCAATCTTTTTTCAGCTGATCCCACTTGTTCTTCATTTGAGTTCGATCATATGCCTTCCCCGTGCGAGCATGGAAATTTGTTGTCAGGTTAATCCAACCATCCCGACTAAAGTGTGTAGTTGGGCGATTACCCAACTCAATTTCTTTCAAACACAGATCACAAAAAATTAATACATCATTGGCCTCCCAATTAGCACTTACACCACCATCTTTATGTTTACCCATTTACCTATAATAAAATCTACACATATTAGCCTGGGCACACAATTACATTCACGCCAACAAAAACACATTACATACACACACACACACACACACACACACACACACACACACATATTCACCAAAAAATGAGCACATACACACACATCACATATTCACCCAAAAATAAACACAAGAACATTTCCTAAAATAAACAGCAGACACACATCACACACTCCAGCACATCACACAGTCCCACAAACACACACACACACAGAGTCCAGCACACACACACACACACACACAGAGTCCAGCACACACACAGAGTCCAGCACACACACAGAGTCCAGCACACACACACTCCAGCACACACACACACACACTCCAGCACACACACACACACACACACACTCCAGCACACACACACACACACTCCAGCACACACACACACACTCCAGCACACACACACACACAGTCCAGCAAACACACGCACACAGTCCAGCAAACACACACACACACTCCAGCACACACACACACACACACACACTCCAGCACACACACACACACTCCAGCACACACACACACAGTCCAGCACACACACAGAGTCCAGCACACACACACTCACACACACACTCCAGCACACTCACACACACACTCCAGCACACACACACACACTCCAGCACACACACACACACACACACCAGCACACACACACACACACTCCAGCAAACAAACACACACAGTCCAGCACACACACAGAGTCCAGCAACTGGGAGAGATGACAGATTTCTAATTCCAAAAAAAATGATGCTTCATAATTGGAATTGGAGTTCTAATTCCAAAAAAAATGACCTCTAATTCTATTTTCAGGACCACAATTATTTCCAAATGAACGGACCCTAACATTTATGTTTCGTTTTCTCCATAAAATGGTTCCCACAAAATCCCAAATGCCTTGAAGGCAATGTCAATATGTTCTTGCATAAACAAGTACACGGAAAAGAACAAAAGGGAAAGACAATTGTACAGGATTTGTCATGCCAATAAAATAAAATTTGTAATCAGCCTCAAATTAAAGAGCACAATCAACAGAAGAACATTCATTGCAAGAACAAAGCTTACAAGAGTCTAGAACAAACAATTCCAACTCCACAATGATAAGGAAACACAATAGAAATCACTTCTGCCACTAACAGAGCTTCCAGAAACTCTTCATTTTTAAGAATTATTTGATAAACAGAGATAAAAGCACCTGTCAATATGAGCATGCAAGAGAGATTTCACACTCCATTTTCAAATCTGCAGGAATACACACACAACACTCCATAAACAAACAGAACTCACACTCCATTTTCAAATCTGCAGGAATGCAGGATAAGTAATGATCACACACACATTCCAGCACATATATTAGAAATAATGGGCACACACGCATTTCCAGCAAACAAACACACACACACACACTCCAGCACACGCACACACTCCAGCAAAAAACAACACACACACTCCCTAAACAAACACACAACACTCACACACACATCACTCACACACACACTCCAGCAAACACACACACAGATTACACACACATGAGCACACATACATTTCCTAAACAAACACACACAACACTCCATAAACAAACACACAACAACACACATCAGCACACACAAATGAAGAAATCCAAACACATATTCACACACATCAGCACACACAAATGAAGAAATCCAAACACATACTCACACCTACGGACAGCAGCACACACACATCAACACACACAGAAACAGAACTCACACAGAAACAGAACTCACACACAGCAACACAGAAACAAAACACACACACACACACAGACAGCAACACAGAAACAGCAACACAGAAACAGAAGCAGGAGGACACAGCACACACTCATCAACACACAGCAGCAGGACACACACACTCACAGCAGCACTGTATATACTTGCTAAAATAAATGGAGGGGAATGAGAAGGTATACCTGCTGTTACTGGCAATTGCTCCACACCAACAGAAATGGCAGATCTGCACAGTGCAAGGAAATGGGTTGGGGAAATGGATATAACATTTTAGAAATTGCAAGAGGGAGAATAGTGTGGCCGGAGAAGCTGACCTGCGTTTTCCGGCCAAGATGTCGGAGAAGAGGACCTGTGCTCTTCTTTGCCGGAGAGAAATACTGACGGGAGAAGCTTTCCGAAGGTGGTGCGACAGTATGATCGAAGAACGCGGTTACTGCGCAGTTGATCGCCACCGGATCCGACTGCGATCGCAGTTGGGGAGAAGAAGCGCCGGTGCCGGATCGATCCGCAGGAAGAGCACTGTCGCCAATCGGAAGAGCGCCTGTCGCCGATGCCGGATCGATCGTGCCGGTTGATCGCAAGCGCTGCGGCGCTGTCGAGATGTTTGGTCGCCGATCGAAGATCCTGCAACCTAAAACGCGAGGAAAAGGAGGAGCAGCCCACGGTTTCGGCACGCTGATTTTTCAAGCCGCGGGATTCCAGCTGCGGGTGGAAAGGATTGTGCTTAAACAAATGGAGACGGATGAAACCGTGCGTTTGTAATAAACGGAGACGGACGAAAACGTTAAAACAAATGGGGCCTTAATGTGTCTGATTTGGAAACCGAGATATCCGATACACTCTTTAACCCTAGAGTTTGTCTATAAAACCCAAGCTATGGGTATTGAAGAGGGAGTTCCACTTTCACCACCACAATCTCGAAATTTAGCCCTATTTGCTTGCATTCCCGTGTCCCGTCGCTCTCTCCTGTTCGATTCCGTCGTTCGTGATTACTGCGTCCCAATTCGCGAGTTTTCCCATTCAAGTCTTTGTTGCCGTCGGACGGAGGCGGTTTATTTCAATAGATCGGAAGCACTGCGCCAATCGAAGTCGTCCTCTCTCGGTTCCGATCACGGTCTCGCGCCCTGCCGTGAGGAGAGTCTTCTCTTCTTGTTTCCTTCCGATTGAGAATTTTCTGAAGCAGATCGAGATCTTACAGCTCCGGATCGCTGGAAGGGTGAGCCTGTTTCGTCGATATTCTTCGCGTGAAGCCGATCGTTGGAAGTAGATCCGGCTACTTGGTGCCGATACCAATCGTAGATCGAAAAGAGATCGGAGGTAGAAGTCTTTAGATCTCGTTGACCCCCATCTGCAATTTCAAATTTGGATTATGGCAGAGCCGGATTGCTTGGAGTCATCGATCAAAGGAGAAATCGCGATAGAAGGAGACTCCCGCTTCATTCTTCTCTGATTTGCTACTAGGAACACTAGATCGAAGGAAGAAAAGGGAACCTTGTTTCTTCCGCAATAATCAATATCATCAGTCTTGGAGGAGGCTGGATGTTTACAATAGCCAGCTCATTGTTCTTCAGAAGTTCACGGCTGCAAGTCAGGGCACAATCTTCATTTTGCCCTAAAAATCAGAGCAAATTTTCTATGCAGAGTTGTTTATTTTTCTTTTCTGGATTAAAGCAAGGAGGAAGATCCAGAGTTCTGTTCCCCTGCACTTGCGAGAGAGATTTTGCTACTATGCAGTCTGCTTCCGTCACCGCTTTCAAAATGATGAAGGAGAATAATTTCTCGTCTTTGGTTCCAATGATCAAATTTGAAAAGTTCACGGCAGCAGAGTTCAACAACTGCAAGTTGAACACACAATTTGGGAAAAATTACATGAACGTGTTCTACACCGTTCAGTTTGATCGTGTTGAAATTGTCGTGATTGATGATTAAGCTCAGTGGATCGTTAACAAGGACTTCTGCAAAGACTAGTTGTTGAACTGCCTATCCTCCAGCCTGACAAGGACCAACATCAAGATGAAGACTGTCAAGAAGATCTGGGAGGCATTGAAGGAGCACTTCAAGCAGGAGGAGAACCTATCAAAAGTTCACTTGTTGGGCAAGTTTCATTCTTTCATGCTCGATGAGGAGAAAGTGATTCTCCCGCAGGTATTTGATTTTGAGAATTTATTAAATTTTTTGCATCGAAAAAAATATTTCCCTACTAGATGATTTTGTTGTTGGCAAATAACTACTTATAAATTCTTTCACCTGGTATAATTTCAAAACTGAGATATAACGCAAAAAGATGCATGTTGTCTAAATGACCTCAAATGTTCTATGCACATTGAGGACGAAAATACGACTAGACATGTGTTAAAAGCTGTTAGCAAACAGAAACATGTTATCATGATCTCTAGTTATAAATACATGTCTAACCCTAAGAAGACCAAACTTTCTCAGAGTAGTTCCCATATTGCAGGCCCAAATAAAAGGATCAAAAAATTTAAGGGTAAATGTTTTAACTGCAACAAGTTAGCGCACAGTGCATCTGACTGCAGGCCTCATAAGAAGGAAATAACCACAAGAAGGCAAACCAGACTAATATGGTTAGTCTTGTTGAGTCTTCCAATTTTGTTGCAATGGTTGGAAATGTAACACCCCTGAACTTTCTATAATTATTTTAATCTCTTTAATGACATAATAATGACGTAAGGGTGTTATGTTGCCGCGTAATTAACGGTGCGTCGTCGTTAGTGCGTGGTTGCTTCCGTTGGGCTAAGTTGGCTAGATTTTAGACTCATCAAAATAAGGGTTTTAAGCTTTAGAAAATTAAAGTATTTGATCCTAGTCATGCACGTAAAGTTCTGTGGCGATCCATGCCAATTTGAAGTCTCAGTGAATTTTATAAGAATTATTGTTGTTTTAACTTCGGGAAATTTTAACCTGAGTTTGGTTTGTCGGATCCTGATTTTGATTTCGCCGTTGAATTCGTAGCACTGACATTTAGCTTTGGTGCAAATTTCATCGAACACAGGGGTGATTTGATCACTCTCGTCGTTCGAGTTTTTCTAGTTAATTATACTAATAATATAATATTATATATATACTTATAAAACTCTATTCATTCATCTTCCCCAAAAAGGGTCTTCCATCGTGAACCTTCTGACAGCCATTTCGGGAGCTCCGGTGGGTGAAATCTTCAGCGAAGCAAGAATCCGGAAAGCTCTCGCCAAGATCTACGTGTTGGTGGTAGGTTTTTTTTTTGTTTTTGTGAACTTTTGGCCTTGGTGTGTGTGGCCCTAAACTTTCGTTTTGTCAAAATCTCTCCAGATTTCATTGCCGCGCTTTCTTTTTCGGTTGATCGGTGTCGTGGGGTGTTCAGAAAATTGAGATAAGGTGGTTTTAGGCAAGTAGTGGTTCCTCCCCTCTTGCTTGCTCTTTTGTCCTTGTTATCTCTTTTCTTTCCTGCATAGAACTTAAGTGTAGGGAATGGTTAGTGCTTGTTGAACCTGCGTCGAGTGAAGCAGTCTTGGTGTAGGAATCAGTCTTGGCGTCGAGTTCGTTGAGTCAAGCAGTCTTGACGTCGAGTGCATCGAGTGAAGCAGTCTTGACATCGAGTGCGTCGAGTGAAGCGGTCTTGGTGTCGAGTGCATCGAGTGAAGCAGTCTTGGTGTCGAGTGCATCGAGTGAAGCATTCGTGGCGTCGAGTGCTTCTTAACATTGAGTGCGTTGAGCGAAGCAGTCTTGGCATCGAGTGTGTCGAGTGAAGCAGTCTTGGTGTCGAGTGCGTTGAGTGAAGCAGTCTTGATATCGCGTGCATCGAGTGAAGAAGTCTGGGCATTGAGTGTGTCGAGTGAAGCAGTTTTGGCGTCAAGTGAAGCAGAGAGGTGTCGAGTGGCTACAGTCTTGGCATCGAGTGTTGCCTTGGCGTCGAGTGATGGTTTGAGTTGAATAGATGGCCACTGCCACTGTGTATTTTTGAGTTGTTTGGTCTGATGATTTGTGTTGGACAAGTGGTCACCGCCTCAGTACCGTATTTATTGCACCAGTGATAATGATTCACGCTTTTTAACTGATTAGTCTTTTTGTATATATATATATACATATGTTTGTAAGCTTACTCTTGCAGATGTTAATGAGGCATAGCTTTATATTGCATTTGCTGCAACTTTACATATTTAACCCCCTTGAATTTTTCATTGCTGACTGTGTTTTGATTTAGGTGTTGTGGTTTGACAGTTAATATGTTTGGGTTGGTAACCCTCTTAACGAGTCTAACTATTTGATTTTGATCTTTGCTGTCACGTGTATTTATTTTTTCTGAGACATTCTTTTCTTTTGAATGCCTCAGGCCCGGAGCAGTAGCAGTCTGAGCAGCTAGAGTCTGTGGTCTCAGGCATTCTGCAGTAGTAGTAGTAGTAGTTCTTCCCTCACCTCTGTGAGATGGTTTTGTTATTCTTATTTTAGTTTAGACATACACTTGTTCTGTGAGTTCGTGTCAGGTTGTTAACGCTCACAGTGAATTATTGTAGATGTTAAACTATTTGCTAGTTGTTTTGTTATTTTCTGGTTGGTTTGTCTTACCTACTAGCTCTCTGGGAAAGATTTATGCTAAGTTGCATGTTTGTTATTTTCAAACTATAAAAGGATCAATGTTCTTAGCTCATACTCAGAGCATATTTTTAAATCAAATGTTACTCTACTTTAACGAACGTAAAAATTCTTTTGGTACTTATATTAAACCTAGGGGTGTGCATAACATGAATTGTTCCATGGATTTTCATGCTCATATAAGATAAAAATGAATTAAATAAAGTATTTTTTACTGTGTATATGTATATTTTTACTCGTATACTAGTTGATTCACTGTGTTGAGGGACACAACCATCAAAACTTAAACTCAAACTATATTTTTATCATAACAAACTTGAGGATTTCATGAAAAATATTAGTAGTAGGTTCTTACCTGAGTGTCTGCAGTTATCCCCTGCACAGTGTGGTATCATGACACATATTTTCTCACTCTAATATATATTATTTAATACTGATAAAATGTGGGTTGTGACAGTTGGTATCATAGGGAGAATTGTTTGACAAGTTGTTCGAACGGCTATCTTTGGTAAAGTTCTAGTTGTCTTGCCTCATTGCATACACACACTGATGTGTCATCAGTACGTCTTGGCTGAAGCATGAACACTACATTCATAAGTATGACAAGAAATATACGGTGCATATTATATAGTATGGGATGCATAATGTGTTTGTATATTGATCATCATAGGAAGCAACATGTAACTATTATGTAGTCTGTGATGCATAACAATCATCACACGAATGTCCATTAGATTTTATTTTTTGTTACATGTGATATTATATAGTGTGGAATGCATAATATTTCATTTGTACGCTGTTCATAACATGCATTAAGGTCTTTATTAGAATGCATAACACTGCATGCATAACCTAACATAACATGAGCACATGTGCCAAGTTAAGATCAATATGATGACATACGTACACACATAGTTTTAAAACAAAGGAATAAGAATTCATGGATTCATATTATATGTACATGAGTCAATAAGATGACAATGTATCATCCTAAGATAAAGCATAACATCACTTATGAAAAATCCCAGAGCAAGGTAGCAGCAAGAGCAAGTATTTATACATCTTTTTTCTGAACTAAGTTGATTAGTTTTAGCTTTAAGCTAGGTTTAGATGTGCTGTTCATTTGTATTATTAGGAATGCTGCCAAAGCGTATTGTGATGAGGCTGACTCCCCATTCGGAGGATGAGTCATCGGTTGCGCAAAGTTAGGCCGTGATTGAAGGGCTACGACAGAGCAATCAGGCTCTGTTAAGGAAAATGGTTGCAATGCAATCACAGATTCAGGCATTGTTGATTGTTGCCTTAGGGCAGCAACATGGGGTGCAGGACCCTGTAATGGGCCAGCCTGTACATGTTCCTCCTGCTCCTCTAGTGCCTCAGTTCTGTTACCACCGGAGATGAATTTCATTCCGCACTTCCAGTGATTATAACCTCATACCTACGATGGGAGAGCCGATTTCATGGCTTTAGATGATTGGATCATTGTCATTGAGGAGATGTTTTCGTATACAGGGATCTTTGTGGACTAGAAGGTAATGGTTGTCGCTTACCAGCTAAAGGGGCTTGCTAAGAGCTGGTGGATCCGAGAGAAAGAGGGCCTCGTAGAGGGATGTTCGTATGAATCTTTTAAAGGGATGTTGCTGAAGAAATTTATGTCATCGGTAGAGCAAGACCGTCTGATGAATGATTTTTTGCACCTGAAATAGAGTCCTCAGGATTAGTGAGTATGAGATAGAATTCAGCAAGTTGAGCAGGTTTGCTCTAGGATTGGTAGCCTCTGAGGCAAGGTAGAGTAAAGAGGTTTCTAGGAGGACTTCGTAGCGACATCCAGCAATTAGCTAGCGCGTGCATATCAGAGACTTATGCTGAAGCAGTAGAAGCTGCTCTGAAAGTCGAGGTTATCAACAATGCAAAGAAACGTGGGCTGCAGGCAAGGAAGGACAAGATAAAGTCTGATGCTAGTAAAATCTCTCGAGCATCTGGCCCTGCTTCGAATAAAGGAAGCAAAGAAGTGTGTAGTTTCTGTGGCCGGCCTGGTCATCCCTTCGAGAAATATTTCAAGAGGTTGTGTGCTCAGAAGCAACAGAAAGTGCTTGCAATTCAGAGCACACCCAAAGGAGGTCTGCTCTGTGCTTCGTGTAAGCAGAAGGGGCATGATGTTGCGTATTGTTGGACAAAGGATAATGTCTGCTTCCATTATGGGAAGAAAGGGCATTTGAAGTGTAGGTGCCCGCGGTCTCAGCCCCGCTACAGCTTGTTCCACTTCAAGCCTTGTCGCCGCCGTCGCAGCATCTGGATAAAGGAAAGGGCAAGTTGAATGTGGTGAACATGGATGAAGCGCAGACTTCCACCCAAGTGATCTCAGGTTAGATTCTAAACTAGTTCTTAGCTTTTAGTTATAGTTTCGTTGTTGATTCGAATAGTTATATATACAATTTTATAGGAGAGTTTACGGTAAAGAACCGTTAGGCACGCGTTCTTTTTGATCCTGGTGCTACTCACTCGTTCATGGCTAGGACTTTCGTAGAACGTCATCGTATGACTCTCGATCAAGTTGGTGATTTGTTTCGCGTTAAGTTTCCCTCTAGTGATTCGGTGGTGTCGGACCAGAGAATCCAGAGTTGCCCTATCCTTTTGGGTGGCTTCCTAGCTTTTGCCAATCTGAAGGTGCTAGACCTGGAGGGCTTCGATGTGATTTTAGGCATGAACTAGTTGTCCAGATATGATGTTGTTATCCAATGCAAGATAACGTGTTTGAACTTCAAGATGGACAGCGACCACCCCATGAGTGTATATGGTTTTTCGCACCAAGATTACCCGATTATTTATGCGGTGTATGCTCAGAAACTCTTAGATTCCAATTATTTTGCTTACCCGGTTTATATTTTGGAAACGGTTAGTAGTTTATCGCGCATCGAGGATATCACTGTGGTGCGAGAGTTCTCGATGTTTTCCCAGTTAGTCTTCCTGGTCTTCCGCCTGAGAGAGATGTGGAATTTGTTATTGATCTTGAGCCAGGTACTCACCTTATTGCTAAGACACCGTATTGTATGGACCTGCATGAGCTAGAAGAGTTACACACCCAACTAGATCAACTACTGCAGTGTGGATTTATTAGGCCAAGTTCTTAGCCCTGGGGTGCTCCCGTCTTGTTTGTGAAAAATAAGGATGGTTCTATGAGGTTGTGAATTGATTATAGGGAGTTGAATAAGGTAACCATCAAGAACAAGTTTCTTTTGCAGTGGATAGAAGATTTGTTTGATCAGTTGTGTGTTAGTACGGTGTTCTCAAAAATTGATCTTCGTTCAGGCTACCATCAGCTGAGAATCCGTGAGTCAGATGTTCTGCGAACCACTTTTCATTCCTGGCATGGACATTTTGAGTTTTAGGTAATGTCCTTTGGATTGTCAAATGCACCCTCTACTTTCATGGATATGATGAATAGAGTATTTAAAGATTTCCTGGATCATTTGGTGGTCGTTTTCATCGACAATGTTCTGGTATATTCCCGGAATACTGAGGAGCATGCCCCACACTTGCTTTTAGTTCTGTCTACTTTAAGAGAGCATAAGTTGTATGTGAAGTTGAGTAAGTGCAAGTTTTAGCTTCCTCAAGTGTCATTTTTGGATCATGTTATGAATAAGGATGGAATTTCAGTGGACCCAGAAAAGATAGTTGTTGTGATGCATTGGAATAGACCTACCACACCTAAGAAGATAAGAAGTTTCTTAGGGTTGACAGACTATTATAGAAGGTTTGTAGAATGATTCTCTGTATTGTTTGCATCTCTGACTAAGCTTACGCAAAAGAACACGACGTTTGTGTGGAGCGATGAGTGCGAAGGGGCATTACATGAATTGAAAAAGAGATTGTGCACTGTTCATGTGTTGACTTTACCTACCATTGGAGTGGAGTATAATGTTTTTGTGAATGTATCGTACGTCGGGCTTGGATGTGTCTTGATGCAAGAAGGAAAAGTGATTGTGTACGGGTCGAGACAATTGAATGTTACTGGCTCATTGAAGCTAGCCACGCGACCTGCACACAGCAAACCATCAGCACTACTCAACCCGCGCGGACAGAAAACCGCAGACCGCAACACTTGCCCAAGCCCAACTTACTGTTCACTCTGTTACTGTAGACGTGCCGGGGGGGTCTATTTATAGGCGAGGTGAGAAGTGTGGTCACCACCCTAGTGAATAGAGTCACCACCCCAGCTCGCGCACTAGCAAAACACCCGTCCGCTGAGTCCGCAAAAACTTAGCCGGATTCCAAGAGAAACCGACAGGAGCAAGACACATGATCACAACAAGGCGGACTTGCCTCACACTGTGCGGACAGGGTACAGTCCGCACAGTCCGCAACAACATCACACATGGACAGCAACAACCCCTTCAGCAACAGTCTGCACACAAAAGAGGCAGTCTGCATAGTACAAGACCAAAGCCTCCATTCGCCACAAGTCCACGACCAAAGGCAGTCCGCCCAGTCAACAACGGACTTGGCGGATACTGCGGACACACTGAACTTGTCACAGAATGTGACCAGATCCAGTAAATCACCAAAGGCCTAGCGCGAGCTCGGCGGACAAGGCTCAGTCCGTCAACACCCAAAGCATATCACCAACACTCCTTTAGAGTAAGGCAGAGTCCACAAGCAATCCTCGTACAACTGCCCAAATGGCCAACTGCCGGACTCCGACACCAGTCCGCGCAGTCCTCCATAGCAGCTAACACTTGTTGCAGCACTAGAGAGCTCGGCAAGGGCCACAGCCGATCTCCAAGGCCAGCCCGCAACAGCGGACACCGCGGACTCGTCAGTCCGCAAAGCCTCATGCGGATTCAATCTCCAACCCGCCTGGTTACACAAGAGCTTGCAAAAACACAAGGCCGCTGATCAACAAGCACAACCAACAGCCCGCAAACCTCCGTCCGCTCAGGTCGCTTCACAAGCCCACCATCCTTGGTCATAGACCAACCAGGCCGCACAGCAGACCGCACACCAGGCCGCTCAGGCCGCACAGGCTGCTCAATAGCCAAGCCACTAAGACAGCCAACACTCAGGCCGCAACCAGCAGTCCGCCCAAGCCGCGGACTCAGTCCGCACAGGCCGCTCAGACCGCCCGGCCTGCCCATCACCCACTTCCACTTCACAAATTTCAACACTCCCCCTTGAAATGAGAAGTGATGATCAAGCCCAGCAAGCTACGTAACTGCTGAAATGGCCCCTTCGACAGCGGCTTCGTGAAGATGTCAGCAAGATTATCTTCACTCCGAACATGCCCGACCAGAAGAGATCCCTCCAACACCTTCCCCCTTATGAAGTGATGCTCGATCTCAATATGCTTGGTCCTTGTGTGACACACTGGATTGTTTACCAGTTTGAGAGCACCCTCATTGTCACCCCGGAGTAAAGTAGGCCCTTGCACTTCTTCATGAACATCCTTTACAAGCCTCCGCAACCAGATGGCTTCCCGAGCAGCTAAGGCCGAAGCCTTATACTCAGCTTCCGTAGTAGACATGGACATAGAATCCTGCTTCTTGCTACACCACGAAATACAAGCTGAACCACAAGTGAAAACATAACCCGAAGTTGATCTCCGATCATCCGAGTCACCACCATAGTCAGCATCCGTGTATCCAAGCAAAGCAAAGTCCGCATCTCTACGATAGAGGAGTCTCATGTCAGAAGTTGTCTTGACATACTTCAAGATGTTCTTTGCCGCTAGCAGATGAGACTTCCTTAGTTCAGCCATAAACCGACTTACTCGGCCAACAACATAAGCAATGTCTGGCCTTGTAATCGTCAGGTAGATCAAGCTCCCTACAAGAGCCCTGAACACCAAGGGATCAGGAAGAATCTTTCCTTCATCTCGTCGAAGCTTCAACCCATGTTCCAGTGGAGTAGAGCAACTATTTCCTTCGCCCATGCCAAATCGACTTATAATGCGATCTGCATATCCCTTCTGGCAAATGAAAATCTCGCACTCCTTCCTCTCCACTTCAAGACCGAGAAAGTGATGAATCTCTCCCAAGTCTTTCATCTTGAAGCGTATAGCCAGCTCAGCCCTGAGCCTAGCTACTTCCTCCTCCGAATTCCCTGTGACGATCATGTCATCCACATACAGCAGGATCAAGACTTGAAGCTCCCCCTTCTTGACGAACAAGCTAGAATCCGAGTTTGAAGCAAGATAACCGCAGAATTGCAAATACTCTGCTATCTTCCCATACCAAGCCATAGGAGCTTGCTTCAACCCGTAGAGAGCCTTACTGAGCTTGCAGACATAGTCCAGATGAACATCAGAAACAAATCCAAGTGGGTGATCCATGAAGATGTCCTTGTCAATTTCTCCGTAAAGAAAAGTGTTCTTCACATCAAGCTGCCACATCCTCCATCTCTTGCAAGCAGTCAAGGCGATCACCCCTCTAACTGAAGTCATCTTTGCAACCAGACTAAATGTCTCCTCATAATCTTCTCCATACTGCTGTGAGAATCCTCGAGAACCAGGCGAGCTTTGTATCTATCAATGCTCCATCAGCCTTCTTCTTCAACTTATACACTCACTTGCAAGTCACTGGAGTAATGTCCATCAACCTTGGGCACAAGGTCACAGGTTTCATTATTCTTGAGAGAAGCAATCTCTTCCTTCATAGCATCATCTCACTCCTTGACTCTAGTGACCTCATTGAAGTTTGCAGGCTCTCGCTCATCCAGAGGACCTGCAAAGAAGCAGGAGACAAAGCTCACTGCATACTCATCACAGTACCGAGCAGGTGGCTTCACAACCCTCTTTGATCTTCGAAGAGGTTGTTCCTTGCTCACCACCTCTGTTGATTCTTCAGGTTCAACACCACCTTCAGGCAAGCTTTGAGCAATGCTCCCCATGCTTCCTGAGCCAGAAGCCCCAGCACCAGAATTTGAAGCAACAGGAGCTGCTGGTGAAACAGCAAGCTCCTCTTCCAGACCTTCAACAACCACTTTCTGCTCTCCATCAACCTTGCTTTCAGTTAGCTCAACCGAGCCACCTCCATACGACGTCAGTTCGTCAAAGACTACATCTCTTGACGCAACAAAGTTTTTCGTCGCAGGATCCATGCATTTTCATCCCTTATTCCGTTCATCATAGCCAACAAAGACAAGCTTCCTTGCTTTGCATCAAGCTTTGTCCGTGAAGCATCTGGGACATGCACATAGCAAGTTGATCCGAACACCCGAAGGTGTTCCACACTAGGCTTCTCCTTCAGCAACAGCTCAAAAGGAGTCTTCATGTTGATCGGGCTAAGCGGCATCCGATTTATGACGTAAGAAGCACAAGACATCCCCTCCGCCCAGAAGGACCTTGCAATGTCTTTTGCATGAAGCCAGCATTTGCAAGTCTCTGTCAGATGACGGATCTTCCGCTCCGCTACTCCATTTTGTTGTGGAGTGTGAGAACAAGTAAGCTCTCTGTGGATCCCGTGCTTCCTGCAGAAGTTAGAAAATTCGGAGGAGACAAACTCAGCACCGTTGTCTGCTCTAAGCTTCTCAATCCGCAAGCCAAGCCGGCCCTCCACCAACTCCTTGAACTCCACAAATAAACGGAAGGCTTCAGACTTCTCCTTCAAGAAATATACCCAAGTGTATCTTGAGTAGTCATCAATCAGCACAAGCATGTATCTGCTCCCACCAAGGCTTGTAGTGATGGTTGGTCCCATCAAGTCTCCATGGATGCACTCCAATGGTCTATTGCTTCTCGTTTGTGATTTATCAAACAGAAGGCGATGAGCCTTGCCGTACTGACATCCCGCGCAAACGTGACCGTCGCCAAATGAAGATAGCTTAGGCAAGACTCTTACAAGGCTTCTGTTAGCCATAGCCCTTAGCTTATCCATTCCTACATGCCCCGCCGCTCGTGTCATATAGCAGCGCTATCGTTTGCTCTCATCCGATCAACATAAGAGTTAGTTGCAAGAACAAACAAGTTCTCCACTCTCCTCCCAACATGAGCAACATCAGCCTTAACCGCTGATACGTTGCGAAGGAACTTCACTTCTGTTGGCCCAAACAGAACGTGATAACCCGCGTCGACCGCACTGGTCACCGAGAAGAGGTTCTTCTTCATGCCCGGTACGTGATACACACTCCTTAACGTGAGTGGCCCCTTATCACTACCCAAAGATACAACCCCCTCCTTCTCTACTGCATAAACAGTATTATCAGTAGTTATAATAGCTTCATTACCTGAGTAAGCTTGCAAGGAAGAGAACTTAGACTTGTCTCCGGTGAGGTGATGACCACACCCGGAGTCCACGATCCAATCATCGTTGAAGTCGACAGCAGACAAGGCACGAACACAAGTGCCCGTCATGAAGGCTCAGCCCCATCCAGCTTCCTCACTCTTAGTGCAAACTTCCTCCTTGCCAGCAGCATGCCCAGGCTGCAGTTTGACCTCACAGTCACGCTTGAAGTGTCCCCGCTGATGACACGTGTAGCACTTCAGGTTCTTCTTCCAATACTTCTTAGGAGCAGCGCTCCTCTCTGGTTGATAAGAAGTTGAAGGCTCATTTTCAGCAGCAGTCTTCTTCTTCTTCCCTTCCAAACCCTTCTTCTTCTTGCCTGAGAAGAGAGCTTCACTGCCTTCCTGATTGATATTGACTCCAGCCATCTGCCTTGCCAAACTTTCTTGCGAAGCAAGCAGGTTCTCAAGCTCCAGCAGAGATGGCTGAGTAGCCCAGCCTTGAACAGATGTCACAAAGGCAACATACTCCTTCCACAAGCCGCAGATTATGTGCCTTTTCATCTTAGCCTCAGAGATAGGCTCATCAGGATCAAGTGCTGATAGCGAGACATGATCATGCGGAAACCCAAGGAGCAAGCTTAACACCAACCATAAATGGAAGAACAAGCAGGTCTTATATTCATTCACACTTCTTTACAAGGCGAGGTATACGTAGCGAGACATGATTTCGCTAGTACACAAGCTACAAACAGAAAGTACAAAACAAGCCGGACGGACAGCACTGAGACCGCCGAGACCGCCTAGTCCGCCAAGGTCGCCGAAGCCGCCCGAGCTGTAACTGCTACAAGCCGAATAGCACACGGAGTCCGCCGAGACCGCGAGGTCAAGCGGACACACCGTTATTCGCTGCCTGCTGAAGAACTGAGGAACAGACCGCCTACCCGCCTGAGACTGGCGGACAGACTATTGGAACTTGATCAAGCTGAAGCAGAAAGCTGACAAGCCGCAGAAGCGACCAGCTGAGACCGCAGAGACCGCACACTCCAATGCCCAACTCCTGGCTCCTTGAAGCTAGTCGTGCACGACCTGCACACAGCAAACCGTCAGCACTACTCAACCCCCGCGGACAGAAAACCGCAGACCGCAACACTTGCCCAAGCCCAACTTACTGTTCACTCTGTTACTGTAGACGTGCTGGGGGGTCTATTTATAGCGAGGTGAGGAGTGTGGTCACCACCCTAGTGAATAGAGTCACCACCCCAGCTCGCGCACTAGCAAAACACCCGTCCGCTGAGTCCGCAAGGACTTAGCCGGATTCCAAGAGAAACCGACAGGAGCAAGACACATGATCACAACAAGGCGGACTTGTCTCACACTGTGCGGACAGGGTACAGTCCGCACAGTCTGCACAGTCCGCAACAACATCACACATGGACAGCCACAACCCCTTCAGCAACAGTCCGCACACGAAAGAGGAAGTCCGCATAGTACAAGACCAAAGCCTCCATCCGCCACAAGTCCACGACCAAAGGCAGTCCGCCCGGTCAACAACGGACTTGGAGGATACTGCGGACACACTGAACTTGTCACAGAATGTGACCAAGTCCAGTAAATCACCAAAGGCCTAGCGCGAGCTCGGCGGACAAGGCTCAGTCCGCCAACACCCAAAGCAGATCACCAACACTCCTCCAGAGTAAGGCAGAGTCCGCAAGCAATCCTCGCACAGCTGCCCAAACGGCCAACTGCCGGACTCCGACACCAGTCCACGCAGTCCTCCACAGCAGCTAACACCCGCTGCAGCACCAGAGAGCTCGGCAATGGCCACAACCGATCTCCAAGGCCAGCCCGCAACAGCGGACACCGCGGACTCGCCAGTCCGCAAAGCCTCCCGCGGATTCAATCTCCAACCCGCCTGGTTACACAAGAGCTTGCAAAAACACAAGGCCGCTGATCAACAAGCACAGCCAACAACCCACAAACCGCCATCCGCTCAGGTTGCTTCACAAGCCCACCATCCTTGGTCATAGACCAACCAGGCTGCACAACAGACCGCTCAGACCGCACACCAGGCCGCTCAGGCCGCACAAGCTGCTCAACAGCCAAGCCACCAAGACAGCCAACACTCAGGCCGCAACCAGCAGTCCGCCCAGGCCGCGGACTCAGTCCGCAGAGGCCGCTTAGACCGCCCGACCTGCCCATCACCCACTTCCACTTCACAAATTTCAACACACGAAAAGAATTATCCTACACATGATTTGGAGTTTGTAGCTGTAATTTATGCCCTGAAGCTTTGGATACATTCGTTATATGGCACGTTATGTAAGATTTACACAAATCCATAAGAGCTTGAAGAATGTCTTCACTCAAAAGGAGTGGAATTTGTGTCAGCACAGATGGATGAAGTACATCGCGGATTATGATGTCGATATCCTTTATCATTCGGGCAAAGCTAACGTGGTAGCCGACGTCTTGAGTAGAAAGACCGCGCAAATCTTTAACCTTTCTGTGCAATCCTTGGAGGAGTAGTTCTTATTAATGAACATAACTACTGGGAGTATCGACTTGCCGAGTAGCTTGGAAGTGGCAAGGCTTCATGGATTACGCTTACAAGGCTGCATCAAAAGGAACAACATAATTTGCAGCATATCCAGAGTAGAACTGAAAAGTGGAAATTACCAGACTTTTCAATTGATGATGTATGTATCTTGGAGTACTGTGGCAGATATTTTATTCCGGTTGTTGGTGATATTTGGGCAAGGATTTGCAGTGAAGCGCACGGTTCTGGTATGGCCTGCCACCCTGGCTCTACAAAGATGTATAGAGATCTGAAGCAGATTGTTTGGTGATATGGAATGAAGAATGACATAGTTAAGTTCGTATCTGAGTGTTTCACTTGCAATCGCGTTAAGGCGGATCATAGAAGGTCTGGTGGGAAGCTGATGCCTTTAAATATTTCCAAGTTGAAAGTGGAAGAGCATCTATATGGACTTTATTACCGGTTTCCCGAGGTCTCCCCGGGGGCATGATTCTGTGTGGGTCACAGTTGATAGATTAACGAAGTGTGCTCACTTTAAGCCTTTCAAGATTGGTTATTCCATGGAAAAGATAGCAGAGTTGTATTTGGATGAAGTCATCAGACTACACGGAGTGCGAGTCAGTATTATGTCAGATCGAGACTCCAGGTTTATGTCGCATTACTGGTAAAGTTTGGAGGAAGGGTTGAGGCATTGACCTTAGGTATTCAACCACTTACCATTCGCAGACCAATGGTCAAACAGAAAGAGTAAATCAAATTTTGGAGGATATCGTCAGATGGTATATTTTGGACCATGGTGGAGCATGGGACCAACGTCTTAGACTGATGGAATTTGCTTATAATAACAATTATCAAGAGACTATGCAAATGACCCCCTTTGAGACATTGTATGGGAGGTGTTGTAGAACTCCCTTGTTTTGGGCTGAGATTGTTGAGAGACTATTGTTGGGTCCAGGAAGCATTGGAAGAAATGAGTATTTCTGTAATGCATATTCATGAAAAGCTTCGTGTAGCCCTGGAGCGTTATGAAAAGTTCGTAGTTGGGGACATGGTTTTTCTGAAGATTTCTCCGATGCTAGGTGTTAAGAGATTTGGAAGGAACCACAAGTTGGATTCTAGGTATTTGAGACATTTCCAGATTGTTCAGCGCATCGGAGTGTCAGCTTATAGGGTGGATTTGCCCTCTACTTTCCCTGGTGTTCACAATGTGTTTCATGTGAGCCAGATGCGAAAGCGTGTGCTCAGTGATCGACATGTCCTTTACTCGGTGTCCCAATTGCAGCCTAATTTTTCTTACATTGAAGAGCATATTCATATTTTGGAGACTCGGGATCGGGTGTTGCAGAGGAAGACAATTCTCATGGTCAAGGTTCTTTGGCGAAATCAAGACATCGAGAGCGCGACTTGGGAGTTGGAATCGGCTATGAGTAAGTCTCATCCTCACATTTTCTCCTAAGTTTTCTTTGGTAAGTATTTCTATCTGATAACTTTTGGCTTTTTTCTGTTTTGGATTCGATTTATATATCAAGTTTCGGGACGAAACTTCATTTTAGGGGGAGTGACTGTAACACTCCTGAATTTTTTAAAATTACTTCAATCTCTTTAGTGGAGTAATTATGACGTAAGGGCGTTGCGTTTGCGCGTAATTAACGGTGTGTCGTCGTTAGTGCGTGGTTGCGACCGTTGGGACGAGTTGGCTAGATTTTAGACTCATCGATATTGGGGTTTTAAGCTTTAGAAAATTAAAGTACTCGATCCTAGTCGTGCATGTAAAGTTTCGTAGCGATCCGGGCCAATTTGAAGTATCAGTGAATTTTATAAAGATTATTGTTGTTTTAACTTCCGAAAATTTTAACCCGACTTTTGTTCGTCGGATCCTGATTGCGACTTTGTCGTTGGATTCGTAGCATGGACATAGATTTGATGCGAATTTCATCGAAAACTGAGGTGATTTGGTCACACTCGTCGTTCGAGTTTCTCAAGTTAATTGTATTAATAACATAATATTATATATACTTATAAAACCCTATTCATCCATCTTCCCCAAAAAGGGTCTGATCGAGAGTATCGTGAGAGAAGCAGCAAGTTTTTAACCATGAACCTTCCGGCAGCCGTTTCGAGAGCTCCGGTGGGCGAAATCTTTAGTGGAGCATAGATCCGGAAAGCTCTCGTTAAGACCTTCGCGTTGGTGGTAGGTATTTTTTTTTCGTGGATTTTTGGCATTGGGGTGTGTGTCCCTAAACTTTCGTTTTGTCCAAATCTCCCCAGATTCATTGTCGCGCTTTCTTTTTCAGCCGATCAATGTCGTGGGGTGTTCAGGAAGTTGAGATAAGGAGGTTTAAGGCAAATGGTGGTTCGTCCCCTCTTGCTTGCTCTTTCGTCCATGTTATCTCTTTTTCATTTTCTTTCCTGCATAGAACTTTGGAGTAGGGAATGGGTTAGTGCTTGTTTAATCTACGTCGAGTGAAGCAGTCTTGGTGTAGGAATCAATCTTGGTGTCGAGTGTGTTGAGTGAAGCAGTCTTGGCGTCGAGTGCGTCAAGTGAAGCAGTCTTAGCATCGAGTGCGTTGAGTGAAGCCGTCTTGGCATCGAGTGCGTCGAGTGAAGCAGTCTTGGTGTAGGAATTAGTCTTGGCATCGAGTGCGTTGAGTGAAGAAGTCTTGGCATCTAGTGAAGCAGTATTGCCGTCGAGTGCGTCGAGTGAAGTAGTCTTGGCATCGAGTGCGTCGAGTGAAACAGTCTTGGCGTCGAGTGAAGCAGAGAGGCGTGGAGTGGCTACAGTCTTGGCATCGAGTGTTTCCTTGGAGTCGAATGATTTCAGAGTTGGCGTCGAGTAATTTTAGAGTATTCGTCGAGTGTCTTCCAATTCGTCGAGTCAGTTCGTTGAGTCCGACTCCAATTCGTCGAGCATTCTCGACGAATCGGTGTGTACTTATAACTTTTTGTCGGGTGAATTCCAATTCATCGAGTATACCTAAGGAATTTTTTGGTTTTTCTTCCCTTTGTGTCATTGTGGAAATCCGATGCTGAGTCTTGGATTTTTCTTTCGTTATCAGTACTTTTGGAAGTTTATTTTTGGTCATGGGTTGTTAGTGGATAAAGGACCACCACCTAAGTGTCAGCTTGTGAAATCATTATATCTGGTGGATTTTTTGGACTGTTGGGTTGTGTTTGATAGATGGTCACCACCACGGTGCCTTTCTGAGTTGTTTTGTCTGATGGTTTGTATTGGACAAGTGGTCACCGCCTCAGTACCGTGTTTCTTTCACCGGTGATAATGATTCACGCTTTTTAACTAATTAGTCGTTTTGTGTATATATATACATATGTTTGTAAGCTTACTCTTGCAGATGTTAATGAGACATAACTCTATATTGCACTTGATGCAACTTTACATATTTAACCCCCTTGAATTTTTCATTGCTTACTGTGTTTTGATTTAGGTGTTGTGGTTTGACAGCTAATCTGTTGGGGTTGGTAACCCTCTTAACGGGTCTAACTATTTGATTTTGATCATTGTTGCCACTTGTAATTATTTTTATTGAGCCAATTTTTTCTTTTAAATGTCTCAGGCCCGGAGGAGTAGCGGTCTGAGCAGCTAGAGTCTGTGATCTCAGGCATTCTGTAGTAGTAGCAGTGGTTCTTCCCTCACCTCCGCGAGGTAGTTTTGTTGTTCAAATTTTAGTTCAAACATACACTTGTTTTATGGGTTTGTGTCAGGTTGTTGATGCCCACATTGAATTATTGTAGATGTTAGACTATTTGCTAGCTGCTATGCTATTTTCTAGTTGATTTGTCTTAACTACTTGCTCTCTGGAAAGGATTTATGCTAGGTTGCATGTTTGTTATTTTCAAAAGTATAAAAAGATCAACGTTCTTAGCTCATACTCATAGCATCTCTTTAAATCAAATGACACTACTTTAACGAACGTAAAAGCTCTTTTGGTACTTATATTAAACCTAGAGGTGTGGATAATATGAATTGTTCCAATGAATTTTCATGCTCATATAGGATAATAAATGAATTAAATAAAGTATTTTCCGCTACGTATATGTATATTTTTACTCGTGGACTAGTTGATCCACTGAGCTAAGGGACACGACCGTCAAAACTTAAACTCAAACTATATTTGTATCATAACAAACTTGAAGATTTCATGAAAAGTATTAGGAGTAGGTTCTTGCTTGAGCATCTACAGTTGTCCCATGCACGGTATGGCATCAAGACGTGCATTTTCTATCATTCTGATATATATTATTTAATGCTGAGAAAATACGGGTTGTGACAGGAAATACGAAGGCCAGCACTGAGTGGTAACTGGATTCGGGGGCAACTTGTCATATTTGCAACAATGTTAATCTGTTGACTGAGCTCACTAATGCAAAAGAATCTGTGACCATAACAAATGGTGAAGTATCAGGCATGTTGAAGGTGGGGAATGATACATTGCTGCTTTCCTCGGGTAAAATATTAATTTTGAAGAATGTTAAATTTATTTCTTCACTAGCTGCAAATTTAGTGACTATTAGTTTATTTCGTGATGTTGGTATGTCTTTTAATTTCTGTAACAGAAAAGTAACATTGATAGTTAACTTACACTATTTTTGTTATGCATACGTCCAATATAGAATGTATCGACTAAGTGTAGCAAATGAAATAGTTCGACTAGTTCAATCAAACTTAGTTAGCCATAAAACTCAACATAAGAAACTAGGATATGTGAACTATAGGAAGTTGGTCCAAATTGCTACAACTCACCAAATTACACTGAACACTAAAAACCAACTTGAGAAATGTGAACTTTTTGCTCAGAATAAAGTTACTAGGAAACATTTTAATGCAGTTACCAGGAGCACAACACCCTTAAAAAGTTTTATCGCCAGAGGAAGTAGGAAGTATATGATCACCTTCATAGATGACTGCAATTGGTTTTGTCACATTTATCTTTTTAAAACTAAAGATGAAGTGTTTGAAAAATTCTGTCTTTTCAAAACTAGTGTAGAAAACCAACATGACATGAAAATTAAAAGATTTTGGAGTGATAGAGGAGGAGAATACATGTCCAGAGAGTTTGTAACGCCCTAATTTTATTAAGGCAGGAAATGGAGTTCTAAAGGTTATCGTCCGGCGCTAGCTAGTTACCGCGTGACAGTAGCTCCAGTGATAACGTTTAGAGCGTTGAGAGCGTTGAGTCAACTCGACGCTAGACTTATCACGTGGCGGTAGTGTTACCGCGTGGCGGTAACTGAGGAATTAAACTGCCAAAGCTCTCGGGAATCTATCATCAGGCGATAGGGATATCGCTGGCGATAGCTGGATCAATTTAATTGATGAGGTTCTCGGGATCCTACCGCGTGGCGGTAGCAGTTATCGTGTGGCGATAGTAGCGGGTGTCGTGTCGTAACCGACGCCGGCTATCTCGCGGCGTTAGAATCTTATCACGCGGCGATAGTGAATTTGTAACGGTGTGGCCACGTGTCGTCCTGTGATTAGATGGACTGGGAAGTTACACGTGAAACGAGGCGATACTGCGTGGTGGTAGCTAGTTACCTCGCGGCGGTAGCTTTATCTATAGTCATGTTTTGGTTGTTTCTCTTCATTTTTCTTTTGGAGAAGGGTTTTGACCTGGTTTTCTGTAGAAGCAGCAGCGCTGGGAAGGAGGGTTCTCGCCGCCGTTAGAGATTCGGAGTCCGAATTCACAAAGTAAGTTCGGATTTGCGTAGGAAAAGTCGGAGCGGTCGTTTTCAACAGTCTGGATTTCTCCCATGCCGTCAAAGCGTACATCAAGGGTAACAATCATCTTCCTTGGACATGTGGAGTCCTTTCTTTTGGCATTAGAGGGTAGACACTCCACGAACACGTGGATGTGGTTCTCCCAACGGGTAAATCCGTGTATCCCCGTAATATTGCATTTAGATTCGGAAATGAAGTACGGAATAAGCATGTTATGTGAAGCTCATCCGGACAGGTTTGTCTGGATTGGTGATGTTTTGTATGCTTCATATGTCAGAGAAAACTCTGTGCTTGTCGTGTAGATTTCGGTGTCGTAGGATGTGCGGATGGCTGTGTTGAGAGTAATGGGTTTGGATTCCAGAAAAAACACTCATTTTGGGGGAAGAATCGATAGTCTGTCCCCCTACTGTGTGGCGGTAGCGCTACCGCCGGTGGTAGCTCCTTATGAGCATTGTGTAGTACTGTTGAGAAGCCTGTCTCGTGGAGACCCGTGGGCTAATGTTATGAGGCCTGTCTCTCTCAGATACATAAGGGCCAATATTGTGGGCGTGAGCTTAAATTTATCAGCTTTGTTAGCCATGATGCTAGCTTAGGATCCATACAGAGTTAGTGATCATGCGAAAAAGGTAAAGGGGATTTTGACCTGCGTCAGGCCTGTGAGTCGGACGATTTGAGCACGGGATATGGCTGAACTGTACCCTCCCCTATGTTGGTCGCCTTGGAGTGGTCAATGTGTAAATCACATGACTTTTCGTAGCACTGGGGCATTGTCTCTGGCCTTGTCCCTTGTGAGACTGAAAGCTCAAGCGTTGTTTGATATCATAGAGAATGGTGGTGCGACCATTGAGGTCCCGTGCACCAAGAATGTGCCCTATGAGCACTAGGGTGTTGAGCATTTGTGCCAACATCTGTGGCGAATGGTGCTTAGGTTGCACGTTTCTCTTGTCATGTTGTGGTTATACTAATGCCTACAGGGAAAGAGCACCGCCACCCCGGGTGAGGGGAGGGGTCGTTATAATTTTCTCAGCTAATACTGATTGTTTCTTTTGTTTGCCACGATGCGGTGGAATATTGCGTGCAGGTGCTCTGATCCAAGCGGGAGGTAGCGGGCTGGAGCCCAGAAATGTTGTACTGGCCCTCGAAGGCCAAAGAGAATACTTGTGTTATTTTATTGTTCATGTGTGGTCGGTCTGCGTGCCGAAGTATGTAACACATTATAATTAAAGTTAAACATTGTAAGGCCTTAAGACCAAGACCTTATTTGTGTATTTGTTTTACTTTCCTAGTGTAGTATTGAACATTCATGCAGTTGTTGGGTTCTATTTTCAGCCTTTAAATTACTTACGCTAGAATGCGCTCTGCGTTAGGATGCGAAATAATGAATGATGGTTTCGATTTAGTAACTCCTTGCTCTGTCCATAATATATGGCGTCGAGCCCTAGCCGGACCTTCTGTTATATGTTATGTGATGGATGGGGTGTTACAAGTTGGTATTAGACTCTGGTGTCGGTCTTCCTTATTCGAATTCGTGGACGAATTCTTTTAAGGGGTGGTGAGCACTGGTATGGGCATTGTCGTTATAACATAAAAGAGCTCATGAATGTCCGCTTAGGAATGAAAATACACATGATTGAGGAACCGAATGTTCCTGCTTCATCAATGTTTATGGATCTTATGAACAGGATGTTCAAGGAGTATTTGGATCGGTTCGTGATAGTGTTCATCGATGATATCCTGGTGTACTTCCAATCCGAGGAAGATCACGCGGAGCACTTGCATATTGTTCTGGAAATCTTGAGAAGTAATCAGTTGTACGCTAAGTTATCTAAGTGTGAGTTTTGGCTATCTTCTGTAGCGTTCCTTGGTCATATTGTCAGTGGTGAGGGTATCGTGGTGCATCCGGCAAAGGTTGCGGCTATTCGGGAGTGGCATGTGTTGTCTTTTATGGCGGAAGTCCGGAGTTTTCCAGGGCTTGCCGGCTACTACAGGTGCTTCGTGGAGAACTTCTCGCAGATAGCATTACCTCTCACGACCCTGACGAGAAAGGATCAGAAATTTGTTTGGTCATCGGCGTGTCCTCAAGCTTTCTAAGAACTGAAAAGTCGTCTGACCATGGCATCTATTCTATGCTCGCCATGTGGGACAGAAGTGTTTGTGATCTATAGCGACGCTTCAGGCAGCGGCTTAGGCTGTGTTTTGTTACAGTATGTGAGAGTAATAGCTTATGGTTCACGCCAGCTGAAGGTGCATGAGAGGAATTATCCGCTCCATGATTTGGAGTTGGAAGCCGTGATATTCGCGTTGAAGCTCTGGAGGTGCAATTTGTACGGCATGAAGGTTAACATTTACATTGATCATAAGAGTTTGAAGTACATGTTGGATCAGAAGGACTTAAATATACATCAGCGAAGGTGGATGGAGTTTCTTGAGGACTACACTTTCAAGATACATTATGTTCCTGACAAAGGTAATGCGGTAGCGGATGCGTTAAGTCGCAGAGCTCCCGCACAGGCCAATTGGTTAACGATGCATGATAATCGTCTCGTTCGAGACTTGGAGGCCTTAGAGATCTATTGTTTTGATAGAAGATCGAGTGTTGAAACAGGTTTGAGTTGGATTGAGGTACAGTATGACCTCGCCGATCGGATTCAACAGGCTTTGGATTTGGATGACGGCATGAAGCGGCTCATGGCTGAGGCCTTGGATGGGTCTAATGCCCAGTGTAAGGTTGATAATGGGTTGTTGTGGAAGACAGTCATTTGTGCGTCCTGAAAGAGGGTAATATACGGGAGGAGTTGATGTACGAGGCTCATTACACCAAGTACCCAATCCACCCGGGGAGTACAAAGATGATCAAAGACATGAAAAAACTGTTCTGGTGGCCCGGACTAAAAAGGATGTAGCGTTGTATGTGGCCAAGTGTCAAACTTGTGCTCTAGTGAAGGGCGAATGCCAAAAGCCCGGAGGATTCTTGAAGTTTTTGGCTATACCGAAATGGAAGTTCGACGATATATCCATGGATTTTGTGCACGGTTTGCCGAGATCGCAGATGGGAAACGACGTCATCTGTGTGATCGTAGATTGTTTGACAAAAGTGTCGCACTTCATCCCGAATTTGAAAGACGATTCAGTGGATAAACTAACAAAGCTATATATGGAGAATATTGTTCGTCTATATGGTGTGCCCCGTAGCATTGTGATTGACCGGGACGGGCGGTTCGCGCCTAACGATTGGAGGTTGGTACATCAACTGTTGGGGACAAAATTGAAGTTCAGTACGGCTATTCATCTGCAGACGGATGGTCAGACCGATAGAGTCAACAGGACGATGGAGGACATTCTTCGCATGTGTGCATTGGATTTCGACAAAAGATGCATGGATCACCTATATATGATTGAGTTTGTGTACAACGACTACCAGACGAGTATTCAAATTGCGGCCTTCTAGGCCATTTATGGTAGGAAGTGTCATACCCCATTGTTATGGTTAGAGACTGGTGAGTCCAAGTTGTACAAGCGGAAGGACGTCGAAGATGCGACTTCGATTGTGCGTACGATCAGGGAGCGATTGTTGATTGCACAAGATAGGCAAGCTAAGTACTTTGACGCCAGGCACAGAAACGTCGAATTCGACATGGGCGATTGGGTATACTTGAAGATCAAACCGTTCTAGGACGTGTCAAGGATTCGTCGACTGAAAAAGCTAAGTCCAAGATACCTTGGGCCATTTGAGGTGCTGGAGCGCATTGGTGAAGCGGCTTACTGGTTGATGCTTTCGACAGAATTGAGTGGTCTACATGACGTATTCCGCATATCGATGTTGTAGAAGGCGGTGCAGGAGCCTACGCTAGTGATCGTTGTAGATCATGTACCAGTGGATGGTGGGTTGACAACGATGGTCAAACTCATTCGCATTGAAGGTGTGGATGTCAAGAGACTTCGTAATAAAGAGATCTGGATGGTAAAGGTCTGATATGACAACTGTGGTCAATAGGAGCTGGAGCAAACCATGAAGTCAAAATTCCCCGAGCTATTCTATTGAGGTACACAGTTTAAAGTTGATTAAATTCTTTTTTTCCTGCATGACTTAGTTTCGGGACGAATTTCGTTAAGTGGGGGAGATTTGTAACGCCTCAATTTTCTTAAAGTAGGAAATGGTGTTCTGGAGGTTATCGCCCGGTGCTAGCTAGTTATCGCGCGGTAGCTCCAGTGATAGCGTTGAGTCAACTCGACGTTGAACTTACCGCGTGGCGATAGTGTTACCGCGTGGCTGTAACTGGGGAATTAAACTGGCAGAGCTCTCGGGAAGCTATCGCCCGACGATAGGGATACCGCTGACGATATCTGGATCAATTTAATTAACGAGACTCTCGGGATCCTACCGCTCGGTGGTAGCAGTTATCGTGGGGCGATAGCAGCGGGTGTCGTGTCGTAACCGACGACGGTTATCACGCGGCGTTAGAATCTTATCGTGCAGCGATAGTGAATCTGTAACGGCGTGACCACGTATCGTCCTGTGATTGGAGGGCCTGGGCGATTACACATGAAACGAGGCAGTACCGCGCGATGGTAGCTAGTTACCGCACGGCGGTAGCTTTATATATAGCTCTGGTTTGGTCGTTTCTCTTCATTTTCTTTTGGAGAAGTGTTTTGGCCTGGTTTTTTGGAGGAGCAGCAGCGCTGGGAAGGAGGGTTCTTGCCACCGTTAGAGATTCAGAGTCTGGATTCACAAAGCGAGTTCGGATTTGCGGAGGCAAAGTCGGAGCGGTCATTTTCAACCGTCTGGACTTCTCTCATGGTGCCAAAGCGTACATCAAGGGTAACGATCCACTTCATGGGACATATGAAGTCCTTTCTTTTGGCATTAGATGGTAGACACTACACGGACACGTTGATGTGATTTTCCCGACAGGTAGATCTGTATATCCCCGTTGTATTGCATTTAGATACAGAAACGAAATACGAAATAAGCATGTTGTGTGAAGCCCATTCGGACAGGTTGATCTGGATTGGTGATGTTTTGTATGCTTCGGATGCTGGAGAAGACTCCGTGGTTATCGTGTAGATTCGGAGTTGCGGGGGTGCAGATTGCTATATTGAGAGTACTGGGTTTGGATTCCAGGAAAAACACCCGTTTTGGGGTAGAATAAATAATATGTCCCCCTACCACGCGGTAGTAGCTCCCTGTGAGCATTGTGTTATACTGTTGAGAAGCCTGTCTCGTGGAGACCTGTGCGCTAATGTTACGAGGCATGTCTCTCTCAGAGACCTGGATGACCAATATTGTGGGCGTGAGCTTAAATTGCTCAGCTTTATTAGCCATGAGTGCTAGCTTAGGGTACTTACAGAGTTAGGGATCATGCGAAAAAGGGAAATGGAATGTTGATCCTCGGCAGGCCTGTGAGCCGGACGATTTAAGCACGGGATATGGCTGAACTGTACCCTCCCCTATGTCGATCGACTTGGAGAGGTCAATGGGTAAATCACATGACTTGTCGTAGCACTGGGGCGTTGTCTCTGGCCTTGACCCTTGTGAGACTGAAAGCTCATGCGTTGTTTACCGTCACAGAGAATGGTGGTGGACCCTTGAGGCCTCGTGCATCAAGAATGTCCCCTGAGAGCACGAGGCGTTGGGCGTTTGTGCCAACGTATGTGGCGAATGGTGCTTAAGTTGCACGTTCTTATTGCCATGTTGGGGTTATACTAATGCCTGCAGGGAAAGAGCACCGCCACCCTGGGTGAGGGGCGGGGTTGTTATAATTTGGTCAGCTAATGCTGACTGTTGCTTTAGATTGCCACCGTGCGGTGGAATGTTGTGTGCAGGTGCTGCTGATCCAAGCAGGAGGTAGCGGGCTGAAGCCTAGAAATGATGTGCTAGCCCTCGAAGGCCAAAGAGAATTCTTGTGTTATTTTATTGTTCATATGTGGTCAGCCTGCGTGCCGAAATATGTAACACATTTTAATTAAAGCTGAACATTGTAAAGCCTTAAGGTCAAGACCTTATTTGTGTATTTGTTTTACATTCCTAGTGTGGTAGTGGACATTCATGCAATTGTTGGGTTCTATTTTTCAACCTTTAATTTACTTCCGCTAGAATGCACTCTGTGTTAGGAAGTGAAATATTGGATGATGGTTTCAATTTAGTAATTCTTTGGTCTGTCTGTAGTATATGGCGTCGGGCCCCGACCGGACCTTCTGTTATATGCTATGTGATGGATGAGGGTGTTATAGAGTTCAAGTGTTTCCTTGTCTCTCAAGGAATCATAGCAGAAATCATTGCTCCTTACTCACCCCAATCAAATAGTATAACTAAGAGAAAAAAATTGAACGTTAACAGAAATGTTGAACTTCATACTCCTGACTATTGACATGTCAACTACTTATTAGGGAGAAGCAGTCTTGACTGCAAATCACATTATAAACAAAGTCCATCATGCTAAGTTAGATGTTACACCCTACAAGCATTGGTTTAAGAGATAACAAACATATCTAGACTTAAGATGTAGGGTTACATAGTCTATGTTAGGGTTCCCGACTATAGAAGGTCTAAGATTGGACTTAGAACACCAACACATGTGTCTACCTAGGTTGTGCTAAAGATAGTGCTGAAGATAGATTCTTATATATTTCCAATAATATCATTATAAAATCTAGGAATTCTATGTTTTTTGAAGATAAATCTCTTAAAGATAAGAACTTGTCTCTCTCAGGTATGCATGTAGCTATTGTTGGCGAAGATACTAAATCAGTTCTGAGCACCTCATATTCAGTTCTGTAGACAACTTTGGCCTAGTGTCAAGGATGACTTCTGAGAGAGAAAGTGAGAACTCTCAGAACCTTTGATAGTGTTTTTGTCACTGGACATATTGAGGCTGTCCATCCACCTATAAGGAAGCGAGTAGATCAAATGATTCACTTCTCTAGAAAGAAACAATTGATGAAAAGATGAACTCTCTAATTCAAAACAACACTTGAACGTTAGTTGAAAACTAAAAGGGAGTAAAATTATAGAGTGTAAGTGGATTATAAAAATGAAATTAAATCCTGATAGTAGTGTAGCCAAGTATAAAACACGCTTGGTGGCAATGGTTTCACAAGTTGGTGGAGTGGATTATTTCGATGTATACACTCCAGTGTGTCACCTAGCAACCATTAGGATCATCTTTATCATTGAATCTATTAAGAACTTTATTGTTTATTAAATGGAAGTTAAGACTGCAGATCTGACCGAAGAAAACTAAATGAATCAACCTGAGGTTTCATTGTAGAAGGTCGTGAAAAAAAGTCCTGTAAGTTAATTAAATCATTATACAGACTAAAACAAACACTCAAATTATGACATGAGAAATTTGATTATAGTGCAAAAACCATGAGATTTGTGTCGAGTCACTCTGATAAATATCTTTACATACATCATATATCAAATAAAATCATTATAATATGTTTGTATGTATATATTATGCTAATTCTAAAATCAAATCAATCTGAAGTAGATGGCGTAAAGTCAGGTATAAAAGCATACAAGTAATCTTTGAGAAAGATGACATTTCTCTAAGTCAAATTCACTACATAAAGTTCATGTTGAATACGTGGGAATATAGTGAAAATAGAGAAGTAGAGACATTATATGATTACAATAAGCACTTAAAGCCTAATGAAGCAGAAATGGTTAGATAGTGAAATTATTCTAAACTGACTGGCAATCTCATGTATGTTATGATGTACACTTATGCCGATAAAGAAGGGTTTAAAATTGAAGGTTTGGGGAAAGGACCTCATGGTGTTGTGACGAAGTTGGCTGCAGAGGGATGACACATCCGCTCCGGGAAATTGTGCCAGGCAAGACAAAGTCACGGAAGAGTCGAGACGTTGAAGAGTCGTTGGAGGTCGTGTGTGCTTAAAATAGGGAAAACTAGAAGCCACCATTGTCGAACCACGAGGATGCTGATCCACCTACAAATCCAGAAGCCGTCATTGTTAAACCCCTCTCTGGTGATCATCTTCTTCCACGGAGGCAGCGACGGTGATCTCATGTGAAAGCATTGCTCACCACCGCGAAAGCATTGCTCACCACCGCGAAATGGCAGAACAACGAGAGCTTCTATTCTCAAAACGGTGCAAAACAGACCTCCCTGGGTCTATTATGATGCGGGGCTCTTTTAGAAGGAAATGAAAACATTCAGTTTTCATCCCTAAAACCAAAACACACGAAAAAAGGTCCAAACAAACGTCCAATTTTTATTTTTGAAAGGCCAAAACCAAAGCATACATATCAAAACACTGCAAAGGAACGAGGTCTGGCTTTTTTATGGGGTCTTTAAGTTCTTTGGCTCATATGAATTATAAAACTTTAAAGTCTTTGACTCATATGAATTATAAAACTATAAAAGTCATTTTCTCTTCAAGCGCTTAATGAAAATCAAATCTGAAAGTTGCATTAGGCTTATATCGGGAAAACAAATAAAATAGGTGCAGGACATGTTTTGTTGACTTTGGGTCAATAAGGTTGATTTTGTTTTTCTGTTATGTGTTTAAATATGTTAGGAGAGTTATGGAGGAGAGAGAGTGTGATTGTGGTGGTATTAAATGTGCATGCCAAGTGTCGCATTTCTAATGTTTTGTGTTTGCCTATATAAAGGCTTGTATAGTTTCTTTTAAAGCTGCTGAATAGAAGTTTGTTTTTCTCCACATCTTGTTTTGAGAGAGAGATAGGAGCGCTGCAGCGCTAAGTTAGTGTAGTTGTAGTTGTGTGTGATCTTGCCGAGCGACTTGCAGATTTAGCCGGGCGGTTTGGTGGTCTCGCCGCGAGAGAGAGACTCGCGGCTTGCGTTCTCGCAGTTTCGGAGTTGATCTCGCCTGTGTCAGCTGCGGGTTGGAGATCTCGATGCGAGAGGAGGAGGTCGCGGGGTGTGTGCTCGCGTGTAGTGGTCTAGCCGCAAGCCAGTCGGTCTCGCCAGTTGGTCTCGCTGGTTTGGTCTCGCAGTGCCCACTCGCCTAGGTGCAGCTCGCGTGGAGAAGAGCAACCCGCAGCAGCTCGCGAGAAAGGGGCGCATGTCATCGGGTGGAGCTCGCCGTGAGAGAGGGCTATTCGAAATGGCTAACTGCGCGAGTAGGCGGTTTGTGGCGGCGGTCTTGCAATTTGAACTTGTTTCATTTGGTGATAAGTGGAATCAGTTTGTGGAGTTGAGATTGTGCGGGAACTCATACACGTTCCCAACAAGTGATATCAGAGCAGGTTGCGACCCCCTGGAAGGTGTTCGGAAGGTGAAGTGTCAAGTAGAGATGGAGATGGGAGGAGCCATGCCGGGGCAAGTCCTCAAATTGACGAAGACAAATTATAGAAATTGGAGTATCCAAATGAAGGTGTTGCTTGCCTCGAAGGAGCTATGGGAGATTGTAGAGGATGGCTATGAGGAGCTCACTGTAACGCCTCCACTCGTCACATGGAATATAATGGTGGGTCCGGCCGGGGCCCCACGCCATATTTCACAGACAAACGGCGGAATTACGTGTGGAAATCAAAATCTACTCGTGTCCTATCTCAAAACATTCTAGTGCAGCATTTTAAGTTAGATGAACTCAGCATAGTGAATGTCCACGAATATACAAACTCCCCATTTATATATATAATCAGGAATGTATACAACACACACACTCATGGCCTTAAGCCCTTACAGGTTCCTCTTTTCAAATGTACAGTTTCATACATCGGCACGCAGGCCGACCACACATGTAATCCAAACACGCTTCGCACGATCTTCAAGGGCCTTTCGCAGCAATCCTTCATACCGCTCAATTCAATTCAAGCATCAACACCTGCAAATAGATATCCACCTAAAAAGCGTTAAACAAAGTAACGGTCAGCATTAGCTGACCAATTATAACGACCATACCCCTCACCCGGGGCAGTGGTTCCTTCCATGTATGTATTGCCAACATAATATCTATCAATATATCAATCACAACCATATCACAAACGCAGTATCCACCAGACGCTCTGTGCACTCAGGGCACCTTATTGGTGTACCGGATATACCCGTCATCCACCGCCGATCAGAGGTTTTTAACTTGTTGGTTGGCCGGTTCGGTCCTAGTCCACCAATCCCGCAGGCTGGCGACATTTCGTCCATCCCACTCAGAAGTACTAACCTCACAGCATAACCATGAGCAGATCGACCCACCCTAGTGGTGTAGCAAGCCGGGTTTATCTGTGCTCCCCAGGCGTTACCACCAATCGACTTCCCATCCTAACAAGATCGAACAAGATCGACCCACACTTGTGCTGTAGCAAGTCGGATTTAACTCGGCTCCCCTGGCATTGCCACCAATCGACCCCTCAACTAATACAGATCAACCCACCCCTGTGGTGTAACAAGTCGGGTTTATCTCGCGCTCCCCAGGCATTGCTACCAATTGAGCTCTCAATACAACCAGGAGCTTACGCAAAGCATCCATACTTCCAGCATCAACATCCATACATCCATACATCCATACAACAAAGCCAGTACTCATCAAGATTACACAACATTAAATCAACGGAGTCTTCTCTGATTTACCCATAGTCATCACCAATCCAGACAACCTGTCCAGATGGCCTTCACACAGCATACCTATGTCGTACTCCACACTTCCGGCTCTAGATGCAGACTCAACCAAGGAATCGCTTACGATATCCACCTCTTGGTGGAGGATTCCATGCATATGCATAAAGAAATGACTTCGATGTCCAAGAAGGAGATCGTTACCCTTGAACACCGTTTTGGAGCCATGAACTAGCCAGATGGAAATCACCGCCTCGGCTTTGCCTTCACGAATCCAAACTCGGATCTTCAATCCGCACTCCGCAGCTCCTCCAACAGCTGGCTTTCTCCTTCCTCCTTTCCTTCCCTTGCCCTCTCTCTCTCTCTCTTTGAGAATGCGAATGAGAAGAAGAAGAAGAAGGCCTTAAATACTTCTCCCCCTCTCATTATCAGCCTTATCTCAGCAGGGAAGAGCCTGGGCCCTTGGATCCAGGCTAAGGGAAACGAACGGCTCTGATTTGCCCAAAAAGCTGAACACGGCCTAACACGCCCCGTGACACGCCCGTGTCACATGCCGTGTCCCTTAAGCGGCATACAACCGACTCGAATCCAACCAGCACACAGTCGTGTGACACGCCTGTGTCACACCTTACACGACAGTGCAAGCCAGACACGCCCGTGTCAAATATTCGTGTACTTAACACAACACAACTTCATATCACCTGAGCGGGACACGGACATGGGACACGCCCGTGTCCCAGGCCGTGTACCCCAGGACACACCCGTGTCCTCAAGCACACGCAGCACTGGCCGAAACCCGTGTAGGACACGCCCTGTGACACGCCCGTGTCACAGGTCGTGTACTCTACACTTGACGATCGTCGACCGAATTTCGTCGACCACACACCCAACTGCTCAACCCGAGCATGACATGCCCTGGGACACGCCCGTGTCCCAGGCCGTGTCACCCAATCCTGAACCCAATCTTGGCTTTGGGGGTGTTACAATCCTCCCCTCCTTTAAAAAAATTTCGTCCCGAAATTTGGCTCAACTACAGACACTCATCTAAGCATTGCTCGTTACCTCATCCGCAATCGATCACTCAAATAAAGCGAGCCGGGTTAGAGCTCAGAGGCAGCAGCTTGTCTCGCCCCAAGGCATCGCACAAAACAAACAACACATACAGCGCATACACACATACAAATCTCTCACATGTGCACATTCATCCACAATTTCATTCACAATTTAATCTAGTGATATATAGTCAAAACATCATATATATACCATAATTGATTGATCACCTACATAACACCAACTGTGCACCAAGATTTACATGACATAGAACATCTATGTACACAACCATCACATGATTCGTCACAGATTTCACATCATCAAAGTAATACGAGTCACTTTTCTATGTTTACTTCCGCTCAACTGCCTGATTTGGCATCAAGTTAAACACTCGAGGCTGTACTTCACCAATTGCGCTTTGCGGCTCTTGCACTTCTAAATTATGCAATCGAGGTTGCGTCCGGGATGCAGATGTCTCGGCCACTGCTTTACCCTTTTCTTCATATGACGCACCTGTCTTTTGCTCACTCCTTACAGGGGCATTCCAACAAAATTTGGCTATATGCCCTTGCTCGCCGCAGTTATAACAGGTACGTGTATCAACACGTCCTTGGCCATAGGTTGCCCCAGAAGAAACAGTCGACGGAGTTGATTCATTAGGCCTGAACCTTTTCTTGTCTCGTCTTCGAAACTCTGATTGCTCCGCCTGTGGCACTTTGAATTCTGGCTTCTCCACTGTCAGTCTCTTCTTCTCTTGTACCCGCTTCAAATCCTTTTCCAGCGCACGGGCTGTATCGACCAACGCTTGGAAGCCTTGGTTCACCGAACTCGGGAGTACCAACCTTAACTCATCCCGCAGTCCCTCATAAAATTGATTCGTCTTCCGTGCTTTCTCAGCGAAGGTAGACCCCGCATAGCGCCCCAGTCTGGTAAACTCATGCAGGTACGTATCAATATCATGTTCACCCTGCACTAAACGTTGAAACTCATTCTCCATCATAATCCGCTGCGACACTGGCAAATACTTGGCAAGAAACAATCTGGAGAACTCATCAATGGATATCTCCTCTAATCCTCTACCTGCCAAGTGATGCATCTCCACGTCATCCCACCACAGTCTCGCATCTCCCTCCAGCAGAAAAGTGGCTAAGGTCACTTTCTGCTCCTCCGCAGTCCTGATTGCAGTCAGAATCATCTTCACTCTTGCAAGTCAATCCTCCGCCTGCGTTGGGGAAATCGCCCCACCAAACGTAGGTGGATGAAATTCCATAAACCATTTCAACTGCTCATCCGTTGCTAGCTCATCCACCACCACAACTGCAACGCGCTCTTGCCTTGCACCAGGCTGTACTGGCACCCCTGCAGGCCTTGCCTGCCCAGTAGGATGTGCCTGCAACACTGCAAGCACCGTCTCAGTAACCACACGTATGGTCTCCGCCGAGAGAGGTGTAGGCGCTTCAACTGGTGCCGCACTCTCATCCTACCGCTGTGGCTCAAACTGCCCAGCACCACTTCTCGTCACCTACCAATGTACAAAACACCATTAATCTTCCATTTCATAACAGTAATTATACATCGAAGACTGGTCACGCTCCTCACGTGCATGTATAACATTCCTAGTGGACATTCATGAGTTCAATTATGTTCTCCCTCTCATAAATCTCAAACCTAGCTCTGATACCACTTTGTGACGTCTGCACTCATCACATGGAATATAACGGTGGGTCTGGCCGGGGCCCCACGCCATATTTCACAGATAAGCGGCAGAATTACGTGTGAAAATCAAAATATACTCGTGTCCTACCTCAAAACATTCTAGCGTAGGATTTTAAGTTACATGAACTCAGCATAGTGAATGTCCACGAATATACAAACTCCCCATTTATATATATAAGGAATGTATAAAACACACACTCATGGCATTAAGGCCTTACAGGTTCCTCTTTATAAATGTACAGTTTCATACATCGGCCTGCAGGCCGGCCACACATGAAATCCAAACACGCTTCGCACGGCCTTCAAGGGCCTTTCACAACAATCCTTCATACAACTCAATTCAATTCAAGCATCAACACCTGCAAATAGATATCCACCCAAAAGCGGTAAACAAAGTAACGGTCAGCATTAGCTGACCAATTATAACGACTCTACCCCTTACCCGGGGCAGTGGTTCCTTCCCTGTATGCATTGCCATCATAATATCTATCAATATATCAATCACAACCATATCACAAATGCTGCTATCCACCAGACGCTCCGTGCACTCAGGGCACCTTATTGGTGTACCGGATATACCCATCATCCACCGCCGATCAGAGGTTTTTAACTTGTTGGTTGGCCGGTTCGGTCCTAGTCCACCAATCCCGCAGGCTGGCGACATTCTGTCCATCCCACTCAGAGGTACTAACCTCACAACATAACCATGAGCAGATCGACCCACCCTAGTGGTGTAGCAAGCTGGGTTTATCTACGCTCTTCAGGCGTTACCACCAATCGACCTCCCATCCTAACACAGATCGATCCACTCTTGTGGTGTAACAAGCCGGGTTTAACTCGGCTCCCCAGACATTGCCACCAATCGACCCCTCAACTAATACAGATCAGCCCACCCCAGTGGTGTAGCAAGCTGGGTTTATCTCGCGCTCCCCAGACGTTACTACCAATTGACCTCTCAACACAACCAGGAGCTTACGCAAAACATCCATACATCCATCATCAATATCCATACATCCATACATCCATACATCCATACAACAAAGTCAGTACTCATCAAGATTACACAGCATTAAATCCTGGGAGTCTTCTCCGGTTTACCCATAGTCATCACCAATCCAGACTACTTGTACAGATGGGCTTCACACAGCATGTCTATGTCGTACTCCACACTTCCGACTCTAGATGCAGACTCAACCAAGGAATCGCATACGATATCCACCTCTTGGTGGAGGATTCCATGCATATGCATAAAGAAAGGACATTGATGTCCAAGAAGGAGATCGTTACTCTTGAAGACCGCTTTGGAGCCATGAACTAGCCGGATGGAAATCACCGTCTCGGTTTTGCCTTCACGAATCCAAACTCGGATCTTCAATCCGGACTCCGAAGCTCCTCCAGCAGCTAGCTTTCTCCTTCCTCCTTTCCTTCCCTTGCCCTCTCTCTCTCTCTTTGAGAATGCGAATGAGAAGAAGAAGAAGAAGGGTTTAAATACTTCTCCCCCCTCTCATTCTTGGCCTTATCTCAGCAGGGAAGAGCCTGGGCCCTTGGATCCAGGCTAAAGGAAATGAACGGCTCTGATTTGCACAAAAAAAGCTGAACACAGCCTAACACGCCCCGTGGCACGCCCGTGGCACGCCCGTGTCACAGGTCGTGTCCCTTAAGCGGCAGACAACCGACTCGAATCCAACCAGCACACGGCCGTGTGACACTCCCGTGTCACACCTTACACGCCCGTGCAAGCCAGACACACCCGTGTCAAATAGCCGTGTACTTCACACAGCACAACTTCATGTCACCCGAGCGGGACACGGCCATGGACACGTCCGTGTCCCAGGCCGTGTACCCCAGGACACACCTGTGTCCTCAAGCATACGCAGCACTGGCCGAAACCCGTGAAAGACACGCCCTGTGACACGCCCGTGTCACAGGTCGTGTACTCTGCACTCGACGATCGTCGACCGAATTTCGTCGACCACACACCCAACTGCTCAACCCGAGCACGACACGCCCTGGGACACGCCCGTGTCCCAGGCCGTGTCACCCAATCCTGAACCCAATCTTGGCTTTGGGGGTGTTACACTCACTACAGAAGCAGAAGCGGCATTGACTAATGCACAGAGGACGGTGTTGAGGGAGTCCAAGAAGAGAGACAAGAAGGCATTGTTCTTGCTCTACCAAGGCGTGGATGAGACAACGTTTGAGAAGTTCTCGGAAGCGAAGAGTTCGAAAGAAGCATGGGACGTGTTGCAACGCTCCATGCAAGGTGTGGATAAGGCCAAGAAGGTGAGGCTGCAGTCCCTCGGGCTTGAGTATGAGATGTTGAAGATGCAGGGTGCCGAGAAGGTTGGAGACTATGTGACCCCCTCTGCGGACGCTCACAAAGGAGATGAAGCGCAATGGAGAGACGATAGACGATGTGAGCCTTATGCAGAAGCTCCTACGATCTATGTCAAAGAAGTTAAGTCATGTGGTGGTGGTGATCGAAGAATCGAAGGACCTCACCCAAATGACCGTAGATGAGCTTGTCGGGTCTCTACAAGCTCACGAGTATTGAATGCTGCAGGATGATGAGGAGTCAAGTGGCTTGGGAAAAGCACTTCAGACTCGGTTAAATTTTGGAGAGAGCTCTGGAAGAGGAGGAGGTCAGCGAGGTCGAGGCTCCCGAGGTAGAGGTAGAGGAAGAAGAGGAGGAAGAGACCAGGGGAGAAATCAATACCACCAGAGGGAGACGGAGCAACCCCAAGGAGGAAGACATGAAGGTAGAGGAAGAGGAAGAGGCCGAGTAAGAGGCCGAGGTGACATGTCTCAAATACAGTGTTACAATTGTAACAAGTTTGGACACATGAGCTATGACTGCTGGGCTCCGAGGAAGAGAGAAGAGACTAATCATTATGCAGAAGCTAGCAACACGGGTGGTGACCCGATGATGTTCTTGACCTACAGAGGAGCAGAAGGAGGAAGGAATGAAGTATGTTACTTGGATACGGGGGCAAGTAACCATAAGTGTGGAGAGGAGCTGTTCAACAACATTGAGCCGAACGTTGGTGAAGTCAGTTTTGGAGATGTCTCGAAGATTTCAGTATAAGGAAGAGGATTGATAGTAGTCACCCTGAATGGAGATAAGGTGTATCTTAATGATGTATTATATGTGTCAGGCCTGAAGAGTAACATCTTAAGCCTCGGGCAGCTGGTGGAGAAAGAGTATTGCGTGCAGATGAAGGATGGGTCCTTGGTCATGAAGGACCATCGAGGAAGAGAGGTAGTAAAGGTGAAGATGGCGACGAATTGTCTCTTTACATTGAGGATGGATGCCGAGGAGAAGGTGTGCCTGGTTAGGACTGAAGAAGAGGAAGAAGCATGGTTGTGGCACCACAGGATGGGCCATTTGGGCTTCACTGGTTTGAAGCTCCTATCTCATTCCAAGATGGTGGAAGATCTGCCTATGATCTCACCAACACAGAAGGTCTGTGAGGCATACACAAAGGGCAAGCAGAAGAGGTTGACATTTGAATGAGGCAAGTCCAAAAGGGCGAGAAGACAACTTGAACTAGTTCACTCGGACATTGCTGGTCCGTTTGAGACTACCTCAGTAGGCGGAAGCAAATATTATATCACCTTCACCGATGACTTCAGTCGGAAGTGTTGGGTGTAATTCCTGAGAGAGAAGTCTGAGGCCCTTGATAGGTTCAAGGAATTCAAGGCGATGGCAGAGAAGGAGAGTGGTCAACCACTGAAGGTGTTGAGGACATATATGGGTGGGGAGTACACCTCTAGGCTGTTCGATGGGTTCTGTAGAGAGCATGGTATATCTCATCAGCTAACGGCGGCTTACTCACCTCAGCAGAACGGAGTGGCAGAAAGGAAGAACTTTACCATCATGAACGTGGCCTGGAGCATGGTGAAGGGCAAAGGTTTGCCGAAGAAGTTCTGGGCGGAAGCAGTGCAATGTGCGGTATACTTGTTGAACAGGTGCCCGACGAAAAGTGTGAAGTTCATGACCCCGTTCGAAGCATGGTGTGGATGGAAGGCGAGTGTGAAGCACTTGAGGGTCTTTGGGTGTGAGCTTATGCCCATGTCCCGGACCAAAGGAGGAAGAAGCTAGATGATAAGAATGAGAAGTGCATCTTTGTGAGCTATGCTCTGATGAGCAAGGCTTACAAGTTGTACAACCCTGTGACGGAGAAAGCAATAATCTTGAGGGACGTCGTGTTTGAGGAAGACAGCTGTTGGAGCTGGGATGAGAAGATGAAGAACATCAAGGGGATGTTTTTTGATGACGATGAGGAGGAAGGTGGTCACGAAGCAGAAGCTGAAGTCGGTGGAGCTGAGCCACCATCCCCACCTAGTAGAGAGTTAGGGGGAGCTCCTACTCCCTACTCTAGTGAAGTTAGTACTAGTGGAAGTGGTTCTAGTGGAGCAAGCACTAGCAGGAGCAAGGCGGATCGTCCTCAACCTAAGATGAGGAGGTTGGAGGAGATCTACGAGGAGACGACGACGACCCTTAACAATTTTTCTTTATACTGTCTGCTTGCAGATTGTGAACCGCACTCGTACGACGAAGCTGCCTAGGAGAAGACCTGGAGGAAGACGATAGATGATCAGATGACATCCATCAAGAAGAATGACACCTGCAAGCTAGTAGACCCTCCAGCTGGCCACAAACCCCTCGGGGTGAAGTGGGTCTACAAGGTGAAGAAGAACAAGTACGGAGCTGTGGAGAAGCACAAGACAAGACTAGTCGTAAAGGGCTACATGCAAGTCCAAGGTGTGGACTACGACGAGGTCTATGCACCAGTAGCGAGGATTGACACCATTCGGTTGATCATCGCACTAGCAGCTCACTATGGATGGAAGATCCAGCAGATGGATGCAGTGTCAGCCTATATAAACAGGTACTTGGAGGAAGATGTGTACATCGAGCAGCCTCCAGGATATGTGGTAAAAGGCCAGGAGAGGAAGGTGTGCAAGCTAGACAAGGCTCTGTACGGTTTGAAGCAAGGTGCCCGTGTCTGGAATGGGAGGATTGATGCATACCTCCAGAAGCACGACTATAAGAAGTGCTCGTACGAGTACGCTCTATACACTAAGGTGAGGAAGAATGAAGACATGATGGTCATATGTCTATATGTAGACGATATGATATTTACTGGCAACAACCCTGCGATGTTTGAGGAATTCAAGAGAACTATGAAGAAGGAGTTCGAGATGACCGACCTTGGGGAGCTGAACTACTTCCTAGGTATAGAGGTGCAGCAGAGTGAAGACGGGATCTTCATCTCACAGAAGAAGTACGCGGAAGAGATCTTAAAGAAGTTTAGGATGGAAGATAGCAAGACTATCTCCACTCCTGTTGATCCAGGGATGAAGCTGAGAAAGGACTCGAAGGAAGGAGCGATCGACTCCACGATGTTCAAAAGTCTGGTCGGGAGCTTACGCTACTTGACCTTCACCAGGCCTGACATCATGTACGTTGTTGGAGTAATTAGCAGGTACATGGAGGAACCAAAGAAGGACCATTTTACGGCAGCAAAGAGGATCCTAAGATATGTGAACGGGACTAGAGGACATGGTCTGATGTATTCTGCTAGAGAGGAGCTGAAGTTAGTTGGGTACTCGGATAGTGACTATGTAGGTGATGTGAATGACCGGAAGAGCACTTCCGGGTATATGTAGGAACAGGAGTGTTCTCCTGGATTTCGAAGAAGCAGGCGACGATCGCCTTATCATCATGTGAAGCGGAGTACATAGCAGCGGCGGCCTGTACCTGCCAGGCAATTTGGCTAAAGAATCTTTTGGAGCTACATCATCCGCAGGATGGCCCTATGACCATGTATGTTGATAACATGTTGGTCATCCAGCTCGCAAAGAACCCGATGCTACATGGGCGTAGCAAACACATTGAGACGAGATACCACTTCCTCCGTGAGCAAGTGGAGCTGAAGACAGTTGAAGTGGTGTATTGCCCCACCGGAGAGCAGGTTGCGAATATTTTCACCAAATCATTGAAGGTGGAGACGTTCTTGAAGTTGAGGAGCAAACTCGGCATGTGCTGTCAAGTTTGAGGGGGAGTTTGCTGGACATGTTTTGTTGACTTTGGGTCAACAAGGTTTATTTTGTTTTTCTTTTGTGAGTTTAAATATGTTAGGAGAGTTATGGAGGAGAGAGAGTGTGATTGTGATGGCATTAAATGTGCATGGCAAGTGTCGCATTTCTAGTGTTTTGTGTTTGCTTATATAAAGGCTTGTATAGTTTCTTTTAAAGCTGCTGAATAGAAGTTTGTTTTTCTCCACATCTTGTTTTGAGAGAGAGAGATAGGAGCGCCGCAACCCTAAGTTAGTGTAGTTGTAGCTATGTGTGATCTTGCCGGGTGACTTGCAGATTTAGCCGGACGTTTTGGTGGTCTCGCCGCGAGAGAGGGACTCGCGGCTTGCGTGCTCGCGGTTTTGGAGTTGATCTCGCCCGTGTTAGCTGCGGGTTAGAGATCTCGCCGCGAGAGGAGGAGGTCGCGGGGTGTGTGCTCGCGTGTAGTGGTCTAGCCGCAAGCTAGTCGGTCTCGCCAGTTGGTCTCGCCGGTTTGGTCTCGCAGTGCCCACTCGCCTAGGTGCAGCTCGCGTGGAGGTCTACCAGCAGCAGCTCGCGAGAAAGGGGCGCAGGTCGCCGGGTGGAGCTCGCCGTGAGAGAGGGCTATTCGAAAGGGCTAACCGCGCGGGGAGGCGGTTTGTGGCGGCGGTCTCGCAATTTCAACTTGTTTCATTTGGTGATAAGTGGAATCGGTTTGTGGAGTTGAGATTGTGCGGGAACCCATACATGTTCCCAACAATAGGGTCGTCCATCTAAGGTTTTCATAGAGTTTTGATGATGCTTAATTTTTATATAAATAAACCTTTATGAGTAGATTTTTTGAGGTTTTGTGATCAAATAGAACAATTTTCACCACTATTGAACTTATAGAGACTATTCAAAGAATTACTAAAAATTTTGAGCCGGAAACCATTAAATATACAATATTTTCATATCACCGCTCACTAGCATTCGTACCTCGACATGTTCTAGCATATAAAACTCGAGATTTTAAAAAAAATGGACATACAGAATATTTCATATTTACATTTTACAACAACCTTAAATATGATGGAAATTTTCAACAGCCAAAACCAGACCTTCCACTTGACGATTTTTTTTAATGCCACAAATACTAAAATTTGTCCTATACTTGACCAAAAAAAATCGACTGAACAAAGTCTATTGCTCTAACCCCAACGTTAGCAGAATTTTTCGGGACGTGGAAGCCTATTGTCTGGTCATTTTTCATAATGCTGACTCATGCAAATGTTACTTAGAATGCACCATTTTAAATTTTAATTTATACCCGAGCTGAATTAAAATTCTAATTCCACCACTCTCTTCTACGATCATGGGGATGATGATTCGCAGTACATAAGCATTTTTACCCCCCCCCCCCTGTGAGTGAGTATATATATACATATATATATATATATATACATATACATATATATATATATATATATATACATATACATATATATATACATATACATATATATATATATATATATATATATATATATATATATATATATATATATATATATGAGTGGCAGGCACGGGCCTCCGCCCCGATGGCCACGCGCCACAATATCCGCTCGGCGACGGCGGGCTTCGCCCCCCACCCTGCCCCCTGACGACAGTACCCTCGACGTCTCCCTCCCGACGGGCTTCGCCCGCCTCCGTACCCTAATTAAGATTCGGTACATGCGGTCGTAACCGATTGATCGGTGAAAATAAGTCCTCCCAAATAGAGCCCAAACCTACGCAAAGCTAAAAATAATATTCCTATCCAGCTACCAACTTTATATATTCAAATATTATCTATAGTTAAATAAATTAGGCGAAAGAAAATGAACATTATCGTGCATACCTTCAAAAAATTTCGAACCTCATCATGAATATCTTCAACTCATCTTCCAATTCTGAAATGCATCTATCATGACAGGTTAACATGCAACATTGATAAATATGATGGATGATTTCATATAAATTGAATTAGAATGGAGATAAGAATATATAGAACTTCTGATAGTTATTATGAACTTAAAGGATTGGTTGATGCACTCGAACATGAACATCAAAATAAATGGAGACGATGATAAATTTTGAAAGAAAGTGAGAGGAAGTGTTACATCTGATTGGGTTGCATGTTAACATCATCTACCTCCTCCAGGTCCATGAGGAGGTCATGAACAGTCGCCCCATAGGTGAGCGTGGACAACTCCGCAGTCTACAAATGGAAAAGAGAGGTGGACATAATAGATAATAGGTCATGGAAATGGGAAAAAGATAGGGGATTGCGGTAAGGGTTTTCTCTAACTTGCGACACACTTAACACCCATTAACATCACGGAGCAGCAGTGCTATCATTCCTCCACAGAGTGCAAGCACATTAGATTACGAAGAGAAAGGGGCTTCGCCTCTGGGAAAGCCAGATTCGAACCTATAGGTTGTTGATGAAGCTTGGATGAGATTCGGAGGGCTCTGCTGAGCTAGGTAATCTGCAGAACAGCCAAAGAAGAAAGATTATAAATCTTTGAAAGTTGATGTGGATAGAGGAATGCGGGGGCAGGTCGATGTGAGATGTGGCTTGAAGCAACACCTCATATTTGATTCGAGCGGCCATAAGGAATAACCATCTTTCTTGACTACCATCAGGAGCGTCGTAGGTGATGCGGATGAGCGAATAGGGTTGCGGGCAGGAGATGCAAAAAGGTTTGCGGGTTCTTCAGTGACGTACAAGAGTGGCGGCGGTAGTTCATTTCGGCAGCGGCGGCCTAGGTCGGATTCAGACGGTGTTGTTAGACGTTGGATGCAAGCGAGACGGATGCAGGGCGGATTCGTGGGAGAGTGGCAGGAAACCTGGAATGGGGGACGAGCGAAAAGTAGACAACGGGAGGAATGTAGGTTTTTCTGAGCGGGGTCGAAAATATGATATCATGTCGATGGGAAGGAGGGGGAAGATCGGGATTGAGGAGAGAGTACGGGAGTGTTTTTTTTCTTTTTTTTAAACGCGAGCCAAACCCGTTGTTAGCAAATCCCTTCTGTTTAAGATCCAACGGTTATTGTATTATCATACCATCAATTGACGGCCCATATTTATTCTTCTATTTTTGAACTCATGCTATTAGCAAAACTCGATATTTCTTTTTAATATAGTATAGAAGTATAAATATTCGAAGACAAAATTTGTAACAAGCAAAAAAAATTTAAAAAGAGAAGTAAATTTTGCTGAGACTCTGCAAATTCAGAATCACCCGTAGCTAATGTTGCCGCTGCCATTGATGTTAATATTACCACAGTTAGTAATATGAATGCTGTCACCCCCCTTGATCTCAACCCCCTTGCAGCGAGTGAGAAGTATATTGTCTCCGCCATGGATATGAACTCCGTTCACTCCATTCAGCTCCGCATCTCCTCCACGAACGTTAATATTTGTTTTCAGCTCCCCATTGATGTCAATATTTGCAAATCCATCTCTTATAACCAGCATGAATCCTTCTCCACTTCCACGGCGCATGGCAATCAGCTGGCAGCGCCTGCATTCTACAACTGTTCGGCAGCTATCAATGTAGGTGCACTGCCGTTTACATTCTGGGCATTTGGGCTTCTCCTGAGGAGGATAAGAATAAGATGAAGACCTGCTCTCTTCTTCCTCATTGTCATCACCGTTGTATCCACGGCCGCTTCCGCCGGCGTTACTGGTGCTTCCGCCGGCGTTACTGGTGCTTCCGCCGGCGTTACTGGTGCTTCCGCTTGCTTTACTGGTGTTACCGCTGGTCTTATTTGTGCTGCCGGTAAAGTCTTTGCATATGGCCTCCCAAGCTTTATATACGAGCTTGAAAGCCCCATCGGCGGCTGAAGAGCTGTTTTTGTCCGGATGGGTCAAGGCGCGGAGATGCTTGAAGCGCAGCCGGATGGAATCTAGGTCGCCGGAGCGTTGGACATTGAGCAGTCCGTACCAGTCGGTGGTGGCCGGGTACTTGGGATCGAAGGCCGAGTGAATGCGGTAAGCTTCGAGTTGGCCTGCGAGGCCATGGAGGTTTGGGAATAGTCTTTTGGCCTTGAGAGCCATTTGGACGGCGCCGTCGATATCGCCGGCGTTGAACTTGGCCTCTGCTTTCTCCAAGGCTTTCTTAGCTTCGGCCAAGTTGCAATCCATGAAGAGAAGAGGAGAAGGAGAAGGTGAGGGAGTGGTGATGTACTGATGTTTGTGTTATGTTTTTACTTTTTTATATAAGGAAGCTAGAAAGCCATGTTTGCGGTCTTGAAGCGTTTTGGGAAGAGAGAAATAGGGTTATGGGGAGGCGAATGATGAAGGCAGCAGACTCTTCGGCTTTTGTTAAATTCCAGAGGTCTAATCCCTCTGCCTCCCTCCCCTGTCCCCCATCAATAAGATTTGAATGTCACATCCGATTGAGATTACAGAGCGACCCAAAAAAAATAGAAAATAGAAATCCTAATTAATAAGAAAGAGAATTTTGTTTTAACAAAGTTAGTAAATTAGTATTTTAATTTTAGGCGATTGTTAACCGCGACTTATTATTGGCTAGTCGTACTTCAAAATCTTCAAATTTTTCGCGCATTTTAGAAATACGCTTTGTACATGCAATTTCAGGAAAAGTGCTCAACACGAAAGTTGTTGAATGCACTTTAGCAAAAAATATTTGTGACTCCCTCACATCAATGGTGGCTGGATCAGCTGATGAGAGAAAAGACAGAAAATCTCATTTGATTTCTCAATATGAGAATTTCAAAAAGGGTGAACTTGAATCAGTTGCTGAAATATACACAAGACTCAGTGTCATAATTAATGAGCTAAAAACCTTGGAAAAATACATTACATTGACAGAGGTCAATGATAAAATTCTCATTTGTTTCCCTAGCACATGGGATTCAAGAATCTGGTCAATCAGAGAAGTCAGAAGTGTAAATGAGATCTCAACAAAAACTTTGTTGGGCAAGCTCAAATCTTATGAGCAGTTTATCAAAACAAGAAAAGCTGAACAAAAAACTCTACCCTCAGTGAAGATGGAAAAGTGCATTGTTTTTCAAGCTACTGAAGAAGAACAAATTCCAAATAATGAAGAGCTTATGAGTCTTCTAGCAAAAAGATTCTACAAAATGACAAAGAAAAAATTTAGGAGAAAATTTTCAAGGAACAAAGACATAACAAGGTATGACAAGACAACAACTAAAGAAATTATTTGTTATGATTGCTGGAAATTATGGCACATTCTTCCAGAGTGTCCTGAAAATCAAAAGAAAGAAAAGAATAAGTAGAAAGACTACAAGAAGCACTCCAACAAACCCTCTTCCAGTAAACACAAAAAAAGGAGAGGAGTTTTGCAGCTGAAACATGGAGTGATACAGAAACTGAATCTTCATCCAGCTCAAGTGAAGATGAATAAGAAGTAAAAGCTAAAGAAGTCTGTCTGATGGCAATCAATGCATCATGCGGAAATTCTAATACTGAATCTGAGTCTTGGAGGCGATGGGTCCCATTGATGACGTTCAAGACCGTATTAGGGTTGAATAGAGGCATGATGCCAAGATGGAGCCGATATTCAGGTCTTTGGAGGCAGGCACGACTAGGGACTTTTCGTTGAATGACGGGCTGTTATGTTTTAGAGGATAAGTGTATATACCAGCAGGAGGCGAGATTCGAGATGATATTATGACTGATGCACACTACAACCGGTATTCCGTGCACCCGGGTATTACGAAAATGACGGCTGATCTGAAGAGTACTATGTACTGGTCGGGCATGAAGAAGGACATCACGTACTTTGTGAACCATTGCGAGACCTGCAAGCTCGTGAAGGCAAAGTGCAAGAGCCTGGCCGAGTTATTGCAGCCACTCCAAGTGTCCGAGTGTAAGTTAGACGACATAGTCATGGACTTTATACATAGACTTCCCTGATCACACGAGGGGAATGGTTCTATATGGGTGATCATCGACAGGTTGACGAAGGTGGCCAGATTCTTGCCTATCAGGAAGGACACTCCGGTCGGTGTTTTTGTGCAGCAGTTTGTGCAGTAGTTTGTACAATATCGTGGTGTACCCAGGACGATAGTATCAGATCAGGATGGACGGTTTACATCTAAGGAGTGGAGATCAGTCCAGGCCTACTTAGGTACTCGGTTGACGTTTAGTACAACATTCCACCCTCAGACGGACGGGTAGATGGAGCGTACCAACCGGACGCTGGAGGATTTATTATGCCTGTGTATTCTGGACCACAGAGAGCCATGAGAGAGACTGTTGTGCTGATCAAGTTTTATATAACCACAGTCATCAGTCCAGCATAGGTATGGCCCCTTATGAGGCACTGTACGGACGAAGGTGCAGGACTCCATTGTCTTGGATCCAATACGAGAATTCAACGGCCCTGGTCTAGGAGTTTGTGGAGGAAATGGATGCCCAGGTGAGACTGATCTGAGATAGGATGTTAGAGGCACAGAGCAGACATGCTAGGTACTATGATGCTCGGCATCGCCAGGCGGAGTTCCAGGTTGGAGACCAGGTGTTCTTGAAGATCTGTCTGATGCATGGAGTCTCGCGGGTACGCTGGTGGAAGAAGCTCAGTCCGAGATATATGGGGCCCTATAGGATCCTGGAGCGGATCAGCTCGTTGGCTTATAGACTGGAGCTACTGCCGGAGTTGGCGGGATTACACGGCATCTTCTACGTCTCCTCCTTTAGGAGGGCTCTACTACGGTCGGAGCAGCGGATTTCTTCTACGGATGGTCCAGAGCTACTGATCGATCAGTGCACCTGGAGCCGGTCTGGATAGATGACACGGAGGTGTGGGTCTTGCGACGCAAGAAAGTTCCGCTGGTCAAGGTCCTATGGAGGAATCGTGGGCAGGAGGAGCATACTTGGGAACCACTAGATTTGATGCAGCAGAAGTACCAAGAGCTCTTCGTGTCAGGTATAATTTAAGGGATGTTACATTCAATTACTTGCAGTAGAAACCCCACAGGCCTAACCTGAATTTCAGGGATGAAATTTTTATTTTTATGTATTGGGATTTGTAATATCTCTCAAACAACTAGACCCACAGGATGGTTTTTTCATGACTGGGTCATGACAAAACCCTATGAAGCACAAGGAACCAAGTGAGCTTAGGCATGAGGGTGAAAACCACCTCGGTCTGCAAATAGTAAATTCCAAACATCAAACTTAGGGTTTGACTTTAGGGATTCACCTTGATCCTTTGACCATACCATAACATCCCTAACCCATTAGGAGGTACATTGGAGCCATTAAGACCCATTAGGGTCAACTAAAACTGTCAAATGGACCCAAGTCAACATTAGCCCTAAATTGGTCAAGGTGCCTTAATAAGGGGTAACTTGCCTCTAATGTGCCCAAGTGACCCTACCCAGACCATCCTAGCCCTTAGTGGAGGCCAAAGGATCACTAACCACCCATTAGGGTCAATTAGGTCATCCAATGTGGCCTAGGGTTGGGCTAACCCACATTAGGTCAATTTAATCCAAATAGGCTAACTCAAGCTCAAACACAAATCCAGTTGGGCTAACCTCATTTTAATTATTCATATGGGTTAATGTGGTGCTTTTGGGCTGAAATAGTTATCTAAATCGATCATGGTGACTTGGAGAGAAAAAAATGAGAATTTTCCCCAATTTTAGAGAGAGAAAGTGAGCTTTAATAGCCATGGAAGGCCAAGGGCCTCCTCAATCCTCCTCCCATGGCAAGGTCCCTACTCCCTGGTCAGTTAGGAGATGATTGACAACCATGGACAACCACCAAAATGGCTGAAATCAATTTTCTCCAATTAGGAAGAGAGAGAAAGATGGGTCAATAATAGCATGAAAGGTGAAACCCCCACAAATCTCCTCATTGATGGCTGGATTCAACTCCTCAGGAGTATGAGAGGAGTTTCCAGCATTTTCCAGATCACCAAGGGGCTGAATTCATTATGAATTCAGTTACCTGAAATTCACCATTAATGGTGAAAATGGGAATTCATGCCCCGACCCTTCCTCTCCCCAATTGAAGTCCTTATCATCTTCACGTCCTCACAAGGAGCAAAAACACTCATTCCCCTGAAGAAATCGAGCCCTCTGAGTAGGAGATAGCAGAGCACCCACAAGCTCCAAAAATAGCCATACCAGACCGATGATCGACAAGGATATAAGCATGCTCTCAGGTCTGGTTCTTCTCCTCTCTCTTTCAGTGGTAGAATCTATATCAACTAGGGTGTGTAATCGAGCTGAGTTGCGTCGATTTTGAGCTTCAATTTACATGAATTATTGCGAGTTTGTCAGAAACCGCCCCTCCGGCGGCCTTCCGGCGATAGCCATCACCTCAACGAAGGTGGTGGTGGTGGTGGCCGGCCAGGGAGGGGGATGGATCACCGACAAATGCTCTGAAAATAGCTCCAGGTCGGGCTGATCGTGGCCATTGGCTGGAGGAGGAAGACAGTCTTCGGGTCGTTGATCAAATCTTTTATAAAATATTCTGAATATAAATTATTAAATAGTGTATTTATTTAACCCTTAATGTGCACCTTCTTAAATCAGTAAAATAATGCCCTTCGGTGATGAACCATGAAAAACGCCGAACATGAAAAAGGTAGCCCTTGGGGTCTAAATTAATTCAAATTTTTTTTCAACCCATGTGGACACCTGGTCTGACCACAACACTCAAAAATAGTGCAGCCTATACATAGGATGATCAGAAATTCAAATGGGTGCCCCCACTGTTCCTTTTGTCCAAATGACCGTAAATTTGGGCCAATAACTTATCTTGTTAGGTCTAGGTCATATCCAAAAATTGGAATTTTTGGAAATATTTTTCCTAAAGTTTTATAGAAGTTAAATAAATCAAATGAGATTTATTTCAAGTGGTAAATGTCTTTAAAATTCACCAAATATTTGTGGGAGGCTTTTAGTGTCATGATAGGACTCTGGTTAAACTCTCAGCACATTTGGGCTTGATTTGAGTAGTGGGTGTTGCAAACAATATTTGGTCAATTGGGCAATATTTGACCTAGGGATTTCTTGGGGGTGCTTGAGGAGATTAAGTGGTCTCCCCCCATCCCCTTGTGGTTAAACTTAGGTCACACACTTAAAATGTCATTATACACCACCTCATGGAAGTCTGTGAAAATGGTTCTAGGATGGTTTGGCCATGAGGCCTAGTGTAAACCCTAAAGGTGTACTTTTGGAGTTACTAAAGCACATATGGTCAACCCTCCATAGAAGTCTGTGAAAATTTGCATTTGAGTTTTATTCTTGTTGTTATCACTTGAGAAATTTTATGAGAATTTTTGAGAATATTTATACATTTATTTCTCAATTAATTTAAATACGGGTCCTTTACTTTATTACTAAAATGAAGTGTCAAATATTTTGAAAATGCCTTGAAATCTTTCTAATGATGTCTTTATGATAAAAGTATCCCCTGTAAATTTCGGTATAATTTTTGGATGAGTATTTTGGGTAGATTATTCACAATGCGTCCTAATTCAATTAGGATAATATAAATTATTATGCTGGTCATTATAATTTGGAAAAATATAAATCTTGGTCAGACAGCTCTGAAAGTGCAGCTAGATCTGATATACTCTAGAGGGGGGTGAATAGAGTATATGATGCTTGAAAACTTTTTACAACAATTTTTGTAATGTGAGTGAGCAGGGAAGCAATGAATAAATCTAATCACAGAATTAAACTAATTACAAACTAAACACAAAGCAATCACATCCAGAAACAAAAATAAAGACAAGCAAAACCAGATGACACAAGGAAATATAGTGGTTCCCCTAAACTTAGGTATATCCACTCTTCTACCACCCTAGGTAGGAATCCACTGCAGGATGAGTTGATCAGGTGTCCTGGGCACCAATGAGCTTTTGATAAGGTGCTCAAAAACCAAATCAGATTTTTTGATCAGGTGTCTTGCCACCAATGAGCTTTTGACAAGGTGCTCAAAAACCAAACTCAAACTTTTGAAGGGAGTTTGAGAAACCCTTTACAGAGATGGGGGTGAGAGAGTGATGGAAGTCTTCTCTTTCTCAAACAGCTGAGAAGACTATGTGGATTGATGGTGTCAAAGCTCCCCCTGAGTCCTTGAGATCTTCAGGAAAAGAAGCTTTGATGTAGGGTGATAGGCCTTCACAAGTTGAGCTCCAGCAAAAGATGATTTCAGCAACAGCTGAAATTTTGGATGTCTGGAGTCTTGAAAGATGTTGGCCTTGAACACTTAGAAACTAGAGAGATCTGAAGATTTCAGAAAAATTTGATCTCCTTGGATGTGTGTTCTTGAGAATTCTTTGAGACAGAATATTTTTGTTCTTGTTCTGAAGCTTACTGATGTCTGTCTGTGTGTGTCTGTGTGTCTGTGTATCTGTAATCTATATGAGATTCAAAAATTCTTCTCTTTTATTCTCTGGTACAGAATGGAAAAACATCCTCTGTCAAGAATAGCCGTTGGCCTGCATTAATTGCATCCTTAATTGCAAAATGTCTTCTGGAGAAAAGTCCATAGAAATATTCCTTGAAAATCCCTTGAAACTTGGTCCAGAAATAAATGAAAACGGTTAGAAAATCTTCTGAATTAATTGCAGAATAACTCCTTGACTGATTTGAATTTGAATCTAAAAACATCCTTGAAGTTATCTGAAAACGTCGAACTGAGCTCTGCTATCGTCGAACTGAGCTCAGCGATATAGATTTATACTGCAACAAAATATCGTCGATCTGAGCTCAAAGATCGTCGAACTGAGCTCAGAGATAGATATCCAAAGCTGAGTCAAGATCGTCGAACTGAGCTCACCGATCGTCGAATGGAGTCCGACGATATGATGAGGTTGAGCTCAGCGATCGTCGAATAGAGTTCGACGATCTGTCGAAGTTGAGCTAGACGATCGTCGATCGGAGTTCGACGAATCGTCGTGCTGAGCTCGACGATATGACTTAGTCTCAAACTGCAAAAGTCTTGGTCTTGAGGGCAGCTTCCAAACTTAGACTTCTAACCCTTAGACTCAATTCTAATTGACATTTTGAGCTATACAGGAGGTCAAACATTTGTTACCTAGAGACATAGTGATCCTGACCCAAATTAGTAATAGGGTGTTCCAACAATCTCCCCCTATTTGGGTTAGGATTACTATTTACAGGGTTTGGAAAAATTAAATAACATACAAGCAGCAATACAGAGAAGTAAAAAGAAAAGCTGGACATGCAGAACCACAGATATATATATATATATATATATATATATATATATATATATATATATATATATATATATATATATATATATATCATCCCAGATAATAACCAGAAGTCAGAGAGATTGTCACCTTACATAATCATTTCTTTTCCTTGCCCTTAACAAGTTTGATTTCTCTATTGGGGTTGAGGGCTTCTTTCTTTGATCTAGTATCATCTGCTGCACCTAAAGTGGTTTGCTGTTTGGGCCTGGGAACTACAGCTTCAGGATGCAGTTCCATGTACCTGTCAGAATCAAAAAATTTGCTTGATGCATATCTTTACAACTCTTTCTTTCTCTGTTCAGACATTGTAGAGATGTTAGAGGAATCCCTTCCTTGCTCTTTAGCTTTCTTGATCTGATCCAGTGCAACAAGTTCTTTCATTCTTGCAGTCCAAGCTGCTGGATTGTTCTCAGGGTCTTCAAAGGGTACTGGTGGCTCATATCTATTAGAAGGATTGTCTTGAGGAGGCCTGGATGAAACAGTTTCCTTCAACTTATAGGGAAAAGGACCAGATGTGGTGTTAGATGAAATTTATCCTTCCCTGGAGTATGGATGTTGCCTGGAGTATCCTTTAGAGTAAACCTGCACTTCTCTTTGATTGCCTCTGTATCCTCCTCTCCTGGATTGAGAACCCCTGGATTGGCTTCCCCTATGGTAGGATCTAGCATGTGGCTGATAGGGGGCTTGGCTTCTAGCAGGGGGTTGAGCAGCAGAACTCCCACCTGCACCTGCATCAGGAGGAGGTGGTGAAGGAGGATGAGAGTGTTGGAGTTGAGAAGAGCCCTTTTCATATTTCCTTTTCTTTTTCATTGCCTTGAGTTGGTTCTTAGAGTACTGCATCCAGTGCTCAGTGATGGGGCAATCATGAAGAATATAGTATGGTATATCATTGTTATCTTTGATCTTGGCAGGAGGTACTCTCTTCATGGCTTTGCTCCTTGCCTTTCTTTTCCTGGCAATGGTAGCAGAAGAATCATCAGAGTCTGTTTTGAACTCATCACTTTCAGAACTCTGATTATCATACAGGGCATCAATCTTCTTCATTAAATCTTTCTTGAGCTGTATAGAAGCAGATGAGACAGCAGAGGGTGTAGCAGCAAAGGTTGAAGCAGTAACAGTAGTGACAACAGCAGATACAGAAGGTGTTGCAATTGAAGTAGAAATAGTAACAACAGCAGCAGATACTACAGGTTCTTGAGAAGTAACAACAGCAGCAGCAACAGATTCACTAACAACAATATCAGTAGTAGAAATATCAGCAGAAAATTCAGAAGGCTCAAACTCATGTGCCTCTGTCATAAGGATCTCCTTAGTGATTGGCTCAATAATAGTAATAGGAGTAGCAGCAGTAGTATCAAAACTTTCAGCAGCAGGAGGGGCAGCAACATCAGAAACAACAGCAATGCTTTCATCAGAAGTAGCAGCAGCATAAACTGAGTGGACAAATGAAGTGATGATGCTGGGGTCACAGCAAGAGAATGGCACAAGGGCCTTGGACAGATCCTCTAGGGGCTGGATAGCATTTGTCTCTGGCAGACATCTGAAATATATAGAATGCTGAGAGCAAAGACCTGAGGTCTATTGCAAAGACTGCAGCAGGATCTTGAGAAACAGCAGCATGAGCAGTAGCAGATTCAAGAACTGAAGAAACAGCAGCAGACAGGCTCACTGAAACAACAACAACAGCAGCAGCAGCAGGCAGACTCACTTCATAGGGCATCTCCCCCTGCCTAGATTCAGACATGGCTGGATCAAGGCACACTGCTGAAGGGGCTGCCTGAGGGAAGAGAGAGGAGAGCCTGGCAGAAAGGGTTGCCACTGACAGGAGTAATGGAGCCAAGGAGGTCTCCAAAAGAAGAGATAGCCTGGGGGCTAGCAATTCATACAGCCTGTCAGCAAGGGCTGGAATATCTACTTGCTCAGTAGTGACTGGAGCAGAGGTAGAGGATGGAGGAGTAGCTGTTGGTGAGGGTAGTGGAGAGCTGGAGTAGTGGGGCAGGGATGGTTGAGGTGTGGGTAAAGTGGATATGGAGGACATTGAGATGGAGATAGATGAGGTGAATGTGGGTTGTTCAATGATGTCTTGCAGAAGAGCTTGATAGGATGTTGAGGATGAGGGTAGCTCAGGAGGAGAGGATGGTGAATCATCCATAAAGGAATCTTCAATGAGGGTGAAGGATGGATTGGAGGGTGATGAAGTGGCAATGACTGTTGGAGGGTAGGTGAATAATTGATGGAATTGGTCTTCTGGGAGTGGAAGAGTAGGGACTGGAGATGGTGTAGATGTTGGAGAGGGGCTGGAGATGATGATGGTGGATGGAGTTTGAATGGTAGATGGAATGAGAAGAGATGGAATTAGAGGAGGAGGAGGAGCATCAACAGGCAGGTCATCTGCAGGGGCAGAGACCTGTGAGGAAGTGACTCTGAGAGTCCTGGTGCCTGAAGGAGTGCTGGAGGAGGGCCTGCTGGGCTTGATGATTTGTCTGTCCCATTTACCAAAAAGGGCACAAGACAGTCTCTTGGATGCATTAATGTGGGTTCTAGAGGAGACCAGCAATGCAGAGCACCTATGCTGCAGAAACACCCCTAGAATTCTTCCAAAGTTCACAAAACTTTTGTTGATCTTCTTCTTAATGAGGTCAAAGAATACCTCTCCCCAATTCAGATTCTTCCCGTCTACTAGGGCTCCCATTAGGAAGAGCTGATACCTGGAGATTGTATCATGAGCAGAGTGCTTAGCCAGTAGGACTTTCCCAACTACATCGGCCAGGAATCTGTATTTCACAGAAAGATTCTTTTTCAATAGCTTGTTAGGGTTAGCCTCAGAATGACCCATTCTGGCAAGCAAGTCAGCAAATTCTTCTCCAGACAAATCAGCAGTATCTCCACTAGTTCTCAACTCAAAAACCTTTGTTAAAATTGCTGGGGTCAGAGGTACCTGTGTGCCAGAGATTGATCCAACAATGGTGTTGTTGTCCTGATTGTGGGCAGTGTAGACCCATTCCTTAATCTCATCAGAGGCAAGCTTAATCCTTGTAGTCATGATTGCAGTAAATTTCTGCTCTTTAAATAACTCTATGATGTCCTGAAAGACCTGGTCTGTTGTGCTGAAGGATTCCATATCGATGTCGAAGCCAGCATCAAACTTCATTGCGGCTAGAACAGCAACAGACATAGCCATAGTTACCTGTAAAGATTCAACAAACAAAACGACCAAGTGTAGAAGTGTTTGGAGGGAAAGAAAGTTCTTGCAGAGAAATCGAAAGCGCAAAGGAGAACGACGACGAAAAATGAATTTTATATTAGGGTTCGACGCGGAAAAGGAAAGATCGTTGAACTCAGTTCGACGATCGAGGCTTCTAAAGGAATCTGAAGAGTCTTCCACATCGTCGATCTCCGTTCAACGATATTGGAGAGCGTCGAGCTCTGTTCGACGATCGTTCAGAGAACAAAATCGTCGAGCGCCATTCGACGATCGTTGACCGGAAGAGATAGTTCATACTATCTGAGAAACGCTGAACTCAGGTCGAAGAATTCAGAAATCGTCGATCTCCGTTCGACGATCTGGGGGAAAATCGTCGAGCGCAGTTCAGAGATCAGAAAAACTCTAGACACTAAGAAAAATCAAGATATTTGTCTAGTCTTGGTCAATTTTTAAGCTTTTAAGATCTTGGATATTATTTAAGACTTCCTCCATCTAACATTCCTAACTGATTTAGGAATAAGGTGTGTTTCTTTTCATCCAAGGGCTTGGTGAAAATATCTCCCCTTTGTAAATCAGTTGGGATATATTGTAGTTCAATTTTATTCTTTTCAACATTATCCCTTAAGAAATGATGCATAATCTCTATGTGTTTTGTCCTACTATGGAGGACTGGATTTTGAGCTATAGAAATAGCACTGGTGTTATCACAAAAGATTTTAGACTTCTCTAAGTTGTAGTCATAGTCTAGGAGTTGATTTTGAATCCACAAGATTTGTGAGCAACAACTGGCTGCAGCCATATATTCAGCTTCAGCAGTTGAAGTTGACACAGAAGTTTGTTTCTTACAAAACCAGGAGACAAGTCTGTCACCAAGGAACTGACAAGTTCCACTGGTGCTTTTCGTGTCAATTCTGCATCCAGCATAGTCAGCATCAAAAAATCCAGTTAAATCAAATGCTGAGTCTTTTGGATACCAGAGACCTAGATTTGGACAACTTTTAACATACCTGAGAATCCTCTTTACTAGTGTTAGGTGTGACTCTCTAGGGCTTACTTGGAACCTAGCACATATACATGTATCAAACATTATATCTGGTCTACTAGCTGTAAGGTACAGTAAAGAGCCAATCATTGCTCTATAAGTTGTCTGATCAACAGGTTTCCCATGTTCATCAGCATCCAATACAGCATTAGTAGGCATAGGTGTTTTCATACAAGATGCTTCAGACATGCCAAATTTCTTAACCAATTCATTTGCATACTTGGTTTGAGAAATGAAGATGCCTTCAGCATGCTGTTTGACTTGCAATCCTAGGAAGAATGATAGCTCACCCATGCTACTCATTTCAAATTTAGAATGCATTAGGTTGGAAAACCTTCTGCACAATTTGGAGTCAGTAGAACCAAAAATAATATCGTCTACATAAATCTGTATTAGTAGGGTATGAGACTTATGGGTTCTAATGAAAAGAGTTTGGTCTACTCTACCCCTTATAAATCCATTTTCCAAAAGAAAGCATGTTAGGGTCTCATACCATGCTTTAGGAGCTTGCTTGAGACCATATAATGTTTTGTTTAATCTAAAAACATAATCAGGATAAGTTGGAGAGATAAAACCTGGAGGTTGTCTGACATAAACTTCCTCTTTGATGTCTCCATTTAGGAATGCACTTTTGACATCCATCTGATATACCTTGAAGCATTTATATGCTGCACAAGCTAAAAATATTCTGATGGCTTCCAATCTTGCAACAGGTGCAAAAGTCTGGTCATAGTCTATTCCTTCTTCTTGAGAGTATCCCTGAGCAACTAGCCTTGCCTTGTTCCTTACAATTACTCCTTGATCATCCAGTTTGTTTCTGAATACCCACTTTGTTCCAACAATGGAGTGATCCTTAGGCTTCGGCACTAGTTCCCATACTCTGTTCCTCTCAAATTGATGCAACTCTTCTTGCATTGCAATGATCCAGTGTGGATCTTGCTCTGCATCTTGAATGGACTGAGGTTCAATTTGAGATAGGAAGCAGGTGTGCAACAGGTTTTGGTTGACCTGATTTCTGGTTTGCACACCAGCTGAGATGTCTCCAATTATTTGGGAAATTGGATGGTCTCTTGAGGTTACTAAATCAATAGGAGGTGTTGATTGTTCACCAACCAGTATTGTTGTTTCCTCTTGTGGTACAACAATTGGCTCTTCAAGTTGTTCTTCAATATGTTTAGCACTGTCTTCATCTTCACTGCTTTCATCTCTTTGAGTAACCTGCAACTTATTCTAGTCTTCAACTAGAGAATGTTCCTGCAAAGGTTCTATGGTAGAAGGGATCTTCTCCTTGAAAGACATGTTAGATTCATCAAATGATATATGAACAGATTCCTCAATTTATAGAGATGATTTATTATAGACCCTATAAGCCTTGCTGATCATAGAGTATCCCAGAAACACTCCTTCATCTGCTTTAGCTTGAAATTTTGCTAAGTATTTCTTGTCATTATTATGTATGTAGCAAATACAACCAAAGACTCTAAAATAATCAACTTTAGGTTTCTTCCCTTTGAGTAATTCATATGGAGTCTTTCCTTTAGTTTATGTATCAGACTTCTATTCAGCACATAGTTGGAGGTGTTCACTGCCTCTGCCCAAAAGGATAGAGGTAGATGAGCATCTGACAACAATATAGTGGCAGATTCAATAAGAGTTCTATTTTTCCTTTCAGCTACCCCATTTTGTTGAGGAGTTCTAGGAGCTGAGAAAGTATGCCTGATACCTTCACTCTGACAGAACTCTTGCATAAGAAGAGAATCAAACTCTGTCACATGATCACTTCTGATCAGGGCAATGTGAGTATTGAACTCAATCTGTATACATTTGAGAAACTCTGTCAGACACTTAAAGTTATCAGACTTCTTCCTTAGAAAGAACACCCAAGTGAATCTAGAGAAGTCATCTACAACTACTAAAGTGTAAGATTTCCCTCCTAGGCTTTGTACTGTGATGGGTCCAAAAAGATCCATGTGTAACAGATACAATATCCTAGGTGAATCACTCTTATTAAGTGACTTAAAGCTGTTTTTAGTTTGCTTGCCTAATTGACAAGCCCTGCAGAGTCCTTCCTTCTTGTAGGGGCCAGAAGGTAGTCCTCTAACAAGGTTGTCCTTGGATAACCTAGCAATAGTTCTAAGGTTTAGGTGTCCTAGTCTCTTATGTCATAAAATGTTTGGTCTACAGACAGAATTAAACAGGCAAATATCTACATCAGTTGAAAGAAAATCTACTAGATAGATGTTACCTTTCCTTTTACCTGTCAACACAGTTGTGTTGTCCTCTGACTTGATTTTGCATAATGTTTTGCTGAAGGTCACCTGGTAGCCTTCATCACACAGCTGACTGATGCTTATTAAGTTGTGCTTCAGTCCTTCCACATAAGCTACCTTCTTGAATGTTACTGATCCAATCTGGACTGCACCATGTCCTTTAGTCTGTCCAAAGTTTGAATCACCAAAGATAACTTTGGGTCCAAGCTTGGCTCTAAAGAAAGTGAGGTTGTCCTTGTTCCCTGTCATGTGCTTAGAGCACCCACTATCCAAGTACCATTGCTGTTTAGATGTTGGATAGATCTTCACCTGCACATAAAATAATTCATTTATTTTTGACCCAGTTTACCTTGGGTCTAGGTTGATAACCTTTAAATTCTGAAATAAAGGACATCCCAGGTTGACTCTTATATCCTTCAGGATGATATCTCCTTGGAGGTATAATCCATTCAGTATAAGGGTTAAAAATTTGGGATGAAGGACCCTTAGGATTGGATTTTGATTTGCCCTTGAAAAAATTTCCAGAGCTCTGACCTCTGTTCGACGATCTTGGAGCTGCGTTTGACGATCTTGAAGCTGCGTTCGACGATCTTGGGTCAGATCGTCGAGCTCCGTTCGACGGTCGACTATAGTAGAGTTCAGGGACTTGAGATCGTCGACCTGAGTTCGACGATTTTGCCTGAGATCGTCGATCTGTGTTCGGCGATCGTTGATCTCCGTTTGGCGATCGTCGATCTCCGTTCGACGATTTCTGCCGGGACTTAGTTTTCTGGGGCAGATCTGAATTTTTCCTAGCTACCTCTACAACTCCCTTTCCTTTATTAGAAATGAATTTGATTGGAGTTGTTAGAACTATGCGTTGGCTGGATGAAGCACCCTAGCCAGTGTACTATTAAATCTGGAGTTCACTGTGCTTGTGATGTCCATCAGCTTGATGCTTCTCCCATTAAGGGATTCTTCAAGCTTCTTGGCCTCATATAGCTCACTTTTCAGTGAAGCTATCTGCTCGCTACAACACTCCAACTCCTGAGAGAGTTTGAGGTTTTCTGACTTTAAAGTATTATGTTCAGATAAATGATTTCTGAGAGAGATAATTTCTTTCTCAGATTTTAGCAGATCTAAACACAGTGCTTTAAATTCAGATTTAAAGTCCTCTGAATTAAAATCAAAAGAACTAATTACCTGTTCTTCTTCAGGTTGAGTCTCTAAGTCTGACTCTGACTGCTCTTCTTCTGAATTATGTTGTGAGGCATTGATTGTCATCATGCAGAACTCTTTCTCTTCTACATCATCCTCATCATCACTGGAGCTGGATGAGACTTCTGACTCCTCTTCAGTCTCACTCCAGGATTCAGCAACAAACCCCTTTTTTGTATGTTTGTTTTTGCTTGATGAGGATTTTCCATTGCCATTCCTCTTGGATTCTTTCTCCTTTCTTCTTTCTTTCTTGTCCCTTCTGTCCTTGTTTTTGTTTTCTGGACAGTCAGGAACTATGTGCCCTAGTTTCCTGCAACCAAAGCAAACAATTTCTTTATTATTAATTGACTTGTCATACCTTGGCTTATCATGCTCCTTGTATGATCTCCTTCTGAAGTCCTTTCTGGCCATCTTGTAAAATCTTTTGGCCAACAGACTGAGCAGTTCATCATTGCCTGTGACTTTGTTTTCAGGCTAATCTTCAGTTGCCTTGAAGGCTATGATCTTCTCTTTTCTTGTGGCTGGTGAGGCAGCCTTCTGTTCTTCTTCTCTATTTTTGATGAGTAGCTCATAAGATTTGAGCGTACCCAATAGAGCTTCAGTGGTGATCTCATTCAAACTTCTGGCATCCTTAATTGGCCAGATTCTTGAATCCCAAGTGCTAGGGAAGCACATTAGAATTTTGTCATTGAGTTCAGTTAGTGAGATCTCTTTGTCCAATGTCCTGAGTTCACTGACTATTAGACTGAGCCTGTTGTACATATCTCTCACTGACTCAGTTTCTCCCTTTTTGAAATTCTCATATTGAGATATGAGGTGAGATCTCCTGTCTTTTCTCTCATCAGCTGAGCCTGAGACTATTTCAGAGAGTTTGTCCCAAATCTCCTTTGCTGAATTGCATTCAGCCACTTTTGAAATATGTCATCAGACATTGTCTGGGCTAAGATGTTCATAGCCTTGGCATCAGCTACTTTCCATTTCTTGATGTCAGCATCTGTTCCTGATGGAGGTGGAACAACATTTGTATTTGAGTTCTCTGGAGGTCTTGGACACACTATCAAAACAGAGTTAAAAATATCCTCGTCAATAGAATTCATGTATAATCTGATCCTTGCTTTCCAAAGTACAAACTTGAATAAATTGCACACTGGAGGTCTGGTGCTAGCATAATCTTTGTTTTGGGCCATGATTTGTGAAAACAGAATCTAATACTAAATTCAAAAGGAAACAGATCTAACTAGAGATCTTTGGGTTCAGGTGTTAGCCTGTGCAACCACCAATGTGTGGTATGTTTAACCAACCTCGCTCTGCTACCAATTGAAAGTGAAGCTAGATCTGATATACTCTAGAGGGGGGTGAATAGAGTATATGATGCTTGAAAACTTTTTACAACAATTTTTGTAATGTGAGTGAGCAGGGAAGCAATGAATAAATCTAATCACAGAATTAAACTAATTACAAACTAAACATAGAGCAATCACAGGCAGAAACAAAAATAAAGACAAGCAAAACCAGATGACACAAGAAAATATAGTGGGTCCCCTAAACTTAGGTACATCCACTCTTCTACCACCCTAGGTAGGAATCCACTGCAGGATGAGTTGATCAGGTGTCCTGGGCACCAATGAGCTTTTGATAAGGTGCTCAAAAACCAAATCAGATTTTTTGATCAGGTGTCTTGCCACCAATGAGCTTTTGACAAGGTGTTCAAAAACCAAACTCAAACTTTTGAAGGGAGTTTGAGAAACCCTTTACAGAGATGGGGGTGAGAGAGTGATGGAAGTCTTCTCTTTCTCAAACAGCTGAGAAGACTATGTGGATTGATGGTGTCAAAGCTCCCCCTGAGTCCTTGAGATCTTCAGGAAAAGAAGCTTTGTTGTAGGGTGATAGACCTTCACAAGTTGAGCTCCAGCAAAAGATCATTTCAGCAACAGTTGAAATGTTGGATGTCTGAAGTCTTGAAAGATGTTGGTCTTGAACACTTGAAACTAGAGAGATCTGAAGATTTCAGAAAAATTTGATCTCCTTGGATGTGTGTTCTTGAGAATTCTTTGAGACAGAATATTTTTGTTCTTGTTCTGAAGATTACTGATGTCTGTCTGTGTGTGTCTGTATATCTGTAATCTATATGAGATTCAAAAATTCTTCTCTTTTATTCTCTGGTACAGAATGGAAAAACATCCTCTGTCAAGAATAGCCGTTGGCCTGCATTAATTGCATCCTTAATTGCAAAATGTCTTCTGGAGGAAAGTTCATAGAAATATTCCTTGAAAATCTCTTGAAACTTGGTCCAGAAATAAATGAAAACGGCTAGAAAATTTTCTGAATTAATTGCAGAATAACTCCTTAACTGATTTGAATTTGAATCTAGAAACATTCTTGAAGTTATCTGAAAACGTCGAACTGAGCTCTGCTATCTTCGAACTGAGCTCAGCGATATAGATTTATACTGCAACAAAATATCGTCGATTTGAGCTCAAAGATCGTCGAACTGAGCTCAGAGATAGAGATCCAAAGCTGAGTCAAGATCGTCGAACTGAGCTCACCGATCGTCGAATGAAGTCCGACGATATGATGAGGTTGAGCTCAGCGATCGTCGAATGGAGTTCGACGATCTGTCGAAGTTGAGCTAGACGATCGTCGATCGGAGTTCGACGAATCGTCGTGCTGAGCTCGACGATATGACTTAGTCTCAAACTGCAAAAGTCTTGGTCTTGAGGGCAGCTTCCAAACATAGACTTCTAACCCTTAGACTCAATTCTAATTGACCTTTTGAGCTATACGGGAGGTCAAACATTTATTACCTAGAGACATAGTGATCCTGACCCAAATTAGTAATAGGGTGTTCCAACAAGCTCCTAGGAATAACATAGTGCTCTGGAAATTTTATGGGATCATTTAGATGGATATTTACATTACCTCCTTCACAAGTTGCCCTAGAGACAAATTATATTGTAATTTCAAATAAATAGTGAAATGACATTAGAAAATTATGAAATTTATACCCTGATGATACTTAGGCTCCGTTTGGGGGGACTTATTTTCACCGGTCAAGCGGTTACGACCGCATGAATCGGACCACAATTAAGCTTCGATTCATGCGGTCGTAACCGCTTGACCGGTGAAAATAAGTCCCCCCAAACGGAGCCTTAGTCAATAAGAAGCTCTGGAAATTTTTATAGGGTCATTTCATGAGATAATCTTATAGTTCATGTTCAAAGTCATAGGAGGAATAATTTTCGGAAAATTAAAATAAAGGCTAATTTAATTAGGAAAAATAGCTAATTCTGGTTTGAGGCTTAATATATCATGGTAGACCCACAATAATAATTTTAAGGTTGTAGACAAGTATTCAAAGTGTTTACCTTCGAACGCTTTGGATCGATCACATGGTCTGCATATAGTGAATTCGAGGTTTCGAGGTAGAACAGTACACCATACATCGGTGAAATTATAGTGGGTCTACCAGGTTTGGGTGAAGTCATGATAAGGTCACCCTTAAGGCCAAGTCCAGAGTAGATTAGGTAATTTGGAGATGGGGTTGTACTCAGGGCCTACAGTATATCGTCTTCTCCCGAGGAATATGTTGGATCCCTAGTTGGATTTGAGCTAGGTTCACTAAGTTAGGATCATCTGACCCAACATGTATAGCCAGGGTCATGGTTATGTCGCAGAGTCTAGGCCAAGTCCTTAGAGTCAACACTACATGGACCAGCCATCAACAGACTGCATAAAGACTCAAGACTTAGAGAAATTTCAGGACTCGGGAAATGAGTTTGACGTTCGTCGAACTCAGGTCGACGAAAGTCGTGCTCAGCTCGACGAACTCAGAGACAATTCTCTGAGTCGAGCTCGACGAACTTGGTACTCAGGTCGACGACTTATGGACACACTACTTCAACATTTTAAATCCAGAATTTCTCTAAACTCCAGTCGACGAACTTAGTTCTCAGCTCTACAATCTATGGGTATTCTACTTCAACATCTTATTCCAGAAACAACTAAGTATTCAAAGTCCAGGATCACACTCCAGTCGACGAACTCACCTTCTCAGCTCGACGACCTTAGACCACAATCTTGGCAAGAATTATTAAGTAGAAGTTAGAAGTTCTCAGCTCGACGAAACTAGTTCTAATGTCGACGAACCCAGTTTTGAGGTCGACGATTTCTGGACATGTTACTTCAACATTCTCAAGTCCAAGAAAACATGGAGTTCTGTTATTCAGTCAACAAAGTTATATTCTCAGCTCGACGAACTTGATGCACAGAATTGACGGGTCTAAAGAAAGCAGTTGTCAGTTCTTAGGTCGACGATCTTGGATCTCAGCTCGACGAACAAAGATTATCTAGTCGACGAACTTGACTTCTCAGGTCGACGAACTCTGAATCCAGGACGACGAATTCTGCTCAGCGATTTCTATGAAGTGGCAGACTTAGATATTTTCACCCTTCTGTCCTTATTCTATTGCAAGAATTCCTGAGTAATTAATACTAAAATATTCTCTGAATATTACCGTTAGAAGCAGCATTGATTACGGTCTTCATTAGGATTATTGCTTGCTGTTTTTCAATGGGACGGTTGGGGAAATTAATCAATGCAAAATATTCTCCAGGCCGTCAGCAATGAATGCAGAAGAGATTCAAATGGAAAATGGAAAATTTACATAGAAAATATAAAAAGGATTTTTTCATCTCTCTTGATAAGAAGACAGGATACAGACGATAATGCACAGTTATCTGGAATAGCATAACAATCACACAATAATACAAAATACAGTGATACAGAGAAACAAGCCCTAGATCAGAGAAACATCAGCAAGCTGAAGAAGAAAGAAGAACATATATTCAAGATCAAGAGTCTTCTTCCTTCTTCTTCGCAGGATACTTCAAAGGATAACCAATACTCTATCAGTCAAGAAGTTCCTGGATACTTTCTGGTCAAGGCTACAAGTTTGAAGACCTATCACCCTACAGCAAAGCTCCATCTTTCCTAAATCATTCAATATCTCAGGGGGAATTCTTTACTAAAATCAAGATCCACAAAAGTCTTCTCAGTTATTTTTGAGAAAGAGAAGACAAAATCATTCTCTCATCCCCACTGTATAAAGGGTTATTAACTCCCTTCAAAAGTTATTTCTGGTTGCAAGTCACCTGATCAAAAGACTTGAGGTTTGGTTTTTGAGCACCTGATCAAAAGCTCATTGGTGGCAGTCACCTGATCAAAAACCTGAGTGGATTCCTACCAGGGTGGTAGAAGAGTGGATGTACCCAGGTTGGGGAACCACTATAAATTCTTGTGTTGTCTGTGTTGCCCTTTTCTTTTGTTCTTGCTGTGGCTGTGCTAATTAGGTTTGCTGTGTTTGTGATATTTTATATTTGCTAATCCTGTATTAGATCAGATTATTTCAGGACTAAGGTTTATTTACAGTAAAAGTTTTAAAAACCTCAAGATACTCTATTCACCCCTCCCCCCTCTAGAGTATAGCAGATCTAACCCCTAACTTTCAATTGGTATCAGAGCAAGGTTCATTTGGTTGTACAAGTTAACCCTTGAACCAAAGATCCTGAGTTAGATATATTTTTTATTTCTATTAAGATTATACACACAACATGACACAGAATAAAGACTATGCAAGCACGAGACCTCCAGTATGCAATCTGAATAAGTTTGTCCTCTGTAAGGCAAGAATTAAATTCTATATGAACTCTATTAAGGTACACGTTGAGAAGGAATTGTGGAAGTAGTAACCACAATCTAAACCATCATGTCGCCGCGTCGGGTGTACGAGCGCAACAACGCCACTGTAAGAAACTCCAATTCTTTTTGACTAGACATATCAAGTAGACTACACTATGAATGTTCATGAAATACCGTATCGAATATTATAGCTGCACTCAAATAAATAGTATAGTTTGGAAAATGGTAGATTAGTATTCATAAAGTTGACTAGTACATGATAATAACCAATTCCAAATCTCTCAAACAGTTAGATCACGAGTTAGTGCATGATACGAAACTTCCAAATGTATATGCATATAGATACAAATATGAAATATTAGGGGCTCGAATACAACTTCTAGTCAACCATATCAATTTGATGAACGGTCTTTAGTACACATAAAGAAATGTCACAAGCAGAGTAATACTAGTTCAAGATGATTATAAAACATAGAGTTCTCCTCTCGTACTTGATAGAGGCGCACTATCTTTCTTGTACTTTTGTGTATGTGTTGTTTTTAGTGCTATGAGAGTCCGCTCAGCCATTTCGGTTGAGGATGGGAATTCCACTAGGGCGTGAGATTGCAGTACCACCACCTGAGTGGACTGAAACCCAGAAGAAAGCTAGAGTTGCTGATGCTAAAGTCATGAATATTCTGGCCCAAACTATGTATGATGACATATTCCAGAAGGTGGCTGAATGCACATCAGCCAAGGACATTTGGGAATCCCTTAACCAAATGGTGGCTGGATCTGCAGATGAAAGAAAGGACAGAAGATCCAATCTCATATCCCAATATGAGAATTTCAAGGAGGAAGCAGAATCAGTAGCAGATATGTACAATAGGCTCATCTCAATCATCAATGAGCTAAAAACATTGGATAAGGACATCACCCTCACAGAGGTGAATGACAAAATCCTTATGTGCTTCCCAAGCTCATAGGATTCAAGGATCTGACCCATCAAAGAGGCCAAAAGCCTAAATGAGATTTCCACTGAATCTCTTTTAAGAAAACTAAAGTCCTATGAGCAGCTCATCAAATCCAGAGAAGCAGTTGAGCAGAGAACACCTCCACTAGCAGGAAGGAGCACAATATTGCATTTAAGGCTGCTGAGGAGACAAAGACTCCAACAATCAATGAAGAGTTGATGAGTCTATTTGCCAGAAGATTCTACAAAATGGCAAAGAAAGACTTCAGAAGAAAGTCATCCAGGCAGGATAACAAGCCAAGGTATGATAAAAACCTCACTAAAGAAGTGGTTTGCTTTGGCTGCAGGAAACCTGGACACTTCCTCTCAGAATGTCCAGAAAATCAGAAGAAGGAGAAGAGAAGAGAGAAGGATTCTAGGAGTCATCAAAGTAGCAGGCCTTCCTCCATCAAATATAAAAAGAAGGAGAAAGGCTTTGTAGCTGAAAGCTAGAGTGAAACAGAAGATGAATCCTCATCTTCCATCTCTAGTGAAGAAGAAGAAGAGGCAAAGGCCAAAGAAGTGTCTCATGGCCATTGATGCCTCTAGAAGCCAGTCAAAGAAAGATGCATCTGACAGTAAAGAAGCTTCAGAATCTGAAGCTGACCAGGTACTTTCTACTTTTGATTATAGTTTTGATTCATTCAAATCTGAATTTAAAACCATGTGCATTGATCTGATAAATTCAGAAAAAGAAATTAAGACACTTAGGGAAAGACTAGGAAACCAAGAAAATGTTATTTCTGAAAACAATAGGCTAAAAGATGAACTCACATTAGCTAATGAACAAATTATTGCTTTAAAAACTGAGCTATGTGAGGCCAAAAAACTTGAGGAATCTCTCAATGGGAGAAGCCTCAAGCTGATGAACATTACAAGCACTGTTAATGCCAGACTAAATGGCAAGCTGGGCTTGGGTGTATCATCAAGTTTGCCCCCCATTCTCAAGAAGAATTTTTTATTCACACCCATTAAATTTGTTTCTGCTAAAGGGAAAAAAAATAACCAACAAACAACCACAGAACAAATGCCTAACTCAAAAAGTCAAAATAACATAAATCAGAAAACCTTATGTAAAAACAAAGTTCAGCAGATTTCGTCGAACTCAGATCGACGAAATGTGGCCAGTTCATCGAACTCAAGTCAACGAACTCTTAACGCAGAGTTTAACTATAATTATTCGTCTTACTGCGATCGACGAATTTTGTATGGTTTGTCGAGCAGAGATCGACGAACGTGGGACACAGAAAATGACTATGTTCATTCTCTGGGCAGAGATAGACGATCTCATCCCAATTCGTCGAACTTTGGTCGATAAACTCACAACATTTCGTCGAACCCAGAAAGACTTAACAAAAATTATAACCATAACAGCCACTCTATTAAATCCAGAAAACCATTTAATCCATTAGCTGATTGGATAATTCCACCCAGAAGATATCATCCATTAGGATACAAATCTCAACCAGAATTTTCTGTGATATCTATTTTTACATATCAGCAATATAAAGGACCCAAGGTAATCTGGGTCAAGAATAACTAACTGATTTCATTGCAGGAAAAGGGCTGTCCAGTAGTTAATCAACTATGGTACCTGGACAGTGGATGCTCCAAACATATGACTAGCGACAAGGACAATTTAATCAACTACAAGTCCAAGCTGGGACCAAAGGTAATATTTGGTGATTAAAAGTGTGGCCAGTCAGAAGGCTATGGAGAAGTGAAAATTGGAGCAGTCACCTTCAAGAAAGTGACTTATGTAAGAGGACTTAAACATAATCTCATCTCCATAAGCCAATTATGTGATGAAGGTTATCAGGTAAACTTTAACTCAATATCTTGTATTATTTCTAATAAAGAAAAACAAAATGTTTTAATTTGGAATAGGCAAGGAAATATATAATTAGTTGATATTCATTATGTCAATTCAGATATCTGCTTACTTAACATAATTAGTAATCAAAATGAATTATGGCATAAAAGGCTAGGACATGTAAATATGAAAAATATTGTTAGGCTATCTAAAGACAACCTTGTGAGAGGTTTACCTTCTGGTCCCTACAAGAAGGAAGGCCTTTGTAGGGCTTGTCAATTAGGCAAGCAAACTAAATCTAGCTTTAAGTCAGTAAATAAAAGTGATTCACCTAGGATCTTGTATTTGCTACACATGGACCTCTTTGGACCCATTGCTGTATAAAGCCTCGGAGGGAAATCCTACACTTTAGTTATTGTAGATGACTTCTCAAGGTTCACTTGGGTGTTCTTTCTGAGATCTAAGTCAGATACCTTTAAAGTTCTTACAAATTTTCTCAGGACCATACAGATTGAGTACTCTACTCATGTTGCATTGATCAGAAGTGATCATGGTATATAGTTTGAGTCTTTTCTTATGCATGAGTTCTGTGAGAAGGAAGGTATCAGGAACTGCTTCTCAGCTCCTAGAACTCCCCAACAAAATGGGGTAGCTGAAAGGAAAAATAGGACCCTAATTGAAGCAGCATGCACATTACTTGTAGATACTTACATGCCCCTATCCTTTTGGGCAGAGCCTGTAAGCACAGCAAATTATATACTGAACAAAAGTTTGATACATAAACTAAAGAATAAGACTCCCTATGAATTACTTAAAGAAAAGAAACCTAAAATCACATATTTAAAAGTATTTGGTTGCATATGTTATATACATAATAACAACAAAAAATACAGTACAAAGTTTGAAGCTAAGGCTGAAGAGGGAATCTTTCTAGGATATTCCCAAGTAAGCAAAGCTTATAGGGTATTTAATAAATCATCTTTAAAAATTGAAGAATCAATTCATATCACTTTTGATGAGTCTAACATGTCTTGCAAGAAGAAAGGGATTTCTACCAGTAATCCTTTGCAGGTACCTCACTTGTGTGAGAATTTGGATGGACTAAGCCTCACCCAAGAGGCCTCAACACATCCTTCTCCACAGGTTGATGAAGACAGTGAAGAAGAACGATTGGAAGAAGTTTAACCTCATCCAACAGCAAACTAAATTCCACAAGAGGAATTAATTCAAAATGTTGTTGCTGAACCAACTCCACCCACTGACTTTGTCACACTTAGGGATCACCCTAGATCTCAAGTCATTAGAGACATGTCAGCAGGTGTACATACAAGTCATCAACTCAACCAAGACTTGATGCATGCCTGTTTTATCTCTCAAGTTAAGCCTCAATCCATACATGATGCTGAGCAGGATCCCCACTAGATCATTGCTATGCAAGAGGAACTCAACCAGTTTGAGAGATGTAGAGTTTGAGATTTGGTTCCAAGACCTAAAGACTACTCAGTCATTGGAACCAAATGGGTATATAGAAACAAACTAGATGCCCATGGTGTAATTGTGAGGAACAAGGCTAGGCTTGTTGCTCAAAGATATAGGCAGGAAGAAGGTATAAACTATGATCAGACCTTTGCACTAGTTGCAAGGTTAGAGGCAATCCGAATTTTTCTTGCATATGCTGCCTACAAGAAGTTCAAGGTGTATCAGATGGATGTAAAGAGTGCTTTTCTGAATGGAGTACTAAAAGAAGAAGTCTATGTTGAACAACCTCCAGGTTTCATCTCTCCAACTCATCCTTATCATGTATTTAAATTGCATAAAGTCCTCTATGGTCTAAAGCAAGCTCCAAGAGCTTGGTATGAGACCTTAGCTAGCTTTTTGTTAGAGCATGAATTCACTAGAGGCATAGTAGATAAAATACTATTCACTAGACACCATAAGGATAAAATCTTGTTAGTACAAATCTATGTGAATGACATCATATTTGGATCTACTGACTCTAAACTATGCAAGAGATTTTCTGACCTCATGCATTCTAAGTTTGAGATGAGTAGCATGGGTGAGCTCTCCTACTTCCTTGGTCTCCAAGTGAAGAAGCTACCTGCTGGCATCTCCATCTCCGAAGCTAAGTATGCTAAAGAGCTTCTTAAGAAGTTTGGGATGGCTGATGACTCAGTAAAGAAAACACCTATGACTACTAATGCTGTAATAGATTTTGATCCACATGGGAAACCTGTTGACCAGAAGTTATATAGGGGCATTGTTGGGTCCCTGTTATATCTTACAGCTAGCAGACCTGATATCATGTTTGTCATATGCCTTTGTGCTAGGTTTCAAGTGAACCCTAAAGAATCTCACCTAATTTTTCTAAAAATAATTTTGAGATATATAAAGAGTTGTCGCAGTCTAGGCCTATGGTATCCTACTGAGTCAGAGTTTGAGTTAACTGGATACTCAGATGCTGACTTTGCTGGATGCAGGGTGGACAGAAAAAGTACCTCAAGAACTTGCCAGTTCCTTGGTATGAGATTAGTCTCTTGGTTTTGTAAAAAGCAGTCATCTGTGTCCACATCAACTGCTGAAGCAGAATATATAGCAGCTGGCAGTTGCTGTTCCCAGATGCTGTGGATCTAAAACCAACTCCTAAACTATGGCTTCAACTTAAATAATTCAACTCTCTTATGTGATAACACAAGTGCTATAGTCAAAGCACAAAATCCAGTCCATCATAGTAGGACTAAGCATATATACATTAGGAATTATTTCATTAGAGAGTGTGTAGACAAAAACAAAATTAAACTTGTCTATATCTACACTGATTTACAAAGAGCTGATATTTTCACCAAACCCTTGGATGAAAGAAATCACCTGTTCTTTGTAAATCAGCTTGGAATGATCAATGGAGAAGCCTTAGTTTAATTTGTCTGCACTCGACACATTTGCCAAAGTTCGTCGAACGGAGTTCGATGAACTAGGGAAAGTTCTTGAGATATTCGTCGAACGGAGATCGACGAACTCTCTGAGTGAAGTTGTGTTCGTCGACCGGAGATCGACGAATCTACTTCAGAAAACTTCCATCGAACGGAGCTTGACGAAATGTCTTCAAATCTTCAGACTAAGCTCGACGAATTATTTAACTACAAATTATTTCGTCGACCTCAGATCGAGGAATTAGTTTATTTTTCATGAAACGGAGTTTGTCGATTCATATTCTGTAAAACCTTATATCTAGGTTTTCTTCGACCTCCATCTCGCGCTTTCAGTTTCTTTGCACTTGATCGTCGTTTTTCTCTTGCAGGTGATCTAATGGCGATTCCAGCAGGAAATCTTGCGACAATGAAATTCGACACCGGCTTTGATGTCGATTTCGACTCCTTCCAGCATTCCGACCCAATCTTCCTGGAAATACTGCAACTGCTTGAAGAACAGAACTTCAAGAATCTGTTGTCCACTAGGATAAAGATATCTGCCACTGAGATCAAAGAGTGGGTGTATACTTCTTCTACAACAGATGACAACACCATGACTGGAATTATAGTCGGTAATGTTGTTTCCCTCACCCCTGCCGTTTTAACAAAAAATTTTGGATTAACGGTCGGTGGACCATATCATTTTAGGGGATCGATTATTTTAGGACTAATGTTTATTTACAGCAAAAGTTTTAAAAACCTCAAGATACTCTATTCACCCCCCCTCTAGAATATACCAGATCTAACCCCTAACTTTCAGAATATATAAATTCACATATGATTAGCTAAGGGGCAACATGGGAAAAAGGTTTGGTAATAAATAGATACTCATAAAAGTAAGTGTCTTGCAAAAAGGAACTTTGAGCTTCAGCCCATCGTAATTCCTAGTACCCTCGAGAGCCCTTCACTAGGAATTCCCTGACAGTCCAAGGTTAACCACAAACCGTAGGATTAAGCGGACTATAAGAGTAACCCTAAAATAACCACTGTCACGAACACTCACCTCGTCATTTCGGGAGTATAGTTGGTATAGATTCACGGGCGGTGGGCTCAGTGTTTTATAGAAAGATGGTTTCAAGTTTGGCGAGCCGATGGCTCGGGAGCTCTTTAGCATACGTGCATGTGCATAAAAGTGGCGGGCCTTCAATTCGCTCTGGTCGTCGCACCGACAGAGAAATGATGACTCTGGATGGTGTAGTGGTTGGGACTAGCTTACCATTGTCTGTGGAGACGCTTACCTAGTGACCCTACACTTGACCATGAAAGATTGGAGGGTTTGTCAGCATTAGTACTTGGTGACTCTGGTGTGTCCTTCAGAGGCGTACGTAAGGGCTAGGCCTGGTCGTGCGGTTACCTGCCTAGGAGTGGGGTAGCCCAACCCACTGTCTCCATTGGCCACTACGGAAGCTCTTGGGAGTGAAGCTAGCTTCCAAAACTGGGGAACTAAAGGTCTATATGCATAGAGTCATGTGCGTGTGTTGCACTTGCATGAATTATAGCATAACATATCACGACACACATACCTGCATATAACCTGACACCCCATCGTATAAACTAGTATGAGATAGCTTATACGATGGGAGACCTACAAAAGACCCCTTAACTTATAAGTTTGTATGTGTATTCATATAAGTTAAGGTTAATTATTTACCTATGATAGTTAGATGTAGGTTTCATTATTTACCTCTTATCATTACTATTTCATACTTCATGTTATATATGTAATCACTTAGCTTGCGTTACATATATATATAACTGTTAGCTTAAGGCCGCTCACCTACTTATTTGTACTTATTTATTATATTGTACCTCCTCTCTCCATTCCTTCCGCCCGGTGCCTAGGAGTCACATGGGGAGGGGTGGGGGATCGTTGACTTAGTCTTTTGACTAACGGTCGGTGGACCATATCATTTTAGGGGATCGAGAAGCAGCACCAGGAGACACAGCACCATCAGAGGCCGGTGCAGTTGGAGGTGGGCCAGTCTAGCATAGGAGTACCACCTATCGGGACAGTGAGTGACTATAGTAGCTTTGCTCCCGCGAGTGATTTGTAGTGAGGATGTGATGTACTGGGCAAGTGCTCGTTTATTATTTTTCTTATTGTTATTCTATTATTATCACGTGGACCTTTACCAGTGTGATTCTATATTGCATGTGATCTTGTGGACTTGGACTTATATTTATTCATTTGTACTTCTACTTTATTCTGCATAGAGTCGTGTGCGTGTGTTGCACTTGCATGAATCATAGCATAACATATCACTACACACATACCTGCATATAACCTGACACCCCATCGTATAAACTAGTATGAGATAGCTTATACGATGGGAGCCCTGCAAAAGACCCCTTAACTTATAAGTTTGTATGAGCATTCATATAAGTTAAGGTTAATTATTTACCTGTGATAGCTAGATGCAGGTTTCATTATTTACCTCTTATCATTGTTATTTCATACTTCATGTTATATATAGAATCACTTAGCTGGCTTTATATATATATATATATATATATATATATATATATATATATATATATATATATATATATATATATATATATATATATATATATATATATATATATATATATATATATATATATATATACTGCTAGCTTAAGGCCGCTCACCTGCTTATTTGTACTTATTTATTATATTGTACCTCCTCTCTTCATTCATTCCGTCCAGTGCCTAGGAGTCACATGGGGAGGGGTGGGGGATTGTTGACTTAGTCTTTTGACTAACGGTCGGTGGACCATATTATTTTAGGGGATCGAGAAGCAGCACCAGGAGACGCAGCACCATCAGAGGCCGGTGCAGTTGGAGGTGGGCCAGTCTAGCATAGGAGTACCACCTACCGGGACAGTGAGTGACTATAGTAGCTTTGCTTCCGCGAGTGATTTGTAGTGAGGATTTGATGTACTGGGCAGGTGCCCGTTTATTATTTTTCTTATTGTTATTCTGTTATTATCTTGTTGACCTTTACCAGTGTGATTCTATATTGCATGTGATCTTGTGGACTTGGACTTATATTTATTCATTTGTACTTCTACTTTATTCTGTGATCGTTATGGCTAGCAGGATCGTCATTTTGTAGTGACGACCTTCCCGGGTGTTGGTGTCACCGCAAAGCGGCGGTTCTGGGCATAAGACCCATTGGTGAAGCGAAAAAAGTGGGACTTACAGAGTGCTCCAACACTCCATTGGTTCACTCCCTAAAGGTATGGAGATGCCAGATGCGCTCCCGGAAGGAATGGAGGTATGAGATGCCCCCCACTCCATTTCAGACTGGCCCTTCCCGGAGAAGACGAGTGATCCTCTACTCAGTCAAGGTATGCACTTTTCCCTTTTCTTTGTTTTTTGTGGATTATTTGTTGGAGAAGAAGAGGTCTTATTGTTATAGGCAAGATGAACGAACAATTAGCATTGTCATCTGTGTAGTTTCTTACCAGGGTTTAAGTGTGTATGGTGTTGGATTGTGGAAGATGTTATTAGTTCTCACAATAGTTAGGTTTTTTATTTGGTAACTGAATGAATCCGAAGTTCATTCAATTGTCCCTTATTTTTGTTTTATCTACCCTATCATGTAAATAAGCAATCATATCTACTCAATTGGTAATGAACTTAGAGTGATCCATTTTTGCTGAGGTTTCTAGGTTTTGTTCAATTCAACTGTGAATTTTTTCTTCTAATGAAGTAAAAAAATCATTACACATCATCTCCACCAGCACCATTTTTACACAACATCAATTTTGATTAAGGTTTTCTGATTTAGGTTTCGAACAATGCTATGGTTTAGGTTTTGATTTAGTTTTTGAACAATGCTATGAAAATGTCAGGTTTATATTTGTGATTGTATTTATATGCATGCTTGTATTTCTGATTGTGTTGTATTTCAATAAGTGTGTTTGTGTGTATTTTTATTTGCTTATAATTACTGTTGCATTTATTGTATATGTATATATGGTTAACTATTGTTGATATTTGATAAATTGATTATGTTTCCTGAGATTTCAATTCTGTCACTTTTTTTAATTTAAAAGTTCAACTTCATTCACTGAATTTTTTATGCAATAATATAGCTAAATTACTAATTCCAATTTCTGGGACAGAATTGCTACATTTAGCCAAACAACAAAATTGAAATTGACTTACAATAATTAGAATTATGTCAATTCTAATTCACGTTCCCATTTCCTGTCAAATGAACAGAGCCCAAGGGTTATTCACTTTCTAAGAATATGTCAAGTGTTAATAAAACTTAATAAAGTTTTTACTAAAGGTTAGTCAAATGTCTGATTTTTTTTAAACTCTAGGTTTCTTCAAAACATAGCGAGTACACTCATTGTATATGCTTAACAAAAATATAGTGTATATCTTGTTTCAAAATGTATACAATGTGATATTACATGTTGCAAATGTAGTGTTAGATACCCTCAGATATATACAATAATATTTCTCTATTATATCTCTTCTCATCGATTAGACATTTAGAATGTTTTATGGTACATGATGCTGCCATAATCATCTTGCAACCAAAAAGGTCATGTTTCCCCCCACACTTTCATCAGTAGGTGCCCCCCTCCCCCCACGTGGCCATTGCCTTATGCTCGAATTGAGTTTTTCCCTATTTGACCCAAAAGAAAGGATTGACCTAGATCGTGAAATGAATCCACAAAATTTTGGCCAAATGATGAGCATTCTAGTTCAAGGTGCTCACATTAGGAAATTAGAAATAAGTTCTCAAGCGCAATTGCAAATGCAGGGTAATGTGAGAGCACAAAATAGGTAGAATAACAATCAAACAATATATTTAATACCAATTAAATATGCAACATACCTTGCAATACAAATAACAAGTTTAAACACGATATGACAAAGAGCACCACATGTGGAATCAAAAACATATAACCATCGAGGAATAGAGATAAATTTACTGCAATTTGTTGAACAATGGTTATGCATGGTTTGGACCACCACACCATCAGGGAAAGAAACTACCTTACACACCCGTAACCCGTGGACAAACCTGATGTCTATACATGAAACCGCTGCATATATATGAGCCTGCAATTTGCGCACAGATTTGGTGCCCATCGGCTTGCTGCACACCCACAACCTCGCACATGTTGTTGCTTCCTCTATGAGTAGCCTTCTCCCCATAGGTTTCAATGGCCACGCCGCCTGCCTAGACACCCCATAGCTGATTGCCTCTTTCTTACCACCCATATAAAACATCCACTCGCGCTTCTGAATCACTTGGGATGGACCTATTGCTTCCTAGCCTACCTAAAAAGTAAAAAGAAAGAACATAAGGGAGGCGGTGTTGGAACCCTATTACTAATTTGGGCTAGGATCACTATCATTTATTTTAGGATAATTAGTTTGACCCAATGTGTATAGTCTAGGGTCATAGGTTTATTTTCAGGGTTGCTCCTTCAGAAGAATTCCAGAGAAGTGCAGTTCGACGAACGCAGAATTCCGTTCGACGAAAGCTGAGCTCTATTCGACGAATGCCGAGCTCAGTTCGACGAACTCAAAGTTCTAACTTTGAGTTTAGCTCGATGAACTCTGGGCTCCGTTTGACGAACTTTGATCTCAACTCAAAGGCTCAGCTCGACGAACTCCAAGCTCAGCTCGACGAACTCTAGGCTCAGTTCGACGAACTCCACGCCCAGTTCGACGATCTCTAGGCTCAGCTCGACGAATTTCTTGCAGTATTCAATGTTCAGACAGTTTTATATTCTGAAGGCAAAATGAATTTGAAAGGATTCATTTCAGTCAGTTACACTCTGAAAATTAATGTTAAATATTCTTAATGAATATAGCCGTTTCAGGCAGTATTAAAGTTGGATTTATCACAGAGTTTAATTCTAATTTTTTACCTAGGACAGTTACAATTCTCAAAGATTCTTCAGACGTTTCAAAGAATAGTTTTAATTCAAATATTTGAATTCTTCTCAAAGAATATATATTCAGGAGATTGTTGCCTCAAAGGGGTTACTGACTGATAGACACTAATAGTTTAAGGATTACAGATATAGATAAACACATACAGAAAATCAGATATTCTGCTTCAAAGTCTTCTAGTGCAAAATCTTCAATCAATTAACAACAAGAAGGCCTACACCCTGAAGAAAAGTCTCCCCTCCTGATCTCAAATCTCTACTCAAATCAGGGGAAGCTTTTTGCAACATCAATCCACTTAGTCTTCTCAGAGATATTTGAAAGAGAAGACAACATCAATTTTTAGTTTACTTCCTAAACTGTGTACATGGTTATAACTCTCTTCAAAGGTTAACCTCTTGGTTCCTAAGTCACCCGATTAAAAGTCTTAAGCTTGGTTTTTGGGCACCTGATCAAAAGCTCAAAGGGTTGGTAGATCTCCCTAAGAAAATAGATATTCTAGTGACAGGGCACCTGATCAAAAACCTGTAGTGGATTCCGATCAGGGTGGTAGAAGAGTAGACGTACCCAAATTTATTAGGGAACTACTATAAAATTTTCTTGTGTCGTCTGTGAATGCTTTACTTTTTATTGTGCGATGTGATTCTTATATTCATATATATATATATATATATATATATATATATATATATATATATATATATATATATCACTTACTTTAAATCCACTATAAAAATAAATTAAAGTTTTTAATATACACTATTCATCGCCCTCTAGTGTAAAATCAGATCTATCCTCTCACTTTCAATTGATATTAAAGGGAGGTTGATTATTTTATAGGATAACATCTAAAACAACAAAGATCCTGATAGATCTTATTTTACTTAGATCTTGACTTTGTCATGACACAAAATAAAGAGTATGCAAACACTAGACCTCCTATATGCAATCTTAATAAGTTTGCATTATGAAAAGCAGGGATTAGGTTGTACATGAATTCTATTGATAAAGATATATATTATTCTATTTTGACAGGTCCATATCTACCATTGGCAATAACAAGTACTAGTGTCGTACCACCACCAGAATGGACAGAAGCCCAGAGAAAAGCAAAGATTGTTGATGCTAAGACTATGAATATATTTGCCCAAACAATGTCAGATGAAATTTTCCAGAAGGTTACTAAATGCACTTCAGCAAAAGATATTTGGGACACCCTCACAGCAATGGTGGTTGGATTAGCTGATGAGAGAAAAGACAGAAGATCTCACCTGATTTCTCAATATGAGAATTTCAAAAAGGGTGAACTTGAATCAGTTGCTGAAATGTACACAAGACTCAGTCTCATAACTAATGAGCTAAAAACCTTGGAAAAAGACATTACATTGACAGAGGTCAATGATACAATTCTCATGTGTTTCCCTAGCACATGGAATTCAAGAATTTGGCCAATCAGAGAAGCAAAAAGTGTAAATGAGATCTCAACAGAAATTTTGTTGGGCAAGCTCAAATCTTATGAGCAGATTATCAAAACAAGGGAAGTTGAACAAAAGACTCTACCCTCAGTGAAGATGGAAAAGAGCATTACTTTTCAAGCTACTGAAGAAGAACAAATTCCAGATAATGAAGAGCTTATGAGTCTTCTAGCAAAAAGATTCTACAGAATGACAAAGAAAGATTTCAGGAGAAAATTTTCAAGGAACAAAGACATACCAAGATATGACAAGACACCAACTAAAGAAATTGTTTGTTATGGTTGCAGGAAACTAGGACACATTATTCCAGAGTGTAACACCTCCCCTGTAATGACTGTATAATATGGGTCCGGCCGGGGCCCCACAACATACAGACGCCACAGCTTCAATATTATAAGATGATATAGCTACCTAATCCCAAAGCTCATAACGCAACACAGTGGAAACAACAAGCAAGATTAGAAGTTATCCACGCTACAAGTGTAATAAGATGGCTTTATGGCCTTACAACAAGAGTGAGTCTAAACTCAAAAATACATCAGTCATAAAATTGCATAAGCACACCTAGTCTACCTCGGCATGCAAGCCGGTCATATGGGCATCATACATACAATGTCATAAAAGTAGAGAAGCAGCAAAAAGGTAACACTTCATGAGGCTTAGGCCTTTCTGGCCGGCGAGCTAGCTCCTGCTTGCTATCCTTGCCCTGTAAAAATTATTAGTAACGTGAGTCAGCAAAGGCTGACCTCAAACTGTGTAACCAACACATCTCCTCTCGGCCGGCCCTAACGGACCCCGGGGTACTCCTCCAACCTGCAAGTTAGCACTTCGTATGCAATATTCATAAGCAAGAAAAACAACTAAGGAAATAGGCTTGGATGTCTCAAACATCATACATGTTCTCTACTAATGAGTATTTAATAATAGGGCCTACTATGCAACATGAATGCAACACCTGGGCTTCACCCAAGGCACCCTATAACGTATTCATCTAGCACAACATCACATCATTTGGGTACTCATTATTTCCCCATTGGCATAAAGCCGCAAACAAAGGGGGACCACAATCCCCCAACGGCATACAAGCCGCCTTACGGAACTCTTGCCAAGGCCCCACCCGCTCACGGTCGTAGACCCGGGCTTGCCGGCAAACTCTGACTTCTCATATCAGGATTCTGTCCAACACACTGACCGATTCTAAGAACCCTTGTTGGACCTCACCCGCTCATGGACTCATTGCCCGGGCTTGCCCTATGCTCGACATTCTCGTCAGTCTCACAAAAGGGGACTAGTCTCGCCAGGACACTTTCCATACATGACTTGCACTCACGGGATAGCCAGCCGACCACGGAGACACAACCACGCCTTGGAACATCACAATCCAAGACAATTCCACCCTAATCCCTCATTTGTACTGCAGCATTCCCGTGCACCAAGGAAACCATCGACCACCCATGCGGAGCTAACCTTGTCCACCAAGGAAACCATCTACTGCCAATGAGCAGCTAACCTTGTCTGGTACCGGCACACGTACTCACGCAAGATAATGGGAAGAACACCACAAACATCACACATCACAAATGGCCTCTTGCCGCAACGGATCTCTATGAATCCTTAAACCTCGTATGCAACATCACCGAGTCAGACTAACAGTCGCGACTACGGCTTCACCCACCATGCCTAATCCCTAACGAAGCGGATCTCTAATGCAAAACATGCCGGGTGTTGGGTACATTGGCTAAATGTACCTGATTTGAAGAAGCCTCACCCAACTCAATGATATACATCATAATGTATTTGATGTATGTTGAGTTTATTTGTGCAGGTTAAGTAATCACTGGACTGAGCAAAACGTTTCTAAGTCCATGTGTCGACACCCAGAGGGGAAAGTGTCGACACTTAAGAAGGCTTGTGTCGACACACAGACAAGCAGTGTCGACACTTGGAGTCATTGTGTCGACACCTAGGATGCAGAGTCGACACCAGACAGAAAGTGTCGACACTTGGAGCTGTGTCGACACTCAGTGAAGAAAAGTGCAGAGAAGCTGTGTCGACACAAGGAGCTGTGTCGACAACCAGTAAAGTTGTGTCTACACCAGAAAGTGTCGACACTTGGAGCTGTGTCAACACTCAGCAAAAGTCAGCAGAGACTAAGTTAAAGTGTCGACACCAGAACAATGTGTCGACACAACAAGAAGAGTCAGCACTTGAAGAAAGTGTCGACACCAAAAACAAAGTGTCGACACTCAACAGAAGAGTCAACACATGAAGTAAGTGTCGACACCTAGAACAATGTGTCGACACTCAGCTGAAGACTCTACACTTGAAGAAAAAGTGTCGACACAAGGAGCTGTGTCGACACTTAGCAAAGAACAGAATTATCTCCAAAATATTCTAAGTACAAGTGTCGACACTAAGGGAATGTGTCGACACTCAGCTGAAGTCTCGACAGAAGAATCAAGTGTGGACACAAGGAGCTGTGTCGACACTTAGCAAGTATCAACATAGAAGACTATGTGTCGACACCAAGAATCAGTGTCGACACTTAACAGATTCAACACAAGAAGATGTGTCGACACAAAGGAGATGTGTCGACACTTAGAAGAATACAGCTAAAGATAGAAGATCAAGTACTTGTGTCGACACTCAATTTCAGTGTCGACACCTGAAGAGATCTGTGTCGAGACATACAAGGAGTTGTGTCGACACCTTGTAGACTTGTGTCGACACTTACACAGCATGTGTGTCGACATTGGACTATAAGTGTCGACACTTAAAGACAGAAAGTCTCGACACTTTCAGACAGTTAGAGATTTTCAGAGAAATGACTGGATGACTTGACAGCTGCCGTTCCAGCCGGTCTACAACACCTGTCAGAGATGTCAGAAGACAGTTATGAACCGGACCAGCCGGTTACCATGAAGAAGGCCTATAAATAGGCTCATACAGTTTACAGAAACTGTTGATCACATTGTTGAAAAACAAGTTGTTAAAGTGGTACATAGAGTATCAACACAAGAAGATCTTGCAGTCCAAGTGCATATCTAAGAAGTTGGAGAGAGAGGGCTCCATCCAAGAAATCAGCCTTTGGAACTAGGCTGAGAAGAAGGGTTTAGATTTTTCTGAATTCTAAGTGGCAGAGGTCAAGGAACAACTGCACAAGGATTCATTCTTATTCAGTTCTACTTTCAAGAAGCTTTGAAGAAAGCTAAGTCAGATTGGATCCAGCTGAGTTTTTCCAAGAACTCATCAAGAAACTCTCAACCCCTCTCTTGTTTCTGAGTTATAGAGTTAATATTTGTAAAATCATTTTAACTTGTAGGATCCTTTGGATCTGAGTGAATTGTAAGCCTATAATTATAAAGGCTGAGGGTAGGGCCTTTGGCCTGAGTGTAGGAGATTGTTATCTCTGAGTGTAGGCCTTGATTGGCTGAGTGTAGCCCTGGGTGGCTGAGTATAGGCCTTTGTGGCTGAGTGTAGACTTTGGGATAAAGCTGAGTTGTAGGCTTTAGGCCTGAGGTGTAGGAACCAATTTGGGTTCTGAGATAGTGGAGGAGTTTGTCGAATCTAGTACAATACTAGATAGGCGAAGGGGGGAAGTGGATGTACCCATATCTTGGGGAACCACTATAAACCACTGTGTCTGCTGTGCTGTGTTGTGATTGTTACTGTGTATGCTGTGTGTTTGCTGTGATAGAATAGATAGTTGAAATCTGTGATATTAACTGTCTGCTGCCATTAAAGTTTAAAAAGGATTAGGTCACCTATTCACCCCCCCCCTCTAGGTGTTTAGGTACCATATCTTTCAAGTGGTATCAGAGGGAGGTTCCTCAAAAAGGACTAACAGTCTGAGGAGATCCTGTTTGGCAGATTCAGTGTAAGGCAAATACAGATTCAAGAAATTTAAGAAAATCAAGAAACATGGGTTCTTTGAGAATCACAAGGAATTGGGCTCCATGAAATTGCCCATATGCAGGAAAGAGATCTTTGGGATCTGGAAGGAAAGGGTAAGGCTATTTATGGAGGCCTCAGACCCTAGAATCTACATCACAGTAAAGGAAGGGCCTTATGTGCCCATGAAGATATCTGTTCTAGATGCAAATCAGAGAACCCCAAAGGATTTCTCTGAGATGACTAAGGATGAGATTGTCCTGGCCACCATGGACAAGAGGGCACAAAACATTATAGTAAGTGGCATAGATGATGCAACATTCAGAATCTTATACACTGTAAGACAACCAAAGAGATGTGGGACACTCTTATAGTGTATATGGAAGGATCTGAAGAAGTTAGACAAGATAGAAAATCCTTGCTAAATCAGGAGTATGAGAGTTTTAGACAAGGAAAGGTGATAGCATAACTGAGTGCTATAAGAAGTTCTACAGAATAGTGAATGAACTCATGTCTTATGGAAGAGAGTTCAGTAACTATGAACTAAATGACAAGTTCCTAAGGTCCCTAACCAAAGATTGGGACACCAAGATCTGTGCCATAAGAGAAATGACCAAGTTGGGGGAAATTCCTCCTCCTACACTGTTTGGCAAGTTATTGTCATATGAGATGCAGTTGACAGTGAGAAAAGAGGAGGAGAAATCAACAAGAATTGAACACAATGAAAGAACAGTAGCCTTCAAGACAGAAGCCTCCAGGAAGTGCAGGAATAAGTCATCAACTCCACCTCCAGAGGTAGCTGAATCAGAGTCAGATGAGTCAGTCATCACCAAGTCTGAAAGCAGTGAAAGTGATGAAGACTTTGCTTCCTTCACCAGACACTTTCAGAAATTCTTGAAGAAGAAACAGTGGAGGTCAAGACCTTCTACTTCAAAGGGAAAGGAAGTCTTGTATCAGGAGAAAAAGCCTTCAAAGAGAGACAGGAAGAGGACAAAGTCAAGCAAGACAACTGATTCAAAGATAGTGTGCTATTGCTGCAATAGACAGGGGCATGTTATTGCAGATTGTCCAGAGAAGAGAAAGGAATCTGGTGACAGGAAAAAGCCTCACTTCGAAGGCAAGAAAGAGAAGTCTTTTGTTGCCAAGAAGGAGAAGACTCTATCAGATATCTCTTCTTCAGAAACTGAGTCTGAGGCTGAGGCCTACATAGGGCTGTTTGCTGAAGAAGAAGAAGAAGAATTCATGCAGATCATGAAGTCTATTTATGAACAAGAAGACAGTCATTGCCAAGGGCTAATGGCTTTGACAGAGAGTGCCAAAATCCTGGAGCAGCCAGGACCCAGTAAGGTGAGTCCAAGTGGCCATACCCCAACATGGTACTTGGACAGTGGATGTTCTAGACATATGACTGGAACAAGAGGATTACTAAAGGACTATATTCCAATAAAAGATGGTCCAAAAGTAACTTTGGTGGTTCTGAAAAAGGAATCATCAAAGGGTTTGGTAACATTTCTACAAACTTGGTTACCATTACTCAAGTGGCTTATGTTAAAGGGTTGAAACACAACCTAATAAGTATAAGTCAATTAAGTGATGTAGGGTATGACATCTCATTTGTTAAAAATGGTTGTCATATCAAGAGGTCAAGTGATCAAGAGATCATTTTGACAGGTTATAGGAAGAGGAATGTCTACTGCCTAGACATTATGATTGAGAACAATGGTTCTCCAGTTTGTCTTGTAGCTGATGAGACAGTCTCTCATTGTGTCAAATGGAACAAGAGGCTAGCCCATCTTAACTACAAGACTATTAGCAAACTCTTTAGCAAAGAGTTAGTGAGGAATGGTCCTCAAGTTAAGTGTGTTAAAGATGGTATTTGCTCAGCTTGTCAAAAGGGCAAGCAGACTAAATCCACCTTTAGAAGCATAGAAAACAAAGATGTTGTGAGGTGTTTATACCTCTTGCACTTGGATCTCTTTGGTCCAATGCCAGTTCACAGCTTAGGTAGGAAGGTCTATACCTTTGTAGTTGTAGATGACTACTCAAGGTTTTCCTGGGTGTTCTTCTTAAGACAGAAATCTGAAATACCTAGTGTCTTCTATAGCTTTGTCAAGCAAATTCAGAATGAACTAAATAATACAGTGGTCAAAATTAGAAGTGACCATGGTACTGAATTTCAGTCTGATAGCATGACAAAACTATGTGAAGACTTTGAGATATTTCAAGAATTCTCTTCACCTAGAACACCTCAGCAAAATGGCATTGCTGAGAGGAAGAATAGAACCTTGATAGAAGCTGGTAGGACCCTATTAAGTGATACATCACTGCCAGAGTATTTCTGGGCTGAAGCAGTTAATACTGCATGTCATGTTATAAATAGGGCTACCATCACTAAAAGGCTTAAAAAGACCCCCTATGAAGTTGTGAAAGGCAGGAAACCAAACCTATCCTATTTCAGGATCTTTGGTTGCAAATGCTTCATACTTAACAATGGAAAGTCTTACTTGACTAAGTTTGCTGCCAAGTCCCAAGAGGGAATTTTTGTTGGGTACAGCAATAATAGTAAAGCTTATAGAGTCTATAACTTGACTACACAAGTTGTAGAAGAATCTGTGCATGTAGTTTTTGATGAGACTAAACTTATTAACAATGAGTTGTCTAGTAGTGTATGCAGCCCCACAGGTTTAACAAAGAAAATGGACAAGCTAACTATAGAAGAAGTACCTGCTGCAAGACAGCAAGTAGAAGACAGTAGCTATTGTCCAGGGGGAGAACTACATGTGCCAATTGCTGAAGAAATACAAGGAGTACAGCATGATGGAGATGCTGAAGAGGTTCAATCAGAAGTTAGGATGCCTCCCGCCAACAGGCATCTAAGAGATCATCCAGTAGAGCAGATTATTGGAGATCCAAGACAAGGAGTACAAACTAGGAGCAGATACATGAATACAGCAATCTACTCCAGTTTCCTGTCTCAAGTTGAACCTAAGAAATTTGAAGAAGCAATACAAGATCCACAATGGACTGAAACAATGCAAGAAGAGCTTAATCAGTTCAAGAGGTGCAAGGTCTGGGAACTTGTTCCTAAACCTAAAGACCACAATGTAATAGGAACTAAGTGGATCTACAGGAATAAGATGGATGAACAAGGGGTCATCATTAAGAATAAAGCAAGATTGGTTGCTAAAGGATATAGGCAAGAAGAAGGTATTGATTTTGATCAAACCTTTGCTCCAGTAGCCAGACTGGAAGCCATAAGAATGTTCTTAGCCTATGCAACCTATCAAGGATTCAAAGTTTACCAAATGGATGTTAAGTCAACATTCCTAAATGGTAATCTTAAGGAAGAAGTCTATGTGGAACAGCCTTCAGGTTTTGTTGATCCAACTCTACCTCATCATGTCTATAGACTTAGGAAAGCTTTATATGGGTTAAAGCAAGCCCCTAGGGCTTGGTATGAAACCCTATCTAGTTTCCTCATTGAGAACAAGTTTCTCAAGGGGGAAAATAGATAAGACTCTATTTCTTAGGGAATCTAGAGGCAATGTAATACTAGTCCAAATATATGTAGATGACATTATATTTGGGTCTACTGAAAGCAGTCTTTGCAAAAAAGTTTGCAAAACTTATGCAAGGTCAGTTTGAGATGAGTAGTATGGGAGAGCTGAAGTTTTTCTTGGGTCTCCAAGTTAAACAGACTGAGAGTGGTTTATCACATTGTTAGTCCAAGTTCACCCTAGAACTCATAAGAAAGTATGGTATGGATTCATCCAGTACCATGAAGACTCCTATGGGGTCAAGTATGTCTCTAGCAAGGATGATGTAGGGAAACCTGTAGATGAAACCTTGTATAGAGGGATAGTTGGCTCCCTATTATACTTGACTGCTAGTAGACCTGACATCATGTATGCTACATGTGTTTGTGCTAGGTATCAAGCCTGCCCTAAAGAGTCTCATTTGACAGCAGTCAAAAGAATATTGAGATATCTAAAGGGCACTCCCTATCTAGGCCTCTGGTACCCTAGGAATGGAGATTTTGATCTAACATGTTATTCAGATGCAGACTTTGCAGGATGCAAAGAGGATAGAAAGAGCACTACTGGAACCTGTCAATTCCTAGGTGGGAGACTAATTTCATGGAGTAGCAAAAAGCAAACCAGTGTGGCTATCTCCACAGCTGAGTCAGAGTATGTGGCTGCAGGAAGTTGCTGTGCTCAACTTCTGTGGATACAACATCAGCTAGAGGACTATGGATTTCAGGTAAGTAGAACTCCACTTTTCTGTGATTCTACTAGTGCTATTTCAATAGCTAATAACCTTGTATCTCATAGTAGAACTAAACATATTGAAATTAAATATCATTTTCTTAGGGAGCATGTAGAAAGAGAAGATATTTTACTTGAATATGTTAAAACTGATAATCAAATAGCTGATATGTTTACTAAGCCCTAGAAGAAGCTAAGTTCAATAGATTCAAAATTGAACTAGGAATGATAAACTTAGAGTAAGTTTACAGATTTGAAAATGACTAAGTAAAAAGGTGTCGACACATAGACAAGTCTATGTCGACACAGAATAGTGGTGTCGACACTTCAGGAAAAAGGTGTCGACACATCTAGGAATGTGGTGTCGACTTCAGAATGTTAGTGTCGACACATGTCCAGTAGGTGTCGACTCATCCAATGTAGTGTCGACACTTAAGTTTTACTCAGATTTTCTAAGTAAAGTCTCGACTATGTGTCGAGTTGTGTGGTGTCGACACATAACCAAGTGTCGACACATAAAATCTGTTGACTAAACTTGTGTCGACACATATGTGTCGAGACATTATAAGTCAGTGTCGACACTTATTGCCAGTGTCGACACATTTTAAGTTAGCTGTCCCGCCTGTTCATCTTCAAAATCAGAAAGGTATAAATAGGGTTCTGTCTTTGTTTGTCGACACGCTTTCAAAGTTTCGAGACCAAACTTCTGTGTTGACACCTCTCTTCTCTCAAGACCAATTCTACAAACCCTAATGGCGCCTAAGCTAGAGGAGAACGTTAACGAAGGATATGAGCTGGTGCGCGACGCGTTTGAAGAAGCAGATCAAGAAATCCAGGCAGGCGGTAGTAACCCTAGTCGCCGATTCTGGGTTAGAATACTTAGTTTCTGAACCTACAAAGATTTGGAAGAAAGAGGTTCTTGAATTCCTAAATGGAGCTGCAGTAGATGAGTCTGGATACAGAATCAAATCCAGAGTTCATGGAACTAAGGTCAAGGTATCACCAAAGAGTCTGCGGAAGATTCTACAGCTTCCAAAAACTCAAGATGATGAAGAGGTTACTGCTTCAAAGACCCGGGAAGCTCTAACCTGGTGTGGTCTTGATTCCAAGATGAAGATAGGTTCTGTTTTTAACAGGAAAGGGATGAATAGCCAAGGCAAATTCCTGTCTGAGATAGTGGGAAAGGTCTTACTCAGTAAGCCAGGAGGGCATGACAGAGTGTCTGCCTCCATGTTCAATATAATGACAAGAATATCTTCACTATAAGAACTGATTGGTCAGTTATATTGTTTGACAAGATTAAGGAAAGTCTGAAGAAGCCCAACCTGGGCAGAATCTTAAGTCTCTACCTTGCTGGTGTGATACCAGAGGTAATGAGTACTGCTGCAGGAAGCAAGATAAATCATATGAGGAAGATGGATCTAAGGCTCTTTTCAAGATGGGACAGGGTGTTGTCCAAGGAAATGCCAACCCCAGAGAAGACAGTTACTGAGAAAGTCACTCCTCCCAAAAAGAAAAGGAAGACAGCTCCTGTGGAACAAGTGTCCACAAGTAGTTCTGAAAGTGAAGAACAGGTTGTTTTCACTCCTGATGACCAAGAGGAAGAGCCTGTAGTGAAGACTCCTGCTCCTCAAGAGATTGCTGAGATCCAGGGGGAGCTACCACAAGCTAGCCCCATCCACAAGGATCATAGCCAGGGGGAGCCTCTAGTTGTAGAAGAACCCTCTACACTGGAAAGTGAGCAAGCCACCACCATCATACAAGAGGTACTCTCTGAACTAAACACTTTAGAATATCTTATAGAATATGATGATTTGTCTGATGTTAATCAGCATACTCAGCTGAATACTCAAGAACCAGATGCTGTTGGAGATGACACATCTGGTGTATTAGAAGTAATTCCTGATCCAGTGGTTGAAGAGCAAAGACTGTCTCCTGCTCCATCACCTCAAGAATATACAATGGAGGATTTATTTTTAAATCTGGATCAAGCTGATTTTGATAAGGAAACTGATGATGCTGCTGTTGAGGGGGAGAAGGTACAAGTTCTGGAAGAGCCTATTAGGCAGGAAACTGAGAAGGCACCTGAAGTGCAGAAAGAGAAGCCTCAAAGCCCTAAGGAGAGGGTTGACATAGCCAGCACTTCTGCCTCTGAAGATGAGGAGAGTGCTAGGGCAAAGAAGAACAAACTGTATGTCTTCAGAGAAGAAGTCAAAGTTATAAAAAGGCTTTACAATCAATTGCACCACAGCCTATAGTTCAGCAAGCTCCAACTGCTGATTATAGTGCTTTAATGGTTGCATTACAGATAAAGTTAGATGAGCAAAGACAGGCAATAGAAAAGTATGTAGATGAAGGGCAAAAGTCATTACAATTTGATCTGGCCCAAGATATAAAGTCTATAAGGTTTGAGATGAACCTTAACAAGAAAGAAATGACTGAATGCTTCCATAAAGGTGGAAATGCAGTAGTATACTTGGCCACACCAAGAGAAGATCAAAACACAAGTAGATGATATAGCATTGAAACAAGGATATGTTCTTGAAAATCAACTTAGAATGAATGACAATCTTACAGCTTCACATAATGCTATTGTCACTGAGTTAAAGAACAAGGCTGCTGAACCTTCTACTTCTACTGCTGCTAAAGCTGAATTTGACAAAGCCTTTCAAGAAGAAATTTCTGCTGTTAAGTCTGCAATCCAAGCCTCCCAGAAAGCCATCTCTGAACAACTTCAAAAGCTCAAACCTTACTTTAAAGATGGAATCAGATACTTGGATAGTCAAATCAGATTTCAAAAGGATGATGTCAGAGATCATATGGCTAGAGAAGTCATAAAGGGGGAGAGAGTTTTAGTCAAATCTAGCTCTGATCATGCCAAATGGATATCTAATTCTATCAGAGCTACACTGGGCTATCCTCCACTTTGTGATGATGACAATGTGGCAGAATCTGGAATTCAACCTGCATCTCTTGGAGGTGAGCAACCAGAGGTAGCTCAAGTGATATATCCTCCACCAGATTTTGACATGGTGCAAGCTGATATTCATCATATGTATAGCCCAACTGAAGGGAAGTCTAATGTTATTCTGGATAAAGTGGTTCAACCTATTACTGAAGCCATGTAAGAGGCATTACAGAAGGAGGAAGAGACAAGGTTGTCTAAGAAGAGGTTTAGGAAACAAGCAGAACAAAGGCCAGACTTTGAACAGTGGAGCCCTACCTCTAGGAATATAATATTAACTGCCTGGAAAGCTGCCAAGGACAATACTCATGACAGGAACAAATGGTTTTCTGAAGCTGAATGGAGGAAACATGAGATCAGACAAGAAGCCATTGTTCAATACATAAGGAAGGCAAAGATGGGAAAGCTACCTCCTACTGCAGTGGAGCCTAGCAAGTACTTTCCTAAGCCATATCACTATTTTGAGAGGCAGAAGATCAAAGCTGAAGAGCTCAAAAAGAAAGATCTAAAAGGCAAGAAGCCTGCTGATGCTGAAACTGTTGATGTCCCTGTCAAAGCTCAAGTTCAAGCTGGCAAGGGAATAGTTATCAAGGAACTGAACAGAAATAGTTTAAGAATTTACTTGAAGATTATTTTGTAATCTTTTGAATGTAAAACATTTTTGTGAACCACTGAAAATGTATAAGACAAATGTTAGAACAATATATGATCAATATAATTCATGATTGTTCTGTGAATATGTCTATTTCTTATTTGTTCTGTGTTGATGTATGTGTATACATGTGTGATTTATACATGTTTATGTTTACCCTGCTGTACATTATCCTGCTTACATCATTTTGTAATTTTTAATTATGAATGGTGTATATCATTGACTAAGGGTTATGACTTCTCCAAATAGGGGGAGATTGTTGGGTACATTGGCTAAATGTACCTGATTTGAAGAAGCCTCACCCAACTCAATGATATACATCATAATGTATTTGATGTATGTTGAGTTTATTTATGCAGGTTAAGTAATCACTGGACTGAAGCAAAAAGTTTCTAAGTCCATGTGTCGACAACCAGAGGGAAAGTGTCGACACTTAAGAAGGCTTGTGTCGACACCCAGACAAGCAGTGTCGACACTTGGAGTCATTGTGTCGACACCTGGGATGCAGAGTCGACACCAGACAGAAAGTGTCGACACTTGGAGCTGTGTCGACACTCAGTGAAGAAAAGTACAGAGAAGCTGTGTCGACACAAGGAGCTGTGTCGACACCCAGTAAAGCTGTGTCTACACCAGAAAGTGTCGACACTTGGAGCTGTGGCGACACTCAGCAAAAGTCAGCAGAGACTAAGTTAAAGTGTCGACACCCAGAACAATGTGTCGACACAACAAGAAGAGTCAGCACTTGAAGAAAGTGTCGACACCAAAAACAAAGTGTCGACACTCAACAGAAGAGTCAACACATGAAGTAAGTGTCGACACCTAGAACAATGTGTCGACACTCAGCTGAAGACTCTACACTTGAAGAAAGTGTCGACACAAGGAGCTGTGTCGACACTTAGCAAAGAACAGAATTATCTCCAAAATATTCTAAGTACAAGTGTCGACACTAAGGGAATGTGTCGACACTCAGCTGAAGTCTCGACAGAAGAATCAAGTGTGGACACAAGGAGCTGTGTCGACACTTAGCAAGTATCAACATAGAAGACTATGTGTCGACACCAAGAAGCAGTGTCGACACTTAACAGATTCAACACAAGAAGATGTGTCGACACAAAGGAGATGTGTCGACACTTAGAAGAATACAGCTAAAGATAGAAGATCAAGTACTTGTGTCGACACTCAATTTCAGTGTCGACACCTGAAGAAGAATTTGTGTCGAGACATACAAGGAGTTGTGTCGACACCTTGTAGACTTGTGTCGACACTTACACAGCATGTGTCGACACTTGGACTATAAGTGTCGACACTTAAAGACAGAAAGTCTCGACACTTTTAGACAGTTAGAGATTTTCAAGAAATGACTGGATGACTTGACAGCTGCCGTTCCAGCCGGTCTACAGCACCTGTCAGAGATGTCAGAAGACAGTTATGAATCGGACCAGCCGGTTACCATGAAGAAGGCCTATAAATAGGCTCATACAGTTTACAGAAACTGTTGATCACATTGTTGAAAAACAAGTTGTTAAAGTGGTACATAGAGTATCAACACAAGAAGATCTTGCAGTCCAAGTGCAGATCTAAGAAGTTGGAGAGAGAGGGCTCCATCCAAGAAATCAGCCTTTGGAACTAGGATGAGAAGAAGGGTTCAGATTTATTCTGAATTCTAAGTGGCAGAGGTCAAGGAACAACTGCACAAGGATTCATTCTTATTCAGTTCTACTTTCAAGAAGCTTTGAAGAAAGCTAAGTCAGATTGGATCCAGCTGAGTTCTTCCAAGAACTCATCAAGAAACTCTCAACTCCCCTCTCTTATTTCTGAGTTGTAGAGTTAATATTTGTAAAATCATTTTTAACTTGTAGGATCCTTTGGATCTGAGTGAATTGTAAGCCTATAATTATAAAGGCTGAGGGTAGGGCCTTTGGCCTGAGTGTAGGAGATTGTTATCTCTGAGTGTAGGCCTTGATTGGCTGAGTGTAGGCCTGGGTGGCTGAGTGTAGGCCTTTGTGGGTGAGTGTAGGCTTTGGGATAAAGCTGAGTTGTAAGGCTTTGGGCCTGAGGTGTAGGAACCAATTTGGGTTCTGAGACAGTGGAGGAGTTTGTCCGAATCTAGTACACTACTAGATAGGCGAAGGGGGAAAGTGGATGTACCCATATCTTGGGGAACCACTATAAACCACTGTGTCTGCTGTGATGTGTTGTGATTGTTGCTGTGTATGCTGTGTGTTTGCTGTGATAGAATAGTTAGAAATCTGTGATATTAACTGTCTGCTGCCATTAAAGTTTAAAAAGGATTAGGTCACCTATTCACCCCCCCCCTCTAGGTGTTTAGGTACCATATCTTTCACCGGGGATGGACTCAATCGACCCGGAGGTTCCTCTTGAACCTTGGCGACCCAAACCCCTCTCATTTGAGAGTTTGGTGCCCAAAAACTAGAAAAGAAAAGATGCTAAAACATGCATCCTAAAACCAAGAGGAGAAGTGTCGTTACCTTCTGACTCCTCTTCCTAGCCATGGAAAAATAGCCGGGTGAAAAGCACCGCAATCTCTTCTTCCTCCTTCTCTATCCCTTCTCTATAGAACTCGGACAGAGAACCAGCGGCAAAAAAATAAGGGTGTTGAAACCCTATACACAGGTATATCCCAATCGGATTAACCACCAGCCGTCGATTCCCACAAAAGGGAAATGCACGGCTACGATCCATTTCTGATGTAACGCCCCTAGCCGATACAATGTGATGGTGTCACGACTCCGCTCTAGGAGACGGTACCGGGCTGCAGCCCAAGCACCCCAACCCCTCTCCCTCCACAGACGGGTTGTTGGTGGCCACAGCCTCCCTTTGATGAGCGAACTCGACAGTTAAGTTGGGTCGTACGGGGAATTCCCAGGAGCTCACTCATCCCAGTACTACTCTCGCCCAAGCACGCTTAACTATGGAGTTCCTTCAACTCTCATCACCAATTGAGCTGCAGCTCAACTGGTGATGAGAGTTGAAGGAACTCCATAGTTAAGCGTGCTTGTGCGAGAGTAGTACTGGGATGGGTGACCTCATGGGAATTCCCCGTACGGCCCAACTTAACTGTCGAGTTCGCTCATCAAAGGAAGGCTGTGGCCACCAACAACCCGCCTGTGGAGGGAGAGTGGTTGGGGTGCTTGGGCTGCAGCCCGGTAGCGTCACCTAGAGCGGAGCCGTGATACCGTCACGTTGTATCGGCTAGGGGCATTACAAAAAAAAGTGCACTTTTTATTGTAACGTCCCCTGGGCCGTCTATGGGCCTCAACCCACTAGGCCTCCGTTAGACTGTTACCAGGCTGCAGCCCAAGCAACCAAACCCCTCTCCCTCGACGGGCGGGTTGTTGGTGGCCACAGCCTCCCTTTGATGAGTGAAATTGTCCTGTTAAGCGGACAACACGGGGACTTCCCAGTAGGTCACCCATCCCAGGACTTCTCCAGCCTGAGCACGCTTAACTATGAGGTTCTTTCAACTCTCATCACCAATTGAGCTGATCAATTGGTGATGAGAATTGAAGGAACTCCATAGTTAAGCATTCTTGGACGAGAGTAGTACTGAGATGGGTGACCTCCTGGGAAGTCCCCGTACGACCCAACTTAATTGTCGAGTTCGCTCATCAAAGGGAGGTTGTGACCACCAACAACCCGCCTGTGGAGGTAGAGGGGTTGGGGTGCTTGGGATGCAGCCCGGTAGCGTTGCCTAGAGCGGAGCCGTGACACCATCACGTTGGATCGGCTAGGGGCGTTACATCTGACCTGGACAAAAGGGGCTGAACACCGCACAGTTCACCAAACTGGAGCAGGACACGTCCGCGACCAATCAAATTGTGTCGGGACATTAAGTCAAGATCCCGCCAAAAACCCCTATGTCGACACTCCGCGTCGACGAGTCAAACACGCCACAATCCGCCCCGCGCTTGACGATCGTCGAGCCAAGATCGTCGAACGCTGCCAAATCGTCGAACGCAGGGAAATCGTCGAACACAGATTGCTGGGGAAATCGTCGAACGGCCCTGACACGCCCTGGGACACGCCCGTGACCCAGGCCGTGTGCCCCTACTCAACGATCGCCACTCGACGATTGACGATCGACACTCGACGATCGACGATCGACACTCGACGATCGTCGAATCGAGGGGACACGCCCCCTGTCACTCCCGTGTTCCAGGGTGTGACCTCCCAAACATTTCGCCGACCGAAATTCGACGACCACGCGCCTTACTACGCCACCCGAGCGGGACACGCCCAGGGACACGCCCGTGTCCTAGGCCGTGTGACCCCCAACTAAGACCAAAACTTGGCCAAGAACGTTGATCGCCCATCTTTCAAATTTTGGGGCATTACACAAAGTGTCTTGAAAATCAAAAGAAAGAAAAGAAGAAGGAAAAAGGCTACAAGAAGCACTCCAACAAACCCTCTTTTAGTAAACACAAAAAGAAGGAGAGTGGTTTTGTAGCTGATACTTGGAGTGATATAGAAACTGAATCTTCATCCAGCTCAAGTGAAGATGAAGAAGAAGCAAAGGCTAAAGAAGTTTGTCTGATGACAATCAATGCATTGTATAGAATTCTAATGCTGAATCTGAGTCTGGAGAGGATCTGGTAATCTCTACCTTTGACTTTACTTCAGAATAATTTAAAATAGATTTTAAATTACTTTGTAAAGATTTGATACAATCTGAGAAGGAAATAAAACTTCTCAGAGAAAAATTAAATGAACAGAACATTTTATCTTCATAAAACTTAGAACTTAAAGAGGATTTGAAAAATGCTAATGAGCAAATAGTGTCTTTAGAAAACAAATTATTTGAGGCTAAAAAGTTTGAAGAATCCCTTAATGGGAGAAGTATCAAACTGATAATCATCACAAGTACAGTCAATGCCAGACTAAATGGTAAAGTTGGCTTGGGAGCTTCATCCAGTCAACCTTACCTTCTATAGAAAAAATATTTTAACTACACCTATAAAATTTATCTCTACTAAAGGTAAAGAAAAATTAGAAGATAAAGTCACAGGAGTTTTACAAGAGAATAAACCAAATCAAAATAAAAATTTTCATAAAAACTATATTCAACACAATTCATCGAACCGAGATCGACGAAACAAGTATTATTCGTCGACCAGAGATCGATGAACTCCGAACACAGAAAATGCATATTACTATTCTGTGAATGGAGCTCGACGAACTCACTACCATTCATCGAACACAGCTCGATGAAATCACTATCATTCATCGAACTCAAATTTTTTAGACATAAATTTAAATTCTTTTCAAAAATATAATCAAATACAAAGATTGAAAAATCCTTTTACTAAGTGGGTTATCCCTCCTAGGAGATATCATCCACTTGATTATAAGAATCAACCTGAATGTTCTTATATTTCAAATTATTATGAAAGAAAACTATGGCCCAAGGTATTCTGGGTCAAAAACACCTAATTTGTTTTTTACAGGAAAAGAACTATCCTACCATAGAGGAACAATGGTATTTGTATAGTGGATGTTCAAAACATATGACAGGAAGCAAGGCTAATCTACAAGATTTTAAAGCAAAACTTGGACCTAAAGTCATCTTTGGAGACTCAAACTGTGGACAGACAGAAGGCTATGGTATTGTCAAGGTTGGAGCAGTTACCTTCGGGAAGGTAGCTTATGTAAAAGGTCTCAAGCATAACCTAATTTCCATCAGTCAATTATGTTATGAAGGTTATCAGGTATCTTTTAACAAAGCTTTATGTTTTATTACATCTGATAAAAATAAAATTATTTTAACTGGAGCTAGACAAGGTAACATTTATCTAGTTAATTTCAACTCTGCAAAATCAAAATTTGTTTATTTAACCAGTTTAGTAAAACAAATGAACTATAACATAAAAGGTTAAGACATATAAACCTTAGAACTATAGATAAATTATCTAAGGACAACCTTGTCAGAGGACTACCTTCTGGTTCTTACAAGAAAGAAGGACTTTGCAGTGCTTGTCAGTTAGAAAAGCAAACCAAAAATAGTTTTAAATCCATTTCTAAAAGTGATTCACCCAGAATTTTGTATTTGCTACATATGGACCTTTTTGGACCTATTTCAATACAAAGCTTGAGAGGAAAGTCATATACTTTATTGATTATTGATGATTTCTCTAGATTCACTTGAGTATTTTTTCTTAGAAACAAGTCAGATAACTTTAAAGTTCTTATAGACTTTCTTAGGAACATCAAGATTGAGTACTCTACTCAGATTACATTTATCAGAAGTGATCATGGCACTGAGTTTGAATCTCTTCTAATGAAAGAATTCTGTGAGAAAGAAGGTATCATGCATTGTTTTTTTTGCTCCTAGAACTCCTCAACAAAATGAGGTAGCTGAAAGGAAAAATAGAATCCTAATTGAATCTGCTAGAACATTGCTTGCAGATGCTTATTTACCCCTATCCTTTTGGGCAGAGGCAGTAAGCACATCAAATTATGTTCTTAACAGAAGTTTTATTCATAAACTAAAGGGTAAGACTCCCTATGAATTACTTAAAAATAAGAAACCTAAAGTGAGTTATTTCAAAGTTTTTGGGTGTAGATGTTATATTCACAATAATGATAAGAAACACTTAAGGAAATTTGAAGCCAAAGCTGTAGAAGGAATATTTCTTGGATATTCTCAAGTCAGCAGGCTTATAGAGTCTTTAATAAATCTACCCTTAAGATAGAAGAGTATGTACATGTCTCTTTTGATGAAATTAACATGTTTTATAAGGAGAAGAACACTTCTACCATAGACTATTTTCCGGTACCAATTTTGTGTGAGAACTTAGATGAATTGAACCTTAAACAAGAGGATACATTGCATGCTTTCCAACAAAATACTGAAGACAGTGATGAAGATGATGCTGAAGTTTATATTGAAAACATTATAGCTAATGAAATTTCGCAATAAGAATTAGCCACACAAATAGTTGAATAACCAACTGCACCTGTTGATTTTGTCACACTTAGAGATCATCCTAGATTTCAATTGATTGGAGACATATCAGCTGGTGTGCAAACAAGACATCAATTCAATCAAGATCAGATGCATACATGCTTTCTTTCTTAGATTGAACCTCAATCCATCAAAGATGCAGAAAAATATCCCCACTGGATTATTGCTATGCAAGAGGAAATCAATCAGTTTGAGAGATGTAGATTTGAGACTTAGTTCCAAGACCCAAAGATTATCCAGTCATTGGAACCAAATGGGTCTTCAGAAATAAGTTGGATGCTCAAGGAGTTATAGTAAGAAATAAAGCTAGATTGGTAGCTCAAGGATACTCACAGGAGGAAGCCATAGATTATGATTATACATTTGCTCCTGTTGCATGATTAGAGGCTATTAGAATATTTCTTGCATTTGAAACATTCAAGAAATTCAAGGTATATTAGATGGATGTGAACAGTGCATTTCTGAATGTAGAACTCAAAGAGGAAGTTTATGTTGAAAATCCTCCAGGTTTTATCTCTCCAACTCACTCTTCTTATGTTTTTAAACTTAATAAATCCCTTTATTGTCTTAAACAAGCTCCAAGAGCTTGGTATGAGACCCTTGCTAGTTTTCTTTTAAAAAATAAATTTAGTAGAGGCATGGTAGATAAAACATTATTTTTTAGACATCATAAATCTAAAATTTTACTAGTACAAATATATATTGACGACATAATTTTTTGGTTCCACTGATTCCAAACTTTGCAAAACGTTTTCTGACCTAATGCATTCAAAGTTTGAAAAGAGTAGCATGTGTGAACTATCCTACTTCCTTGGTTTACAAGTGAAGCAAACACCTGATGATATTTTCATATCCCAATCTAAATATGCTAAAGACTTACTTAAAAGATTTGGGATATCAGATGCCTCTTCTATGAAAACACCTATACTTACTAATGCTATAGTTGATAATGATGATCAAGGCAAGCCTGTTGATTAGAAAACATATAGGACTATTATTGGGTCCTTATTATATTTAACAGAAGTAGACCTGATATTATGTTTGCAACCTGTATTTGTGCTAGGTTGCAAGTTTATCTTAAAGAATCTCACTTAAGCTTAGTAAGAAGAATTTTAAGATATATAAAAGGTTGCCCTGATCTAGAACTCTGTTATTCTATTGAGTCAGGATTTGAATTAATTGGATTCTCAGATGCTGACTATGCTGAATGCAGAGTTGACAGAAAAACCACATCAAGAACTTGTCAGTTTCTTGGTGATAGGCTTGTTTCATTTTTTTGCAAGAAACAAACATCTGTATCTAGTTCAACTGCCGAGGCTGAATACATTGCAGCTGGTAGTTGTTGTTCACAGATTTTGTTGATTCAAAATCAGTTACTAGATTATGTTTATAACTTAAATAATTCAACTATTTTCTTTGATAATACAAGTGCAATTTCTACTGCACAGAATCCAGTCCTTCGTAGTATGATTAAACATATAGAAATAAGACATCATTTTATAAGAGATAGTGTAGAAAAAAATAAAATTAAACTCGAATTTATCTCTTCTGATTTTCAAAGAGCTGATATTTTCACTAAACCTTTAGATGAAAAGAAATATAATTTCTTTTTAAATCAGCTAGGAATGCTTGATAGTGAGTCTATAATTTGATTTTTGTTCTGAGATCGATGAATTGTACACATTTCGTCGAACGGAGATCGCAAACTGTGAACATTTCGTGAAACGTCCATCAAATGGAGATCGACGAACCTTCTTTGCGAAACTTTCGTCGAACGGAGATTGACGTTTTAGTTTTGAGTACCTTTCGTCGAACGGAGCTCGACAAAATGTGATTCTTTCGCAAAACTTTCATCGACCAGAGATCGAAGAAATGCATTTCTTGTGTGAAATTTTTCATTGAACAGAGTTCGATGCTTTGTTTTGCGTCGGACGGAGTTCGTCTTTTCAACTTCTGAAAACTTATAATTAGGTTTTCATCGAACTCTATCCCGCGCATTTCCCATTTCTCATGCACTTGATCTCTCTATTTTGCAGGCTAATGGCGATTTCTCAGGCGACTCTCTCTACAATGAAATTCGATGTCGGCTTCGACATCGATATGGACTCCTTTCGCCATTCAGATCAAGTCTTCCAAGATATTTTGCAACTGTTTGAGGCTCAACAACTGCGTAACGTTATGACCACCAGGATCAAACTCCCTGTCACAGAGATAAAAGAATGGGTTCATACAATAAGGATTCCTGATCTTACAAGTATTACTAGATCTATCTCAAGCAATCAGGTTTCCCTTACCCCAATAATTTTTTCTGAATTTTTTGGATTAATTAATGGAGAAGACGATATAGAATTGTTTAGTTCAGAAATAGATGTTATGCTTGATAGACTGGGACACGATCAAGGAAACCCTAACCACTTATTGAAGAAAAGTTTTTCTATAGAATATAAGTTCTTAGCTGTTGTGGTTGGGAAGGTAATTATAGACAAACACTCTGCCCATGATTATGTGACCAGACACCAATTCCTATTGACGTGTGCTCTGGTGGAGCAGAAAAATGTTAACTGGGGGACAATATTGTTTGATTCAATCAAAAAGAAGATTAATAAAAAAGATGTGAGTTATGGAAGAATCTTGGGAATTTTCCTCCAAACCAAAGCCTAGAGGTTCTGCTATCTCCAACAGTACATATCAATGCCTCCAAGAGGATTACCTCTGCCCTTTTTGGAAAATGGGAGAGGGTGATTCCAAAGCCATCCCAAGCTGAATCCTCCAGGGTAGCTTCAGAAAGCACCAAGGCTGTTCCAACCACTCTCCCAACCCCAGAAGAGGTTCCTACTCATCTTATTTCTTCTCCTCCACCATCTCCACACCATTCACCTAGGTAGCATCTCCACCTTCCCAACTACCTTTATTATCTGTAGAAGTTCCATCCACTTCCTTCCATACAGCTTCACCTATTCAACAGCCATCTCCACCTCATTCATCTTCAACTCCAATAGCTTCTCCTCATTAGTCACCATCATCTCCACTTCTTTATTCTCCACCTCATTTATCTCTAATTCATTCATCTCCACCACATTCATCTCTAACTCATATATATCCACCATACTCACCTATCCAGGAAATCATTCCAGATGACATTCCCCCTGTCATCCAATCTATCTTTATTCCTCAAGCCTTCACCATATGTCCAAACTGTGCTAACAGTTCTCTTCTATCTTCTACCATTTCATCCTCTGCATCTACTCAGGCTAGACCTGAGTTTATGTATTTGGATTTCTCCTCCATTGTTACAAACCTTCTTGATTTCATTACTCCTACACTCAATAAGTTGTTAGATGAATCTTTAGCTCCTGTAATAGCTTCTATTTCTGCACTCTCCTCTAGAATTGACTCTCTTCAAGCTGTCCCTTCTTCTAGGGGCCTATATTCACGTCTCCCTGGATCTAGGCATGGGGAGATGTTTCATGAAGAAGCTCTAAATTCTATAGTTCCTGTCACAGCAATTACAGAAGCAGTTACAGCAACAACAACAGCTTTTGTTTCAGATTCAAAAATGATTTCAGTTGAGGACGTATTGGCTGCAGAACCAGAAGTTCTTCCTGTTGGTGATGTGATTATTCATCCCACAGTTGACTTATATTCTTTATTATCAGTTTTTGATTCACTACATAGTCATGTTCCCAACTTACCAAATTTTGGAACAGATCCTTCTAGAGCTATAGTCTGTTATACTGTTCATGTTAATATTTCTGCTTTAGAACAGTTTTTACATGTTATTTCTACCAGTTTTGATTCTACCACTCAGACTGCAATAATTGAGAATATAGTAGATATTATGGAGCAAGCTTGTTCCCCTCTCACTTTTTCATGTGATGAATCCCCTATGCCAAATTTTGATGATCTTCTTAATGAGATAAGGAAGTGACAGCTGTTGTAAATGATGTTTATACACATCAAGAGGATCCGTTTGATGGTCATACTGATATATATACACAGATAGATGATTTATGTAACACCCAAAAAGTAGTTCGACGCAACATGCTAAAGTGGAGCAGAGCTCGACAAAACGCGTGGAGCAGAGCTTGGCGAAACGCGTGGAGCAGAGCTCGGCGAAACGCGTCGAGCAGAGCTCGACGAAACGCGTCGAGCAGAGCTCGACGAAACGCGTAGAGCAGAGCTCAATGAAAATAGTCGAGCAGAGCTCGACGAAGATAGTATTGTCTTGTGTTATGGCCAGTTCGACGAACTCAGACTCCGTTCGACGAATTCTCTCCTATTCGATGATTTGCGTTCGATGAATGTGATCCCGTTCGGCGAATTGTTGAAATAAGATGTCGCCGAAGTGCAACTCATGTCAGGTGGCTTGTGTGCGACCACTGAGCTGTGGTTGACGTTGTCAGCTCAAACCCGAACCATTGCTTTATTTTTATGAGAAGGAATCGTGTGGCTGGGGTAAAACCCGAGGCCTTATCTACAGAGGAATGAGATTCAGGAAATCGTTATTTACTTTCTCTCTCTCTTCCTTATTTCCCGAGTTCTGGAGTAGAGAACTCTCGGCTGGTGCTAGGGTTTGAGTGGACTTGCAGTTGCTGGATAAGATCTGGTGGCTGGAATCAAGAGCCGAAGAGAGAATTACGAAGGGGAAAGTGAGGCGATCATTTCCATCTGCGTAGAAAAGCTTGCCATGGCTCCGAAGAAAACTCCAATCGTAACGATCTTCCTCCTTGGACATGTGAAGTCCTTATTTGACATATGCATGGATTTCTGAAAGTGATATCAGATATGCTCTGATACTAGTGAGGGATAGATCTGCTTAACTCTAAGGGGGGGGGGGGGTGAATAGAGTATTTTAAAACTTGAATTGATTTTACAGCAGATTAAAATATGTGATAATTATAAGTATAAAGAGAGAAAATAAAAACAAAACAATCACAGCACAAAGAAATAGCAATAGAGCATTCCATACGACACAAGAAATTTATTGTGGTTCCCCTAAACTTGGGTACATCCACTCTTCCACCACCCTAATAGGAATCCACTACAGGTTTTTGATCAGGTGCCCTGCAACCATAGGTTTTTGATCAGGTGCCCTGTGTAGCGCCCCAAATCTCAGTGATGACTGGGCTGAGGAGAGTGGGTCACACGACCTGGGACACGGGAGTGTCCCCAAGCCGTGTCCTACTCTGTGTGAGGTACACGGCCTGGGACACGGGCGTGTCCATGGCCGTGTCCTGCACTCGAGTGCTGCAGGGTGGTCTCAAGTCAGCTCAATGAAATGCGGTCGATGATCCTCGAGTAAGGTACATGACCTGTGACACGGGTATGTCCAGGGTCGTGTCCTGCCTTGCGCTCGATGAGTTCTCGAGTGAGTTCGACGAAATGCACTCGACGATCCTCGAGTGGGGCACACGGCCTATTCCACAAGCATGTCAAGGTTCATGTCCTTCTCTGTGTTTGATCAGGATGTTAAACACGGGCTGGACACGGGCGTGTTTGAAGCCATGTCTAGCATATGGCCTGTGACACGAGCATGTCACACGGCCGTGTCATATAACCGTGTTTGGATCTGTATAAGTCGCTTTTCTTGCCACTTAAGGTACACGGCCTGTGACACTCCCGTGTCACAGGCCGTGTCTGGCCCAGGAAAGTGAGTTTCAGGGCTTTTTGTGGCCGTCCATTCCTTTCAAAGGGGATCCAACGGCCCATAATTCTCCCTGCTGCTGATAAGGCCAAGAGTTGAGGATAAACTCTCTCATTTTATCAAGGCCTTTCTCTTTCTTCAAGTATTAGAGAGTGGGGAGAGCAAGGGAGAAGGAGGAGGAATCTGGTTGCCGGTGGAGCTGCAGAGCCCTGAATCGCGTGCCGAGTCCAGATTTGTGGACGCAAGGCCATTACGGTGCTTTTCATCTGGCTAGATTTTCGTGGCTCCAAAGCGATCATAAAGGTTAACGATCTTTCTTCCTTCGACATGTGAAGTCCTTTATTTGGCAAATGCATGGGTTTTCCCCCACCAAAAGGTGGCCTGTTGAGGGATTCCCCTTGGGTTGATTCTGGATGTCCCCAAGATATCATGCATGTAGATCCGAAAACGTGAAGTACGAAATAGGCATACTATGTGAAACCCATCTGGACAGGTTGGTCTGGATTTGTGATGTTTGATGTTGCACACCAGAGAAGACTCCACCTATAAATGACTATGCTTGTGATTTTAGTGGGTTGTGCCTGTGAAGGATAGTAGCAGGAAGTACTGGAGTGAAAGTCCAGGAAAATACCCGCAAGTGATTGTGTTGTATGCCATGAAAGACCATTGTTCCTTGCACTGCAGATGACTGCAGGGATTGCTTGATTCAAATAAGGTTAGGGCTAGGGATGGAAAGTGAGTTCTGTCGCTAACGCTGGGCGAGAGTGAGTGTCGCTGGCGATGCCTCCTAGCTAACCTGTGATTGTGAAGCCAGTCCTTCGGGGACAGTATGACTATTTGTGAGCTTGGTGAGCTCTGGAAAAGGCTGTATGCCGAACGGACAAGGGGATGCCGACCCGCGTTAGTCTTAGCATTGAACTGACGATTTGAGCAACGGCAAAGGCTGAACTGTATCCGTGTTATGGCTGTCCGCCATGAGTGCCTGGGCTATTGGCATTCGGTAGAACCCATAACGAGAGTCTTAGGCCTGCGCGCCATTAAGACTAAAGTCTCCTACTAAAAGCCGTGGAGCGAAGTGCTCAAGTTTGTTGTTGGGCTTCGGGCCTTGAATGACGGTGGGCGACTCGTTTATCCGGTACATCAAGTATGTGCCCTGAGTGCACGGAGTATCGGGTCGTATGGGCGACGTTTGTGATATGCTGCTTGTGCGTGAGTGCACATTGTGTGATATATCTGTTTTTGAAATGCTATGCCTGCAGGGAAGGAATGCCACTGCCCCAGGTAAGGGGTAGGTTCGTTATAAATTGGTCAGCTGAACGCTGGCTATTGCCTTGTTTTACGATCGTACGGTGGATTGTCCCGTGCAGGTGCAGGAGTGCCGAGCGGAAAATAGGGGGCCGACGCCCTTGCTGTTACTGCTACTGTGCTGGCCCTCGAAGGCCAAAGAAGTTTATCTGATAGTATAATCATGTGTGGCCGGCGTGCGTGCCGATGTATGAAAGCCATATATAAAAAGCTTAACTGTAAGTCCATAAGGCCAGACATGGTATGTATTTGCAGTACGTTCCTTCAGGTTATTATATATAAATGCTGGTTTATATATTGTGGATATTCAGATGAGGAGTTCAATCAATTTAAAAAGCTTACGCTAGAATGCTATGGGTTTGGATGCGCAACTCTGATATTAACCCGTAACCTCGCCGCCTGTTTGTGGCATATGGTGTGGGGCCCCGACCGAACCTTCTATTATATGTCATGTAACGGATAGTGGTGTTACAATTTTGGTATCAGCTTGTCTCGGTCTTTCCTTTTCGAATTCGTGGTCGAATTCTTTTGTGGGGTGGCGTGCACGTGTCAGTGCGACCCACTATAACATTAATGAACTCAAGGATGTCCACTAAGGAATGCAAATACACCTATTTGAGGAACCTGCGCATTCCTATTTTGTTGTTATTGCTTGTGCAATGTCGCTAATGTGTGTCTTGTCCACCTATAGGTGACTCGTAGTGGTGCTGGGCAGTCTGATCCCCAACATTCTGATGAGAGTGTGACACCAGCTTAGGTGCCTACACCTCCGCCTTCTGCGAAAACAATATGTTTAGTTGCTGAGGCGCTTCATGCACAGCCTACTGGGCAAGCGCAGCCGGCACTGAGGACAAAACAGGTTGGTGTAAGGCCAGAACCTGTTGAGCCTGTTGATCGTCAGACAATTGAACGGTAGTTGAAGCAGTTTATGAGCTTCAATCCACCTACGTTTACAGGTGTGGGATCCCCAACGCAGGCGGAAGATTGGTTGTCGCGCGTCAAGCGAATATTGACGACGATAAGGATAGTGGAAAATCAGAAGGTCACCTTGGCCACCTTCTTGTTGGAAGGAGAGGCTCGACTATGGTGGGATGAGATAGAGTTACACCACTTAGCGGGCAAACAACTAACATAAGTCTCGATTGATGAGTTTTCGCGACTATTCTTGGCAAAGCACGTGCCAACGGCTCAATGCATCGCTATGAAAAATGAATTCCAGCGTTTAACTCAGGGCGAAAGTAGTGTGGATACCTACTTGCATGAGTTTACACGATTGGGATGCTATGCGGGGTCTATCTTCGCTGATGAACAACGAAAAACCAATCGGTTCTACGAAGGATTGCAGGATAAGTTGAGATTCCTGCTATCAAGTTCGGTGAACCAAGGGTTTCAGGCACTGGTAGATACAGCCCGTGCGTTGGAGAAGGATATGAAGCGGGTGCAGGGAAAAAGGAACTTGGCGGTGACAAAGCCCGAGTTCAAAGTGCCGCACCCGGGGAAATCAAGTTACTGAAGGAAATAGGGTAAGTGATTCAAGTCTTCTTCACAGGCTTCCTCAAGTATTGCATCAGGGGCAACGTCGAGGCAGGAGTCTAAGGCATGCTATACATGTGGTAAAGTGGGACATATAGCCCGTGATTGTCGGAGTGGTCCACCAAAGGTTGAGAAGAAGATAGGAGCGTCATATGCTGAAAAGGGAAAGGCAGTGGTGGAGTCCTCTGCATTTCAGGCGCAACCCCGTGTGTATAATCTTGGCCAGCAGGAGGCCATAAAGCAGAGTGACATTGTCACAGGTACGCGATAACATATTTGCTTGCTGTTTTGTTATGTCATACCTTGTTTGTAGCTTGTGTATGATGTGTTTGTATTAGGCTTTATCTTGATTCGAGACTGTCTGGCGAGAGAACTATTTGATACTGGTGCTTCCCATTCATTTCTATTTGTGGACTTCATGCCACGGATCGGTGTACCGATTCGTCTGGTGGCAGATAGTGTGAAGGTGTTATTACCAAAGGGATGTGTAATTCATGCAGACAGGTCTTGTTTTGTGGAGGTACGAATAGGAAGCCGAGATTTTGGATTGGAAGCATCGGTGCTGCTAATATCAGAGTTTGATGTGATATTTGGCATGGAATGGCTTTCGGAGCAGCGTGCCTATATAGATTGAAAATCAAAGGAAGTCACACTGGAGCAAAATACCGAACGAGAAACGAAGTTCGCTGGTATACGAGGGTCGAGCATGACGTTGATGTCTGCTCTTCAAGTGGTTAAGGCAGTTCGGAAAGGCGTGATGTTGTTCTTCACGCTTGTTGAAGCTGTTGAGCCAAAGTCCAGTGTGTATGATGTTCCGATTATTTCGGAGTTTGCTGATGTGTTTCCGAAAGAGCTTCCGGGATTACCCCCATAACGGGAGATTGATTTCTCGATTGAGCTGGTGCCAGGTACAAAACCTGTGGCCCGCTCGCCATATCGAGTAGCGCCAAAGGAGATGGCCGAACTAAAAGTTCAATTTCAACAGTTGTTGGAATAGGGATATATACGCCCAAGTATGTCACCTTGGATCGCGCCCGTTCTATTTGTGAAAAAGAAGGACGGTAGACTGCGATTATGTATTGATTATCATGAATTGAATAAGTTAACGGAGAAAAATAAATATCTGATTCCATGGGTAGATGATTTGTTTGATCAATTGGCGGGATCGAAAGTATATTTCAAGCTGGATTTGAAATCAGGCTACTACCAGTTGTGAATTCGGGAAGGTGACATTCCCAAGACAGCGTTTGGAACACGCTACAGTCATTACGAGTTTACTGTAATGCTGTTTGGACTATGTAATACGCCATCGATGTTTATGTATCTAATGTACTGAACGTTCCGAGAGTACTTGGACCTATTTGTGATTGTCTTATTTTATGATGTCTTGGTGTACTCTCGATCTGAAGATCATACGAACCATTTACGGTTGGTATTGCATACCCTGAGGAGAAATAAGCTCTACGCCAAGTTCTCAAAGTGTGAGTTTTGGCTGTTGTCAGTGGCTTTTCTTGCCCATGTGGTGAGGGGAGAGGGCATTGCGGTGGATCCGTCAAAGATAAGGACCATCTAGGAGTGGCCAGTGTTGTCTTTGGTGGCCGAAGTCAGGAGTTTTCTTGGACTAGCGGGCTACTACAGACGTTTTGTCGAAAATTTCTCGCGAATCGCTCTGCCTCTAACCACGTTGACGAGAAAGGATCAGAATTTCGTTTGGACGCCAGAGTGCGCATGAGCTTTTGAAGAGCTAAAGAGTCGTTTGACCACAATGCCCGTTTTGACGTCGCCATGTGGTTCAGACGGCTTTGAGATTTATAGTGATGCGTCAGGGAGCAGCTTAGGCTGCGTTCTTCTTTAGTTTGGAAAGGTGGTTTCTTATGGCTCACGTCAGTTGAAAGGGCATGAGCGGAACTATCCCGTCCATGATTTGGAGTTGGCGGTGGTGATTTTTGCACTGAAACTATGGCGTCACTATTTATATGGTGTGAAGGTGGATATATTCACGGACCATAAGAGCCTAAAGTACTTATTTGATCAGAAGGATCTTAATATGCGACAACGAAGGTGGATGGAGTTCCTCAGGGACTACACCTTTGATATTCATTACACTCCCGGGAAGGGAAACGTGGTCGCAGATGCCTTGAGTCATCGGGCTCCGTCAAAAGCAAATTGGTTGTAGATGCATGATGAGCATCTTATCCAGGAGTTAGAAGCGTTAGAGATATCTTGTGTTGACAAGAAGTCCACAGCAAATGCATGCTTGTACTAGACAGTGGTACAGTGTGACCTTGCAGACAGAATTCAGCGTGCAACGGTACTTGATGAAAGCCTGCAACGCTATGCAGTGGATGGGTCGAATGATAAATTCTCGTGGAATGACGGCCTTTTGCGAAAAGATGATCGTTTGTGCATTCCAAGTATGGGGTAGCTAAAAGAAGAATTGATGTATGACGCTCATTTTACGAAATACTCAATTAACTCAGGAAGCATAAAGATGTACAAGGACATGAAAAAGCTATTCTGGTGGCCAGGCATAAAGAAAGACATAGCACATTATGTGGCGGAATGCCAGACCTGTTCGATGGTGAAGGCTAAATTCCAGAAGCCTGGAGGTTTCCTGAAGTCATTACCTGTTCTGGAGTGGAAGTTTGATGATATTTCAATGGATTTTGAGCATGGATTACCGAGGTCTCAATGCGATAATGATTCGATTTGGGTGATCGTAGACCGGTTGACAAAAGTGGCTCACTTCCTTCCAAACAAGAGGGACAATTCAGTGGAAATCTTGGCAAAACTCTATGTTGAGCAAATTGTACGATTGCATAGTATTCCCCGGAGCATTGTAAGTGATCGTGATGGGCGATTCACATCGAATGATTGGAGGTTAATCCATCAATTGATGGGCACGAAGTTAACGTTCAGTACGACCTTTCATCCCCAAACTAATGGCCACACTGAGAGAACCAACAGAACGATGAAGGACATGCTTCAAATGTGTGCCTTGGATTTTGGTAAGAGATGGTAAGATCATCTCTATATGATAGAGCTTGCCTACAATAATATCTACCAAGCGAGCATCGGTATTGCACCGTTGAAGCTTTGTATGGTTGAAAGTGTTGTACACCTTTAGCTTGGGCGGAAGCAGGCGAATCAAAACTATATAAGCGTAAGGAAGTCGAAGAAACTAATTCGACGATACACTCTATTCGAAAGACGCTACTGATCACCCAAGATAGACAAGCCAAATATTACAATGCCAAGCACCGAAATGTCGAGTTTGCGGTTAGCGATTAGGTCTATTTGAAAATCAAACCCTTCAAAGGCGTGTCCAGGATTCGGCGCTTGAAAAAGTTAAGTCCGAGATATCTTGGTCCATTTGAAGTGGTGGAAAGAGTTGGTGAAGTTGCTTATCGGCTAGCTCTGTCGAATGAAATACGTGGATTGCATGATGTGTTCCATATCTCAGTGCTTCGAAAAGCCATAAAAGATCCAGCTCAAGTGATTGCGAATGATCGGGTACCGATCGACTTTGGGCTAACAACAAAGGTTAGGCCCATTCGGATAGAGTATAAAGCCGATAAGCAGTTGTGGAACAAGACAATCGGGATGGTCAAGGTCCGATGGGACAATTGTGGTCGTGAAGAGCTAACATGGGAGTGGGAGCAGAACATGCGTGCTGAGTTTCCCGAATTGTTTGTTTAAACTTGTATACCAGTTTGTGTTGTACAAAAAATATTGTAACACATTTGTGGTTGAGAATTTCCCGAGTACTGTATGTAAATTTCAGGACGAAATTTCTTGTAAGGAGGGGAGGATTGTAGCGCCCCAAATATCAGCGATGACTGGGCTGAGGAGAGTGGGTCACGCGGCTTGGGACACGGGCGTGTCCCCAAGCCATGTCCTACTCTGTGTGAGGTACACGGCCTTGGACACGGGCGTTTCCATGGCAGTGTCCTACACTCGAGTGCTGCAGGGTGGTCTCGAGTGAGCTCGACAAAATACGGTCGACGATCCTCGAGTAGGGTACACGACCTATAATACGGGCGTATCCAGGGTCGTGTCCTGCTATATGATCGATGAGTTCTCGAGTGAGTTCAACGAAATGCACTCGACAATCCTCGAATGGGGCACACAACCTATGACACGTGCGTGTCATGGGCCGTGTCCTTCTTTGTGTTTGATTAGGATGTTAAACACCTGCTAGACACTGGCGTGTCTGAAGTCGTGTCTGGCACACGGCCTGTGACACGGGCGTGTCACACGACCGTGTCCTGATCTGGATAAGTCGGTTTTATTTCCACTTAAGGTACATGTCCTGTGACATGGTCATGTCACAGGCCGTGCTTGGCCCGAGAAAGTGTGTTTCAGGGCTTTTTGTGGTCGTCCATTCCTTTCAAAGGGGATCCAACGGCCCAAAATTCTCCCTGCTTTTGATAAGGCCAAGGTTGAGGATAAACTCTCCCATGTTCTCAAGGACTTTCTCTTTCTTCAAGTATTAGAGAGTTGGGAGAGCAAGGGAGAAGGAGGAATCTGGTTGCCGGTGGAGCTGCAGAGCCCCAAATCGCGTGCCGAGTCCAGATTTGTAGAGGCAAGGCCGTTGCAGTGCTTTTCATCCGGCTAGATTTTCATGGCTGCAAAGAGATCGTCAAGGGTAACGATCTTTCTTCCTTGGACATGTGAAGTCCTTTATTTGGCATATGCATGAGTTTTCCCCCACCAAAAGGTGGCCTGTTGAGGGATTCCCGTTGGGTTGATTCTGGATGTCCCCAAAATATCATGCATGTAGATCCGAAAATGTGAAGTACGGAATATGCATACCGTATGAAGCCCATCTGGACAGGTTGGTCTGTATTGGTGATGTTTGATGATGCACACCAGAGAAGACTCCTCGTATAAATGACTATGTGTGTGATTTCAGTGGGTTGTGCCTGTGAAGGATAGTAGCAGGAAGTACTGGAGTGAAAGTCCAGGAAAATACCCACAAGTGATTGTGATGTATGCCATGAAAGACCAGTATTCCTGGCACTGCAGATGACTGCAGGGATTGCTTGATTCAGATAAGGTTAGGGCTAGGGATGGAGAGTGAGTTATGTCACTAACGTTGGCCGAGAGTAAGTATCGCTGGCGATGGCTCCTAGCTAACCCGTGATTGTGAAGCCAGTCCTTCGTGGACAGTATGGCTGTTTGTGAGCTTGGTGAGCTCTTGAAAAGGCTGCATGCCGAACGAATAAGGGGATGCCGACCCGCGTTAGTCTTAGCATTGAACTGACGATTTGAGCAACGGGCAAAGGATGAACTGTATCTGTGTTATGGCTGTCCGTCATGAGTGCCTGGGCTATTGGCATTCGGCAGAACCCATAGCGAGAGTCTTAGGCATGCGCACCATTAATACTAAAGTCTCCGGCTGAAAGCCGTGGAGCGAAATGCTCAAGTTTGCTGTTGGGCTTCGGGCCTTGAATGGCGGTGGGCGACTGGTTTATTCGGTACACCAAGAATGTGCCCCGAGTGCACGACGCGTCGGGCCGTGTGGGCGACGTTTGTGATATGCTTCTTGTGCGTGAGTGCACATTGTGTGATATATCTTCTTGTTAAATGCTATGCATGCAGGGAAGGAATGTCACTGCCCCGGGTAAGGGGTAGGGTCATTATAAATTAGTCTGCTGAACGCTGACCGTTGCCTTGTTTTACCACCATGCGGTGGATTATCCCGTGCAGGTGGAGGAGAGCCGAGCGGAAAATTGGGGGCTGACGCCCTTGTTGTTGTTGCTGCTGCTACTGTGCTGGCCCTCGAAGGCCAAAGAAGTTTATATGATAGTATATTCATGTGTGGCTGGCCTGCGTACCGATGTATGAAAGTTATATGTAAAAAGTTTAACTGTAAGGCCGTAAGGCCAGACATGCTATGTATTTGAAGTACGTTCCTTCGGGTTGTTATATATAAATGATGGTTTATATATTGTGGACATTCAGATGAGAAGTTCAATCAACTTAAAAATCTTCCACTAGAATGCTCTGAGTTAAGATGCGCAACTCTGATATTAACCCGTAACCTCGCCGCCTGTTTGTGGCATATGGTGTGGGGCCTCGGCCAGACCTTCTATTATATGTCATGTAACGGATAGTGGTGTTACACCCTGTCACCACAAGATCTATTTTTTCAAGGGAGATCTTACAACCCTTTTGAGCTTTTGATCAGGTGCCCAAAAACCAAGAGGGTTAACTTTTGAAGGGAGTTATAACCCTTTACACAATGGAAAAAATAAAATTGATGGTGTCTTCTCTTTCTCAAACAACTGAGAAGACTTGTGGATTTTATCTTGTGAGAGCTCCCCCTGAGATGAAAAGATAGTTCAGGAAGATGAGAGCTTTGCACAAGGTGTAGGCCTTCAATCTTTAGAAGATCTTCAGAAGCTTTTTGAACTGATATTGAATAGTTGTCCCTTGAAAAGCTCTGAAGCTGATGATGAAGAGCTCTGTGAGATTCTTTGTATATGTCTGTGTGTCTCAGTGAATTCTCAGTGTCTATTCTCTGTATCAATTCTCTATATTCTGTATGTTCATCTGAAAACAGTCCTTTTATATTCCTTTCAGAAAATAGCATTTGAATTTGAATTCTATCCTTGAATTAATGTTGGAATCCTGAGACTTAAAAGGCTGGAATTGTCTTAAATGCATTTCCTCAACTATTTTCAGTAAATAAGTCAAGTAATTACTCTGTGAAATCCATAATTAATGCTACCAAACAACGACTATATTCTTGAGAATATGAGCATTAATTATCAGAGAATTACATCCTTAGAATAATCCAAACTGAGAGAAAATGCCAAAACTGATACCTAGAAAAATCGTCAAACACAAGACAGATTTCGTCGACCTGAACTACAAGTTCGTCGAGCTGAGAAATCACCTTCGTCGAGCTGAGATCAAAGAAAGTTGATCCTGGAAAATATACTGTCAAGCTGAGCTCCAAGTTCGTCGACCAGAGAAAGAAGTTCTTTGACCAGAGAAATTGAGAAAAGAGGGAAGATCGTCGACCTGAGCTCTAAGTTCGTCGAGCTCAACTCAGAGTAGGGACTCTGAGTTCGTCGATCAGGAATCGACGATCATTGAGTTGAGTTCGAAGAACTTCGAACTGATTCTCTGAACTCTTAATAACTGCCATTCTTCTAAGTCTGGATCTCTAATTTCTTCTAAGGGTTGGATCAATGTCTGTCTATCCTAGTCAAACTGACCTAGACCTAGAACTAACAAAATGACCATAGGCTATACATGAATGGTCAATAACCTAATAGTGAACCTAGACCAAATCCAAACTAGGGATCCATCAATCTCCCCCTATTTGAGTGAGGTCACTATGAACAACAGAAAAGAGAAAAATCACAAAGCATAAAAAGATATCTGGCAGAATTTAAAATCATTCAGCAGATATTAACAATAGTGCCTTGTGAAGTACATAAAACAAATAACAGATAATAGTTCTAATCAAAAATATAGAAAGAAAAATTGTTCAGGCTTTCTTAGAGTCCTTCTGTTCATTTGAGGCAGGTCTGGTGAAGACAACTTCCCTTCTGGGATCTGCAGCTTGCTGTTTTGTCATTCTCATATCACTAGCTCCAAGGATTGTCACAGATATAGCCCTTGGTACTACTACTTCTGTATGTAATGATATATACGCATCTGTATTAAAAAGATTATGTACCTGGTACTTGTCTAGCTCCTTCTTTCTGTAGGAGGACATGGTAGTATACTGAGATGTGTCATGTTCTTCTTCCTTTGCTTTTCTGATATGGGAAAGAGCTATTAACTCTTGAAATCTGGTCATTCTGGAGTTGGGGTTCATTTCTGGATCAAAAACAGGAGAAAGAGGCCTTTCAGGAGATGCTTTATCAGGTTGATCATCTTCAGATATTTTTTGTTGCCTGCTGTGCCTTTGATGTTATTGCTTCCTGCTACTGCTGGAATGGTATTGCTGCTGCCTGCTGTAGGAAGGCTTGGTCTGCTGAGAAAATGTAGATTTCTGAACTTGACCAATACTTCCAAAAGATCCTGTTGCAGGAGGAGGAGGACCTCTCCTGAATTTAGGAGGAGGAGAGTACCTCTTGCTCTTCTTCTTGACTTTTTACTCATTCTTGGAATATCTCATCCAGTTTGGGGTGTCTGGAGTGAGTGTTATATTATATAGGATATAGTATGGAATGTCAGCAGAAGGATTTGGCTTGGGAACAGACTTTGGAGGAGCAGTTTTAGCAGGAGCCTTTCTTTTCTTTGAACTTGTATTATCAGAGTCATCAGACTCATTATCAACATCATCTTCAGAAGAATTTTCAGGATTATCATAAAGAGCATCCAGTTGCTTTAGCAAATCAGCTAAGTTTCTAAGAATCTGTGGCTGTGCTTGACTTGTTGGCTCTACAAAATTATTTATAGCAGTCTGAATGTTTTCTTCTTCTTCTTCCATATCAGCAAACAAAATATCATCCAAATCTGGCGTTGGAGATTCACACCAGCCAAAAGTTGGTGGAGAGAATGCCTTGTGCACAGGAGCTGGCTCAATAACTGCAAAACTTTCTATAAACTCAGAAATTGCAAAACTTGCCTTTAGTTGATCTATAACTTCAGGACTTATTGGAGCAGTATAAACTATAATAACTTTAGAGTTCTGTACATCAAAACTTGGTAAAATAGTTTTGTAAGAGAATTAAAAGAATTCATTAAAGAATTTAAATCAACTATGAGATTTATAATGAAATCACCAACAGTGGTTATTTCTGCAACTATATCAGGCATGTCAGTATCAGAATCAATTATATCTATTACTTCAGTTGGAATATCTGACTCTACTGAATCATCAAACATTTCAGAATCTACTGCTGCTGCTACTACATGAGGAGGAACTGGAACTTCTTCATAGAACATCTCCCCCTGACTGGGTTTAGAGGGTCCTGAAGCCAGTCCTCCAGAAGAAGGAACAACAAAGAGAGCATTAATTCTGGTAGAGAGAGAAATGATGGAGGCAGAGAGAGGAGCAATAACATTTGCTATTAAATGCTCAAGAGTTGGAGAAATGAATGCAAGAAGATCTTTTGCTATGTCAGAGAAATTTAGGTAGAGAGGTTCAGGAGCAGAGGTGGTGTAATGGGTGTGATGTCCACAGTTGGGACACACAAAAAATGCATGAGAAAAATCTGTATGTGTATTCTGGAAATGTGGAAGGAGGGTTGGATGGAATACCAGTAGTAGAAGTAGGAATGGTGGTAGTTGGTATGGAGGTGGTTTCCTGAATAGGAGATGTAATTGGTGAATGGTGTGGAGATGGTTGAGGAGGAGACAGTACATTGAAGGTAGTCTGAGAGGAGGTGGATGGAATATCAGATACATGAGGTGGAGTTGGAGATGGAATGTCCTCAGGGATGATGATAGGAGAATGTGGAGGTGATGGTTGTGGAAGAGGTGAAAGAGGTTGTTGTTGTTGTTATTGAGGAGGTGAAGGAATTCTGGTGGATGGAGGAAGAACTTCTTCTAGAGGTGGTGGAGGGGTTGTCACTACCCTTGTGTCCTCAGAGGTCCTGGAAGAAGAGGCCCTCGATGGTTTAGGGATGGACCTCTCCCATCTGCCAAATAAAGCAGAGGTGATCCTCTTTGAGGCATTAATAAAGATGGTCTGGGAGACCAACAGTTTTGGTGCCATAGCCCGGAGGAAAATTCCTAAAATCCTCCCAAAGCACACCTCTTTCTTAGTATTCTTTTTCTTTATCAACTCAAACAGTATCTTTCCCCAGTTGACTGATTTCTTATCTACGAGAGTACACATCACCAAAAACTGGTGCCTGGTTATATAATCATGTGTTGTATGTTTGCCAAGCAAAACCTTGCCAACAATATCTGCCAGAAACTTATCTGAACAGATAAATTCTTTTTCAAAAGTTTATTGGGGTTTCCTTCAGAGTGACCCATTCTAGTCAACATATTTTCATACTCAGAATCATCTATTTCAATTTCTTCTTCTCCATTAGCCAAATCAAAAATCTCAGTTAAAACTTCAGGAGTTAGAATAACTTGTTTTATGTCGATGGTGCCAGTCAGGGTGTCCGTATCTGGTGAGGTTGAAGTAAAAACCCATTCTCTGATTTCATTTGCTGGTATCTTGATCCTTGTAGTCATGAATTTTCTCAGTTTCTGTTCTTCACACAACTATAGGATGTCGATGAAGATCTGATCAGTATGGGTGAAGGAATCAAAATTGATGTCGAAGCCGGTGTTGAACTTCATGCTGGAGAGGGAGAGCGCCAGAGTCGCCATTGATTTTCTTACAAAAACAAGACAGAGAGGAAGAGCAAGATAACAGAAAGCACGAGATAGAGCACGACGAAAACCTAGATATAAGGTTTTCAGAAAATGAAGCGTCGGGCTCTGTCCTGCGAAAAATAAAAAATTCTTCTTTCTCAGGGCGATGAAAAAATTTTATGAAGAAATAATATCGTCGATCTCAGTTGGAAGAGGAAAAACTTTTCATCGTTCTCAGGTCGACGAAAATTTTTCTAAAGCAAAATCGTCCATCTCCGCTCGACGAAATAACTTCACGCAGAGAGTTCGTCGATCTCAGGTCGACGAAAAATCTCAAGAATAGTTCTCTGATCGTCGATCTCCGTTCGACGAAATGGGATCAATTCTTCGACCTGGGACCAAAATCAAATTAAACTTCTCCATTAATCATACCTAGTTGATTCAGAAAGAACAGATGTTTCTTCTCATCTAAAGATTTAGTGAAGATGTCTGCTATTTGCAAATCAATAGAGATAAAGACAAGATTAACTTTCTTTTTGTCCACACAATCTCTAAGGAAATGATGTTTTATCTCTATATGCTTAGTTCTACTATGTAGTACTAGATTTTGTGCAATAGAAATAACACTGGTATTGTCACAAAGTATAGTTGAATTATTTAAGTTGAGACCATAATCCAGTAGTTGGTTTTGAATCCACAATATTTGTGAACAACAACTGTCAGCTACAATGTATTCAGTTTCTGCAGTTGAAGTTGACACAGATGTCTGCTTCTTACAAAACTAGGACAGAAGCCTATCTCCAAGGAACTAGCATGTTCTTGAAGTGCTTTTTCTATCCACTCTACATCCATCATAGTCAGAATCTGAAAATCCAGTTAAGTCAAATTTTGACTCTGTGGGATACCAAAGTCCTAGATTAGGACAACCCTTTATATATCTCAAAATTCTTTTAAGGAAAATAAGGTGAGATTCTTTAGGGTTCACCTGGAACCTAGCGCAAAGTCATGTAGCAAACATTATATCTGGCCTACTAGCTGTGAGATACAACAAGGACCCAACAATAGCCATATATGTTTTCTGATCAACTGGCTTGCCCTATTCATCGGAATCAATCACAGTATTGGAAGTCATGGGTGTTTTCATTGCTGAGGCATCAAACACTCCAAATCTTTTAACTAGCTCCTTAGCATATTTTGATTGGGATATGAAAATTCCATCAGGGGATTGCTTCACTTGGAGACCAAGGAAGTAAGAAAGCTCACACATGTTACTCATTTCAAACTTGAAATGCATCAGGTCAGAAAACTTTTTGCATAGTTTGGAATCAGTAGAGCCAAAAATAATGTCATCTACATATATTTGTACTAACAAAATTTTATCTTTATATTTCCTAATAAACAAAGTACTATCTACAATGCCCCTAGTGAACTTATGCTCTAACAGAAAACTAGCTAGGGTCTCACACCAAGCTCTTGGATCTTGCTTTAAACCATAGAGAGCTTTATGAAATTTGAAAACATAAGAGGGATGAGTTAGAGAGATAAAATCTGGTGGTTGTTCCACATATACTTCCTCTTTGAGTTTACCATTGAGAAAAACACTCTTGACATCCATTTGGTAGAGCTTGAACTTCTTGTAGGCTGCATAAGAAAGAAATATCCTGATAGCTTCTAGTCTTACAACAGGTGCAAAGGTCTGATCAAAATCAATTCCTTCTTCCTGTCTATATCCTTGTGCTACCAGCCTTGCTTTATTCATTATAATAGCTCCTTGTGCATCTAGTTTATTTCTAAAAACCCATTTAGTTCAAATGACTGGGTAGTCTTTTGGGTCTTGGAACTAAATCCCAAACTGTGCATCTCTAAAACTGATTGAGCTCCTCTTGCATTGTAATAATCTAGTGGGATCTTGCTTTATATCTTTTATGGATTGGGGCTCAAGTTGAGATATAAAGCAAGCATGCATCAAGTCTTGGTTGAGTTGATGCCTTATTTGCATACCAACTGATATGTATCCAATCACTTGAGATATAGGGTGATGTCTAAGTGTGACAAGATCAGTAGGAGGAGTTGGTTCAGCAACAGCATTTAGAATTAATTCCTCTTGTGGGAATTATGTTTGCTGTTGGAAGTTCAACAATCATTTCAACAATATCATCTTCACTGTCTTCATCAATATGTTGAGAGGGATGTGATGTAGCCTCATTGGTGAGGTTTAATTCATCCAATTTCTCACAGAATTGGGGTACATGCAATAAATCTCTGGTAGAAGAATCCTTCTCCTTGTAATACATGTTAGCTTCATCAAAGTTTATATGTATAAATTCTTCTATTTTTAAAGTTGATTTATTGAAAACCCTATAGGCCTTGCTTACTTTGGAATATCCAAGAAAAATTCTCACTTCAGCCTTGGCTTCAAACTTTCTAAGATGTTTCTTGTTATTATTATGAATGTAACATCTACAGCCAAAAATTCTAAAGTAATCGATTTTAGGTTTCTTCCCTTTGAGTAGTTCATAGAGAGTCTTGCCCTTAAGTTTATGTATTAAACTTCTATTCAGGACATAATTTGATGTTCTTACAACCTCTGCCCAAAAGGATAGGTGCAAGTAAGCATCTGCAAGAAATGTACCTGCAACTTCAATGAGTGTTTTGCTTTTCCTTTCTGCTACTCCATTTTGTTGAGCAGTTGTAGGAGCAGAGAAACAATGCCTAATACCTTCCATCTCACAGAATTCTTGCATAGGAAGAGATTCAAACTCAGTACCATGATCACTTCTGATCAATGCAACAGGAGTAGAGTACTCAATCCTTATGCTCTTAAGAAAGTCTGTAAGAAATTTAAAGTTATCTGACTTGTTTCTCAAGAAGAATACCAAGTGAACCTAGAAAAGTCATCTACAATAAATAAGGTATAAGATTTCCCTCCCAAACTCTGTATAGCAATGGATCCAAATAGATCCATATGTAGCAGATACAGAATCTGGATGAATCAATCTTATTAATAGATTTAAAGCTATTTTGGTTTGCTTGCCTAATTGACAAGCCCTGCAAAGGCTTTCCTTCTTGTAGGGGCAAGAAGGCAATCCTCTAACAAGGTTGTCCCTAGACAGTTTAGCAATATTTTTAAGATTTACATGTCCTAATATCTTATGCCATAATTCATTATTATTACTAATTTGATTGAATAAGCAAATTTCTGAATTAGCAGATTTAAAGTTTACAACATAGATGTTTCTTTGCCTAAGACCAGTTAAGACAGTTATATTATCTACAGAAGATATAATGCAAGAAGAATGATTAAAAGATACATGATAACCTTCATCACATAATTGGCTTATTGATATCAGATTATGTTTTAAACCACTCAAATATGCAATTTTCTTGAAAGTGACTGCTCCAATCTTTACATTTCCATAGACTTCAGTGTAATATCCTCAAACAACTAGACCCCTAGGAGTGGTTTTGTCATGACTAGGTCATGACAAAACCCTAGAAAGCCCAAGAAGGCCAAGTGAACCTAGGAATGTAGGTGAGATCACTATAGTCTGCAAATAGTAGATATCTAAACCCTGGTTTAAGATGATCATGGGGCTTCACCAAGACTCCAATACCACACCATGGTCTCACCAATCCATTGTGAGGTTCATTAGAGCCCTAAGAGTCCATTGGAGTTGACCCAGGATGGCCAAGTTGACCAAGAACCATCCTAGGCCTCAATTGGGCAAGGTGCCCTAACTAAGGGCAGTGTGCCCTAGTAAAGCCCAACCAAACCTACCAGGGTCTTCCTAGACCTAAGGTGGGGTCAATGGTTCACTAAGGACCCATAGAGGGCAGCCAAAGTGGTTAAGTTGACCTAAGTCAACTCTAACCCTAAATGGATCAAACAGACCTACATAGGGTCAACTGACCTTCCCTTAGCCAAGTGGATCCCACTCATGTCCTCCTAACTCTAGGGTGAGATCAATGGGTCACCTAGGACCCATTGGGGTCAACTCCAGAGCCTAAGTTGACCCAAGTCAACCTTAGCCCTAAACTGGTCAAAGTGCCCTAACTAAGTGTCAAGTGACCTTCTGAGTGCAAGTTAAACCTACCCAAGTACTTCTAGACTTTAGGGGAGGCTCATGGGTCACCAAGGACCCATTGGGGTCAGCCCTAGTGGCTAATTTGACCAAAGTCAACTCTTGGGTCAAAGTGGTCAAACTAGCCTAAATGGCTAACTCAAGCCCAATCCAAGTGGGCTAGGCCTAGGCAAGTGTGGCTCATTGGTCTAGGAGGTGGTGGTGAGAGAGACACATTTTGGGCCCACCAAATTCAGAATTTGGTGACTAGGAGGAGAGAAAGAGGGAGTTACCCAAACTTGGAGGAGAGAGAAAGAGGAGCTTAATGGCCATGAAGGCCCCATAACTCCCCTTTTAATGGGGCTTTAACTCCTTGGAGGCAGGGGAGGAGTTTTCAGGAAGTGGCCGGCCAGTGGGGTGGCTCAGCCCTTCAAATGGCTGAAACCGAAATTGTCCATTAATGGCCATTCATGGCCATTGGAGTTACACCCTTCCCCTTCTCCAATTGGGGATCTTAAAAGCATCACCAGGCAGAGGGGAGAAGGTTACAACCTTTACCTAGAGGATTCGAGGCACTTGACTGTGCTGTTGCAGAAATCAGATCGCCGCCACCACCGCCATGGTAAACTGGAGATCAACTCGCCTCCAGCCCTCCCAACAAGTCCTCCCCTTCTCCTTCTTCCATGGGTAGATCTTAGGAATCATTAGGAATGGGAATCGGGCTCAGTTGATCCCGATCGAAGTTTGAAATTCCCTGGTTTTTTCCGAGTTTTTCACCTTGTTGTGATCGCCGGAAATGGCCCCTCCGGCGGCTGCGCCACCGCCTGACGATAGCCACCACCTCAACAGAGGTGGTGGTTGCGGTGGCCGGCCAGGGAGGTGGCCGGATGGCCGGCGACAGCGTGTGGAAGATGCTCCAGGAAGGAGCTATCGGGGCCATTGGTTGGAGTTTGAAGACAACCGGCAGCCGCCCGATCTGCGCCAAGATTCGCACTGGCATTGATTTAGACTATAGGGTAAATAATCATTCCATGTGATATTTTGTCACACATTTTCTATTTAATGTTTTACATTATTAAAAATACTTAGAGGCTCTGTATGAGAAAATGGTTTTTTTTTCTTTTCCCAAAAAAAGAAAAAAACATATAATTTGTATCCCTATGGGTCTACTTTAATTTCAAATTAGTTTGGGCCAATTTGGATGCTTGGTTGACTAGGACACTCATTTTGGTGGGGTCGATAATTAGGGCTAGACAGAAATTAAAATGGGTGCCCACACTTCATCTATGGTCCAAATGACTTGAAATTTGGACAGGGAGTCACCCTAGTCTATACCTAGGTCTTGCCCAAAAATGGGAATTTTTGTTGATGATGTTTTCTATAGTTTGTGAAATTATTTAATACTCTAGGGTAAATTAATTAAGGGACCAAATGACCTCCAACCTCACCAAATTTTGGTCAATATTCCTTGGGGTCATCATAAGACTTTGGTTAAACTTTTATCCCATTTGGAAATAGTTTGAGTTGAAATCATGCAAACCCTAGCCTTGCCATAATAAGGGTATTTAGGTCAAAAGTGCACTTTGAGTTTGGAGTGACCAAATTACCTCAACAGAGGTTGAAATTGGGGCCACTGACTTGGCATTACTTTTAATAACCTCCCATGGAAGATGGGGTGGATTGGAATAGATTTGCTTTAGGACCTAAGACCAAACCCTAAGGATGAGCTTTGGTGTCTTGTGAAGGGCATGGGGCCAAAGACCTTGTATGGACTTGAAATTTGGTAGGGAGGGTACTAGGGTAGCTAAAACCCTCTGGTAAAAATATTGGAGGATTTGGAGATAGGTAGACCCCTCAAAATCCTAACCCTAGTCTAGGGCACAAATTTTGTAGTGCTAGAATAGGTGTTAAAAACTCATTGAACAGTAATGCAACTTGGGTATGGTGGTCATAGGGGTAGTATGAACCTCTGAAAATTTAATTGGGAATTTTGGATCAATAATCTTAGTACTTCCTTTATAATGCATGAATTGGCACTTCTTAATTATTTGAATATTGTGAACTCACTGTCCATTGGAAAGCCATGAAAATTAGGCAGAGGGAGTTTTAGACCATTATGCTCATGTATGAATTTTATTAGAATTTTTGAATACATAATTACAGCACCTACTTTACAAGCTCATTAATTTGGAAACTTGTTCAATATTTTGTTTAGAGCTCATTATTTGTTGATAAATCATAAAACTTGACCTAGAGTATTTATATATCCTTACAATCATCCTTGAATTTGCTCAGAATTTGGAAGTATTCTTGTTGTACTTGCTTCTTAAAAATGATTAATATATGTTGTATTTAAAATTAGAATTAGAGACCTAAACCTTGCTGAAAATTTGTGAGACTTTGGATTCTATGTTACATAGTCTTATTGTATTTATAATAAATTTTGTGGAGCATTTTCTTGTTGAAATTGGTACTTCATGTTCAAACATGAGTTTTTTGGATTACTAGAATAATTAAATAAATTATCAGATAAATCAGGAAAATTATGAATTTCTGGGTTTAGGCTAAAAATGTCATGACAACCCTCCAATAATTATTATAGAGATATTGGATGATTATTTTAAGTACCTCTCATTTTACACATTATATAGCTTAAGTTGGTCTGCATTTAGTAAACTGCAGAAATTATGTTGAAATATGAATTTGGGCATATGAGTTGGGGTTAGATGTTTGTTGGTTTGGATAAATAAAAATGAGTTCATCATTGGAAGTTAGGATGAGTAGAGTAGTTGGATTGACTAGTGTTAGGTGGTGCTCGGGATCGACGAAAGATCGTCTTTCCCGTGAAGAGGAAGTCTCAAATACACTAGTGATTAGATCCAATAGAACATTTAAGGTACTAGGAGATGGGTATTAACCAATAAAAATAAGTGTCTTGCGAAAGAGAGATTTGGGCTTCAGCCCATCATAATTCCTAGTGCCCTCGTGAGCCCTTCACGGGGAATACCTTGGGCAGTCCTCGGCTAACCAAAACTGTAGGTAAAAACTGAATTGCAAGAGTAACTAGTATAACTAAGGATTCACTTACACTCACCTCGATGTCTCGGGATGTTAGGCTGGGTCATTCAGGCAATAGGCTCAGTGGATTGGTGATGGGCAGGTTGACCCCGCGAGCTTTGGCTCGGTAGTTGTTTGTGATGGGCAGGTTGGCCGGCGAGCTTTGACTCGGTAGTTGTTTGTGATGGGCAGGTGCCCGGCGAGCTTTGACTCGGTTGTTGTTTGTAACGGACGGGATGGTCCGGGGAGCTTGGGTTATGTGGTGGTTATACATCAAGGTTGCATGTGCGTAAAGTATAAGGTGGTGGGTCTTCGATATTGGAGAGTCGATGCACCGACGCCAACACATTGACTGGCAAGTGTGGTTTAGCACTTTGCCAAATAAAGTCTGGTGTGCTAGCTGGAAAGAGTACGCAGGAGCTCCGCTTAGTGCACCAACGTTGAGGCGTACGATAGGCCTGACTGGTAGTGCAATTACCGATTTAGAGGTGGGCGAGCCCAACCCACCGCTTCCGTTTGCCACTACGGAGGTATCCCGGGACGTTCGCTCAGACAGAAAGGGGAACTAAAGGTCTGTGCACATAGAGTCGTGTGTTTGAGTTGCACTTGCATGTTCACATCATGGCATAATTGCATTTCATAGCATAACCATTGCATACAACCCGACTCTATTGTATAAGTGGTATGGGACGCTTAAAAATAGACCCTTACAAAACGACCCCTTGGTCTATAAGTTCGTGCGAGCATGCTTATAAATAAGGTTTTATTCAGTAAATATATATGTATGATTGTTATAAAACTGACACCCTATCGTATAAATTGGTATGAGACTTTTTATACGATAGGAGCCCCGCAAAAGATCCCTTGGCTTACGTGTTTTCATATAAGTAAGGTTACTTTTCTTGTTCAGTCTTTTTACCTTCATTTTGTCTTATATACTATAGAACTGCTAGATTAGTTCCGCCGCCACCTGCTTACATTTGTTATTCTCCACTTTCATGTCTCCTTTCCTTCTAGGAGTGCCTGAGCCATGGGGGGAGGGGGGATAGGATTTAGTTTAGAACCTCATAGTTTTCGAACCACATCATTTTAGGCACCGTGGAGCCAGCATGGATGGAGGTAGCCTGGTGGTCGACATGTGTAGATGGGGCAGTATAGTATCAGAGTTCAGACGACAGGGCTGGATGAGTATTCTGTTCTCTACAGTTTATTTGTTTTGACCCCATTTGCTTGGGCCTAGGTTGAGTACCTTTAATTTCTGACAGGACATCCCATGTGGAGATTATTACTTATGTGATTTCCCTTGGAGGTATAATCCTATTCAGTGATAGTGTGATCGATTTTCCGACATGATCGACGTTAGTATTCCAGTTTTGATTTGCCTTTGAAAAAGGTGTCACAGAGCTTGACCTTCTGTTCGACGACCTTGGAGTTGTTTTCGACGTCTTGGGGGGGGTCGTACAAGCTGGTTCGGACGGTCGGACTTTTGTGAGGTCAGGAATTGGGGGGGGGGGACCTGCGTTGAGTTGGGTTGAGACGGGGACCAGCGGAAGAGTTTGTGCACATTGGGGGATCACAGTAAATTGTCCACGTTAATTAGGTTGACGATTTTACTAGACTTAGTTTTTGAGAGTTATATTTTTACTAGCGTAGTCTACAACTCCCTTTCGGTGTCAGTGATGAATTTGATTGGATTGTTAGCCCTATTGGGTTGGTGGATCAAGAAACCCAAAGCCCATGTGTACTGTTAATCGTAGTTTATTTTGAGCCCTTTTGGGTGAGTCCATAAGCTTGATGGTCTGTCCATTAGTAATTTTAAGACTTTTGGCCTCAGAGAGCTAGACTTTTCAGTAAGCTACTGATCCCTAAGCTCTACAATCCTCAGAGAGTTTGAGGTTTTCGTGACGGAAGTATTGTGTTCAGATAAGATTTGAAGAGAAGATAAGGCTTGATCAGATTTCGCAGGTCTAAACCAGACGCTTTCAGAGTTAGTTTACCGCGGCCCGAAGCCTTGAAGCAAAAACATCGGCTGAATGAATTGAAATTAGAGACCAATATACTGATCCTTCAGTTGAGTCTCTGTTAATTGGACATGACATCTTCTGTCTGAAATGTGCTGGAGCATTGATGCCATCATGTAGAATCACCTTTTCATGTGGATCATCCTCATCATCCACTGGAGATAAGAACCTTCTGACTATTTCGTATTGTCTCACTCCAGTATTCTAGCAAGAACCCTTTCTTGTATGCATTGTTTTGGCTGAAGGAAGGTTGCATTGCCATTCCTGGTGAAGTCTTTTCCCTTTCTCTTTCGAGCATGTCCAGTGGTCCCAAGATTTGTTCTCGGATATCAGGAACTCATGTACCCCCGTACCGGCAGCAGATCATCTTAAGTCTTTACATGACTAAGGACTTGCATACCTTGGCTTATCTGCTCCTTGTATGATCTGTTCGGAAGTCCTTTCAGGCCATCTTGTGAATCTTTTCGGACGTCAGACTGAGTAGACATTATTGTTGTGCTTGAAGCTTCAGGCAGATCTTCATGGCCTGGAATGCCTAGGTCTTCTCTGTTCTTGAGGCTGGGTGAGCAGCTTCTGTGCTTCCTCTCTATTTTGATGAATTGGTAGTCGTAAGATTGATCTATACCCAATAGAGCGTTCAGTGGTGATCTCATTTAGACTTCTGACATCCTTAATGGCCAGATTCTACAAATCCAAGTGTGGGGGTAGCCACATTAGGATCGTGTCATAAGTTCAGTTAGAGTGATCTCTTTGTCTAATGCACTGGTTTCCTGACAATGTAGAAACTTAGTCATGTTGTAATATGTCCCACTGACTCGAGTTTTCCCTGATGCATTTCATATTGAGACGATAGACGATGGGCATCTTCATCTTTCATAATCAGTGAGCTGAGACATTTCAGAAAGTTTGTCCCAAATTTACCTTGGTGTTGAATGGCATTCAGCCACCGCTTCTAAAAGATTGTTCATTCGACATTGTGGGGCCAAGATGTTTCATAGCTTGGCATCAGCTACCTTTGATCTTCTTCGATATCAGAATCTGTCCTGATGGAGGGTGGAACAGCTCTTGTATTGGAACTCCTGGGGGTATGGTAATGCTGTAAAAAACAGGAGTTAAAGATATCTTTTCAGAATTCTGTAAACTCTACTCCTTGCTTCAAAGTGCAAACTTGGATGGAAGCACACTGGAGGTCTGGTACTTAGCATAACTTTGTTTTGGGCCATGATTGTGAAAAACAAAATCAATAATCAAAACTAGCTAAAGAAAAAACAGATCTAGCTTTGGATCATGAGTTCAGATGTACAGCTTGTACAACAATATGGTTGTGGTATGTTTAACTGAAACTCGTCTGATACACTTGAAAGGGGAAACTAGATCTGATACTCTAGAAGGGGGGGTGAATAGAGTATATGATGCTTGAAACTTTTACACAACAGTTGTTGTAATAAGTGTAAGCAGGAAGCAGAGGTAAAATAACCACATCACTAATCTATGCAGAAACTAAGCACAAGAAAATCTAGGCCAGAAACAAAAATAAAACATGCAAAACAGATGACACAAGGAAATATAGTGGTTCCCCGACTTGGTACATCCACTATTCTACAACCCTAGGTAGGAATCCACTGCAGGATGAGTTGATCAGGTGTCCTGGGCACCAATGAGCTTTTGATAAGGTGCTCAAAACCAAGGCCAGATTTGATGATCAGGTCTATTAGCCACCTAATGAGATTTGACAAGGTGCTAGAGACATGCCAAACTTTTCAGGAGTTTGAAAACCTTCAGATCAGAGATGTGAGGAGAGTGATGGCATTCTTCTCTGTCTCAAGCAACTGAGACGATGT